>CM045896.1:37804779-37894779 GCA_025169545.1 Anguilla japonica
TCATCAGAAATATTCGTGTAAAATTGCATGAGGTAAAAATGCACAAAATATAGGCTCTGCATCCTGTGGCCATTGTCTGTGCACAATTTAGAAGTGGTTTGAAGGTCCTAGGCCTTATAATCCTGCAGCTTTTGAACTTGAAAGCATTTGTCACCTGTATTTTTTTTTTCAAAAATCAACGTGAAATACCGTCATCGGAAATCATTCGTAGTACAAATTGCAATGAGGTAAAACATGCCCATAATTAGGCTCTTGCATGCATCCTGTGGCCATGGTCTGTACAATTTAGAAGTGGTTGAAGGTCCTATGCCGTATAATCCTGCAGCTTTTGAACTTGAAGCATTTTTCACCTGCAAAAATCAACTGAAATACCTCATCGGAAATATTCTGTGTACATATGCAGGAGTAAAAATTGCCCAAAATATTGGCTCTGCATCCTGTGGCATTGTCTGTGCACAATTTAGAAAGTGGTTTGAAGTCCTAGCCTTATAATCCTGCAGCTTTTGACTTGAGCATTTGTCCCCGCAAAATCAACTGAAATTCTGGATATCGGAAATTTCGTGTAAAATTGCATCTGTAAAAATGCACAACTATAGGCTCTGCATCCGTGGCCATTGTCTGTGCACAATTTAGTAAGAAGTGGTTTGAAGGTCCTAGGCCTTATAATCCTGCAGCTTTTGAACTTGAAAGCATTTGTCACCTGTATTTTTTTTCAAAAATCAACTGAAATACCTCATCGGAAATATTCGTGTAAAATTGCATGAGGTAAAAAATGCCCAAAATATAAACTCTGCATCCTGTGGCCATTGTCTGTGCACAATTTAGAAGTGGTTTGAAGGTCCTAGGCCTTATAATCCTGCAGCTTTTGAACTTGAAAGCATTTGTCACCTGCAAAAATCAACTGAAATTCCTGATCGGAAATATTCGTGTAAAATTGCATGAGGTAAAAATGCCCAAAATATAGGCTCTGCATCCTGTGGCCATTGTCTGTGCACAATTTAGAAGTGGTTTGAAGGTCCTAGGCCTTATAATCCTGAAGCTTTTGAACTTGAAAGCATTTGTCACCTGTATTTTTTTCAAAAATCAACTGAAATACCTCATTGGAAATATTCGTGTAAAATTGCATGAGGTAAAAACGCCCAAAATATAGGCTCTGCATCCTGTGGCCTTTGTCTGTGCACAATTTAGAAGTGGTTCCAAGGTCCTAGGCCTTATAATCCTGCAGCTTTTGAACTTGATGAAAGCATTTGTCACCTGTATTTTTTTTCAAAAATCAACTGAAATACCTCATCGGAAATATTCGTGTAAAATTGCATGAGGTAAAAATGCCCAAAATATAGGCTCTGCATCCTGTGGGCCATTGTCTGTGCACAATTTAGAAGTGGTTTGAAGGTCCTAGGCCTTATAATCCTGCAGCTTTTGAACTTGAAAGCATTTGTCACCTGTATTTTTTCAAAAATCAACTGAAATACCTCATCGGAAATATTCGTGTAAAATTGCATGAGGTAAAAAAACGCCCAAAATATTTGGCTCTGCATCCTGTGGCCATTGTCTGTGCACAATTTAGAAGTGGTTCCAAGGTCCTAGGCCTTATAATCCTGCAGCTTTTGAACTTGAAAGCCTTGTCACCTGTATTTTTTTCCAAAATCAACTGAAATACCTCATCGGAAATATTCGTGTAAAATTGCATGAGGTAAAAAATGCCCAAAATATAGGCTCTGCATCCTGTGGCCATTGTCTGTGCACAATTTAGAAGTGCTTCGAAGGTCCTAGGCCTTATAATCCTGCAGCTTTTGAACTTGAAAGCATTTGTCACCTGTATTTTTTTCAAAAATCAACTGAAATACCTCATCGGAAATATTCGTGTAAAATTGCATGAGGTAAAAATGCCCAAAATATAGGCTCTGCATCGTGTGGCCATTGTCTGTGCACAATTTAGAAGTGGTTCGAAGGTCCTAGGCCTTATAATACTGCAGCTTTTGAACTTGAAAGCATTTGTCACCTGTATTTTTTTCAAAAATCAACTGAAATACCTCATCGGAAATATTAGTGTAAAATTGCATGAGGTAAAAACGCCCAAAATATAGGCTCTGCATCCTGTGGCCATTGTCTGTGCACAATTTAGAAGTGGTTTGAAGGTCCTAGGCCTTATAATCCTGCAGCTTTTGAACTTGAAAGCATTTGTCACCTGTATTTTTTTTTCAAAAATCAACTGAAATACCTCATCGGAAATATTCGTGTAAAATTGCATGAGGTAAAAACGCCCAAAATATAGGCTCTGCATCCTGTGGCCATTGTCTGTGCACAATTTAGAAGTGGTTTGAAGGTCCTAGGCCTTATAATCCTGCAGCTTTTGAACTTGAAAGCATTTCTCACCTGTATTTTTTTCAAAAATCAACTGAAATACCTCATCGGAAATATTCGTGTAAAATTGCATGAGGTAAAAACGCCCAAAATATTTGGCTCTGCATCCTGTGGCCATTGTCTGTGCACAATTTAGAAGTGGTTCGAAGGTCCTAGGCCTTATAATCCTGCAGCTTTTGAACTTGAAAGCATTTGTCACCTGTATTATATTCAAAAATCAACTGAAATACCTCATCGGAAATATTCGAGTAAAATTGTATGAGGTAAAAACGCCCAAAATATAGGCTCTGCATCCTGTGGCCATTGTCTGTGCACAATTTAGAAGTGCTTCGAAGGTCCTAGGCCTTATAACCCTGCAGCTTTTGAACTTGAAAGCATTTGTCACCTGTATTTTTTTTTTTTCAAAAAAAATCAACTGAAATACCTCATCGGAAATATTCGTGTAAAATTGCATGAGGTAAAAACGCCCAAAATATAGGCTCTGCATCCTGTGGCCATTGTCTGTGCACAATTTAGAAGTGGTTTGAAGGTCCTAGGCCTTATAATCCTGCAGCTTTTGAACTTGAAAGCATTTGTCACCTGTATTTTTTTCAAAAATCAACTGAAATACCTCATCGGAAATATTAGTGTAAAATTGCATGAGGTAAAAATGCCCAAAATATAGGCTCTGCATCCTGTGGCCATTGTCTGTGCACAATTTAGAAGTGGTTTGAAGGTCCTGGGCCTTATAATCCTGCAGCTTTTGAACTTGAAAGCATTTGTCACCTGTATTTTTTTCAAAAATCAACTGAAATACCTCATCGGAAATATTAGTGTAAAATTGCATGAGGTAAAAACGCACAAAACGCCCAAAATATAGGCTCTGCATCCTGTGGCCATTGTCTGTGCACAATTTAGAAGTGGTTTGAAGGTCCTAGGCCTTATAATCCTGCAGCTTTTGAACTTGAAAGCATTTGTCACCTGTATTTTTTTTTTCAAAAATCAACTGAAATACCTCATCGGAAATATTCGTGTAAAATTGCATGAGGTAAAAAATGCCCCAAAATATAGGCTCTGCATCCTGTGGCCATTGTCTGTGCACAATTTAGAAGTGGTTTGAAGGTCCTAGGCCTTATAATCCTGCATCTTTTGAACTTGAAAGCATTTGTCACCTGTATTTTTTTCAAAAATCAACTGAAATACCTCATCGGGAATATTCGTGTAAAATTGCATGAGGTAAAAATGCCCAAAATATAGGCTCTGCATCCTGTGGCCATTGTCTGTGCACAATTTAGAAGTGGTTTGAAGGTCCTAGGCCTTATAATCCTGCAGCTTTTGAACTTGAAAGCATTTGTCACCTGTATTTTTTTTTCAAAAATCAACTGAAATACCTCATCGGAAATATTCGTGTAAAATTGCATGAGGTAAAAATGCCCAAAATATAGGCTCAGCATCCTGTGGCCATTGTCTGTGCACAATTTAGAAGTGGTTTGAAGGTCCTAGGCCTTATAATCCTGCAGCTTTTTGAACTTGAAAGCATTTGTCACCTGTATTTTTTTCAAAAATCAACTGAAATACCTCATCGGAAATATTAGTGTAAAATTGCATGAGGTAAAATGCCCAAAATATAGGCTTTGCATCCTGTGGCCATTGTCTGTGCACAATTTAGAAGTGGTTTGAAGGTCCTAGGGCCTTATAATCCTGCAGCTTTTGAACTTGAAAGCATTTGTCACCTGTATTTTTTTTCAAAAATCAACTGAAATACCTCATCGGAAAT
The DNA here is from genome assembly GCA_025169545.1 of Anguilla japonica. NCBI lineage: Eukaryota > Metazoa > Chordata > Actinopteri > Anguilliformes > Anguillidae > Anguilla > Anguilla japonica. Next base: position 37,808,900 of record CM045896.1, read on the forward strand.
ATTAGTGTAAAATTGCATGAGGTAAAAAAAACGCCCAAAATATAGGCTCTGCATCCTGTGGCCATTGTCTGTGCACAATTTAGAAGTGGTTTGAAGGTCCTAGGCCTTATAATCCTGCAGCTTTTGAACTTGAAAGCATTTGTCACCTGTATTTTTTTCAAAAATCAACTGAAATACCTCATCGGAAATATTCGTGTAAAATTGCATGAGGTAAAAATGCCCAAAATATAGGCTCTGCATCCTGTGGCCATTGTCTGTGCACAATTTAGAAGTGGTTTGAAGGTCCTAGGCCTTATAATCCTGCAGCTTTTGAACTTGAAAGCATTTGTCACCTGTATTTTTTTCAAAAATCAACTGAAATACCTCATCGGAAATATTCGTGTAAAATTGCATGAGGTAAAAACGCCCAAAATATAGGCTCTGCATCCTGTGGCCATTGTCTGTGCACAATTTAGAAGTGGTTCCAAGGTCCTAGGCCTTATAATCCTGCAGCTTTTGAACTTGAAAGCATTTGTCACCTGTATTTTTTTTCAAAAATCAACTGAAATACCTCATCGGAAATATTCGTGTAAAATTGCATGAGGTAAAAAAACGCCCAAAATATAGGCTCTGCATCCTGTGGCCATTGTCTGTGCACAATTTAGAAGTGGTTTGAAGGTCCTAGGCCTTATAATCCTGCAGCTTTTGAACTTGAAAGCATTTGTCACCTGTATTTTTTTCAAAAATCAACTGAAATACCTCATTGGAAATATTCGTGTAAAATTGCATGAGGTAAAAAAAAAAGCCCAAAATATAGGCTCTGCATCCTGTGGCCATTGTCTGTGCACAATTTAGAAGTGGTTTGAAGGTCCTAGGCCTTATAATCCTGCAGCTTTTGAACTTGAAAGCATTTGTCACCTGTATTTTTTTCAAAAATCAACTGAAATACCTCATTGGAAATATTCGTGTAAAATTGCATGAGGTAAAAAAATGCCCAAAATATAGGCTCTGCATCCTGTGGCCATTGTCTGTGCACAATTTAGAAGTGGTTTGAAGGTCCTAGGCCTTATAATCCTGCAGCTTTTGAACTTGAAAGCATTTGTCACCTGTATTTTTTTCAAAAATCAACTGAAATACCTCATTGGAAATATTCGTGTAAAATTGCATGAGGTAAAAATGCCCAAAATATAGGCTCTGCATCCTGTGGCCATTGTCTGTGCACAATTTAGAAGTGGTTTGAAGGTCCTAGGCCTTATAATCCTGCAGCTTTTGAACTTGAAAGCATTTGTCACCTGTATTTTTTTTCAAAAATCAACTGAAATACCTCATTGGAAATATTCGTGTAAAATTGCATGAGGTAAAAATGCCCAAAATATAGGCTCTGCATCCTGTGGCCATTGTCTGTGCACAATTTAGAAGTGGTTTGAAGGTCCTAGGCCTTATAATCCTGCAGCTTTTGAACTTGAAAGCATTTGTCACCTGTATTTTTTTCAAAAATCAACTGAAATACCTCATTGGAAATATTCGTGTAAAATTGCATGAGGTAAAAACGCCCAAAATATAGGCTCTGCATCCTGTGGCCATTGTCTGTGCACAATTTAGAAGTGGTTCCAAGGTCCTAGGCCTTATAATCCTGCAGCTTTTGAACTTGAAAGCATTTGTCACCTGTACAAAGCATAGGCTCTGCATCTTGTGGCCACTGTTTGTGGACAATTTAAAATAGAAGTGGTTTGATGGCCCAAGGCCCTATTATCTAGGAGCTATTGAACTTGAAAGCATTTGCCAGCTGTACGTTTTTCTCAATAATCGGCAGAAATACTTCATTGGAAATATTCGTGTAAAATCGCACGAGGTCCTGACGCGCGAAGCATAGGCTCTGCGTCTTGCGCCCTTGGTTTGTGAACAATTTAGAAGTGGTTTGAAGGCCCTAGGCCCTATCATCTAGGAGCTATTGAACTTGAAAGCATTTGCCAGCTGTACGTTTTTCTCAATAATCGGCAGAAATACCTCATTGAAAATATTCGTGTAATATCGTACGAGGTCATGACGCGCGAAGCATAGGCTCTGCGTCTTGCGCCCATGGTTTGTGAACAATTTAGAAGTGGTTTGAAGGCCCTAAGCTCTATCATCTAGGAGCTATTGAACTTGAAAGCACTTGTCAGCTGTGTTTTTTTTCAATGATCAATAGAAATACCTCATTGGAAATATTAGTGTAAAATTGTACGAGGCAATAATGCACAAAGCATAGGCTCTTCATCTTGTGGCCACTGTTTGTGGACAATTTGGAAGTGGTTTGATGGCCCTAGGCCCTGTTATCTATGAGCTATTGAACTTGAAAGCACTTGTCAGCTATGTTTTCTTTTCAAAAATCACTAGAAATACCTCATTGGAAATATTTGTGTAAAATTGCACGAGGCAATAATGTACAAAGCACGGGCTCTGCATCTTGTGGCCACTGTTTGTGGACAATTTAAAAGTGGTTTGATGGCCCTAGGCCCTATTATCTAGGAGTTATTGAACTTGAAAGCACTTGTCAGCTGTGTTTTTTTTTCAATAATCAATAGAAATACCTCATTGGAAATATTTGTGTAAAATTGCACGAGGCAATAATGCACAAAGCATAGGCTCTGCATCTTGTGGCCACTGTTTGTGGACAATTTAAAATAGAAGTGGTTTGATGGCCCAAGGCCCTATTATCTAGGAGCTATTGAACTTGAAAACACTTGTCGGCTGTTTTTTTTTTTTTCAAAAATCAATAGAAATACCTCATTGGAAATATTTGTGTAAAATTGCGCGAGGCAACAATGCACAAAGCATAGGCTCTGCATCTTGTGGCCACTGTTTGTGGACAATTTAGAAGTGGTTTGATGGCCCTAGGCCGTATTATCTAGGAGCTACTGAACTTGAAAGCACTTGTCAGCTGTGTTTTTTTTTCAATGATCAATAAAAATACCTCATTGGAAATATTTGTGTAAAATTGCACGAGGCAATAATGCGCAAAGCATAGACTCTGCATCTTGTGGCCACTGTTTGTGGACAATTTAGAAGTGGTTTGATGGCCCTAGGCCCCATTATCTAGGAGCTATTGAACTTGAAACCATATGTCAGCTTTTTTTTTTTCAATAATCAATAGAAATACCTCATTGGAAATATTAGTGTAAAATTGCACGAGGCAATAATGCACAAAGCATAGGCTGTGCATCTTGTGGCCAATGTTTGTGGACAATTTAGAATAGAAGTGGTTTGATGGCCCTAGGCCCTATTATCTAGGAGCTATTGAACTTGAAAACACTTGTCAGCTGTGTTTTTTTTTCAATAATCAATAGAAATATCTCATTGCTGTAAAATTGAACTGATGCACAAAGCATAGGCTCTGCATCTTGTGGCACAATTTAGCTGGCCCTAGGCCCTTTTTTATTGAACAAAAGCATTTGTCAGCTAATAATCAATAGAAATACCTCATTGGAAATATTCGTGTAAAATTGCACAAGGCAATAATGCACAAAGCATAGGCTCTGCATCTTGTGGCCGTTGTTTGTGGACAATTTAGAAGTGGTTTGATGGCCCTAGGCCCTATTATCTAGGAGCTATTGAACTTGAAAGCACTTGTCAGCTGTGTTTTTTTTCAATAATCAATAGAAATACCTCATTGGAAATATTTGTGTAAAATTGCACGAGGCAATAATGCACAAAGCATAGGCTCTGAATCTTGTGGCCACTGTTTGTGGACAATTTAGAAGTTGTTTGATAGCCCTAGGCCCTATTATCTAGGAGCTATTGAACTTGAAAGCATTTGTTATCCGTATTTTTTTCAATAATCAATTTAAATATCTAATTGGAAACATTTGTGTAATATTGCATGAGGTAATAATGCACAAAGCTTAAGCTCTGCATCCTGTGGCCATTGTTTTTGAATAATTTACAAGTGGTTTGAAGGTCCTAGGCCCTATTCTCTAGGAGCTATTGAACTTGAAAGCATTTGCCATACGTATTTTTTTCAATAATCAATTGAAATGCCTAATTGGAAATATTCATGTAAAATTGCATGAGGTAAAGATGCACAACGCAACGTATCTGCATCCTGTGGCTTTTGATTGTGAACAATTTACAAGTGGTTTGAAGGTCCTAGGCCGTATTCTCTAGGAGCTATTGAACTTGAAAGCACTTGTCATCTGTATTTTTTTTCAGATATCAGTTGAAATTCATAATTGGAAATATTTGTGTAAAATTTTTAGAAGTGGTTTGATGGTCCTAGGCCCTATTATCTAGGAGCTATTGAACTTGAAAGCATTTGTCATTTGTATTTATTTCAATAATCAATTGAAATACCTAATTGGAAATATTCGTGTAAAATTGCATGAGGTAATAATGCACAAAGCAAAGGCTCTGCACCCTGTGGCCATTGTTTGTTAAGAATTTAAAAGTGGCTTAAATGTCCTAGGCCTTATTATCTAGGAGCTATTGAACTTCAAAGCATTTGCCATCTGTGTTTTTTAATCCAAAAATCAGTTGAAATACCTACCTGGAAATATTTGTGTAAAATTTAATCACGTAAAAATGCGCAAAGCAAAGGCTCTGCATCTTGTGGTCATTGTTTGTGAACAATTTTAAAGTGGTTTGAAGGTCCTGGGTCTTTTTGTCTTGGAGATTTTGAACTTGATAGAATTTGTCATCTGTAATTTGTTTAACTAGCTAGAGAAATACCTATTTGGAAATCTTCATATAAAATTGCATGAAATAGAAATGGACAAAGCAATGTGGCTCTTCAATGTGTGTCCATTGTGTGTGAAAAATCTAAGAGTGGTTTGCAGTTCCTAGGTCCTTTTGTCTAGGAGCTATTGAACGTGAAATAATATATGTCATCTGTAGTTTGTTCAAAATCTATTGAAATGCCTATTTGGAAATCTTCATAAAAATGTGCATGAAATAAAAATGGACAAAGCAATGGCTGTTCAACGTGTGTCCATTGTGTGTTAACAATTTAAAAGTGGTTTGCAGTTCCCAGATCCTTTTGTCTAGGACAGTGGTCTCCAGCCCTGGTCCTGGATAGCTACAGGGTCTGCTGGTTTTCATAGTGATTCTGCAGTTCATGAATCAATTAAAGCAGTTGATTACACAGTCAACTCAACTCACCTGATGTCTTGTCTCAATTGGGTGCTGATTTTAAGGTGATAACATAAACCAGCAGACCCTGTATCTCTCCAGGACCATGGTTGGAGACCACTGGTATATAGGCTAGTTTACTGTGTAACAAGACCACATTTGATAGTGAGTTTAGCCAGCTAGTCAAGTCATTGAGCTATTTACGCATAACAAACCCACATAGATTTTCACCTGGTTGTCAGATTTGAGCTAATTTGAGCGAAGATAGCGAACATCGGTTCATTGTTTCACTCTTCCTTGGACCCTCACAAATCTACAAGTCCAAAGCAACATCTACAGAGGGCGAAATTTTCACAAATGTTGAACAAAAGTCACAAGCAACATTTTTAATAAATCAACCAAGCCTTTTTTTGTTTTGTTTTGTTTTTATCTAAAATATCACATTTTCTGTATTTTAAGAAAACAATTTAAGACCTGTTCTTTTTTAAAAGCCAAATCTATTTCGCAGTAATATTACTGGGAAGGGTTTGAGTCTACATACATGCTACTTCATTGCACCCAGTAACACAATACAGATCTAGAGAAGTCTTCTCTACTCCTGCCTTGTAAGGGTTAATATTCTGTGAAACTGCTTGATGTACACACATGCTCCCTTGAGGACATATTCGTACATTGCACAATTCCTTCTCTGTCGTAACAGGAGCCAATAAGACAGCCTCAGATATACGGTATTGCGGCATAGTGAACCGGTGGCTACTAATTGAAATCTTTGGTAGAATAACTCTGATGCTTTATGAAATATTCCGCTGGGTAAATGGTCAATAAGTAAGAACGTGAGCTGTGTAAGTGGCCTCTATCACAGCGTACCAGATAATATATGCAGGCTCGTGGAAATAAGGACGAATGTACGAGAGGGACTGAGCACCACGCTGCTTATGATTTTCTCCAGTGTTTTGCGGAATTCATTGAGCAGCGATTACATTAAGAGAACTGACTTTTTCCGCGATCGAAACGTACCAATTCACTCGGAAGCTACGGCACCCGTTTGTCTGGTGAACATGGGTTAGTGAGCACGGCTGATGAAAATGGTTAATGGCCAAGGTTAGTGAACACCGTTTGTGAAAAAGGCCAGCTGAGGTCGTCACCGCGCTAAATTTCTGGCTCTGTTGACGGGGTCGCGGCAGGGTCCTCCGCAGGAGCTGTTACTTGTCAATGCTAATTTCTCCGCCCGCTCAATCATGCCAGAGAGACAGAGGCCAGCTGGACTGTCAGAACCGGTCAGAACCCGAGGCCAAATCTACCGTGTGAACAGGTCCCGGCTTCAAATCGCCATCTGATCTCAACGCTACATAGTTGCTCTGCTGTGTTTAATGTGCTTGTGACTGCCACCAGAACAATATAACGCTCCTAATAAAAATTTGGATTTTGAGGACGTAATTTAAGTAGACACTAATGAAAAGCATTCTGGGCCTGGGACTTTTCAACAGCCATTATTTTCCCCATATTATCCAGTTTCATTGCTGCTTATACTTCAGCAAAGGTGAATTTAAAAGAGGAAATGACAGTTGGTGCTCGGTTAGCTAGAAGATGGGGCCTTCACCAGCAAATAGATGATTACTGTCATTACAACTATGGTATTTCAGGATATCTCTTATCAACTAATTAGTCCAATCGTAAGTTAATATGATTACATGTTACAGGCAAGACGGAGCTAATCTTCATTCCTGCTCTAACCTCTCCCCTCCTTGATTTTTCCATCTCCCTAGGGGACACCTTAGTGACATCATCACCCTGTGCCAAGAATCTCGGAGTGGTGATGGACAACAGGTTCTCCCTCTCCAAGAACATCGCAGTGGTAAGCAGGGCGTGCAGATTTTTCCTGTACAACATCCGGAGAATCCGCCCCTTTCTCACCACCTACTCAACCCAGCTCCTGGTCCAAGCAATAGTGCTATCCCGCCTGGACTACTGCAACTCTCTTCTGGCTGGACTACTGGCACCTGCCATCAGACCCCTGCAACTCATTCAGAATGCTGCAGCTCGTCTGGTCTTCAACTTCCCCAGACACTCCCAAGTCACTCCCCTGCTCACTACCCTCCTCTGGCTGCCTGTTATGGCTCACATCAAATTCAAAACATTGGTCCTAGCATACCAGGCAGTCAAGGGATCAGCCTCAGCATACCTCCACAAGATCTTCAAACCCTACATGCCAGCCAGACCCCTCCGTTTCGCTACCTCAGGATGCCTGGCACCTCCCCCTCTTCGCACTTGCGCTTCCCGATCACGGCTCCTGTCTGTTCTGGCCGTGCAACGGTGGAATGACCTTCCCGTGGAGGTCAGAACAGCTGAGACCCTGACCACCTTCAAGCGACAACTGAAGACTCACCTTTTCAGGCTGCACCTCTCCCCATCCCTCCCTACCTCCCTGTAGTCTCTAACTGACTGTAAGCTTAGGGTTGTAGCTAGGTAGCTGTTTCTTAGTTGACTTAGTTATTGCACTCGTGTCTTCTCAACTGTTGCTTGTATTATTTGCATAGACTACGTTGTTGCTGTTTTTGTTTGTGTTAATCAGATTAACCTACAGGGTCCAAGTTAAACTACGCAGTCATTCCCTGCACTTGGGACTGTACTTCCCTCTAGGGTTTTCAACACACTTGTTCCTGGTTTTGGTTGTACACTTTGTTGTACGTTTCTCTGGATAAGAGCGTCTGCCAAATGCCTGTAATGTAATGTAATTTAACGTGAATACTTTTAATTATTGATACATTTGAGTGTTTACTCATTTTTAATATTGGACACAAGAGACATTTGTTTTCAGTACTTGTGAAGTTTTTTTTTTTGTTGTATTCTTTTAGTTTTCGTTATATGCCCCTCGTGGCTCTTTGTTTGTTCTGTTTTTTTGTTAGTAAAGTCTTTATTTGTATAAACATTTTTGAGTTTTGTGTTTTTTCCCCACTCTGCGCCTGGGTCCTAGCCCCCATACCGTGACAGTAAACGGCTACACGTGATCTAACTTTCAAGTAGTTGGCTACCTCCCTGGATATGAAGTAAATGTTTTACCAATAAATAATAGTAAATTCAATATTATCCACGGAAATAGCTATACAAAAAGGCAAAATAAATGTGGTCGCGATCGCCGTCGTAGACGTCAGAAGGAAATGTCACTGACTAAAAAATAATTGAAAAGTTGGCTCTCACTTGTCCAGCGGAATAAACACCCCGAAGTGAAGCACAACATTACCTACTGATCGTAGATAAGATCACTGTGAGGTTGCTTTCCATAGAGGATTTCAGCTGCATACTCCCGTATTACTGAAAATGCTGTAGAGGTGGCTAGCTATAAGTGCATAACGGCGTATGAGTGCTGTGCATTGTGTTGATGGTAGCGTAGTGCTGGCTAGCGCTAAAAGCTAGCTAAGTGTTAAATAGTCTACTTAGATACCCCTCTATCAATACATATTATATGTATTGATATAGTGGTGTAGATTTCGGGGGGGACGCAGGGGATACGTTCCCCTCAATATTTAGAACACATGCATTTGCCCCCCCCCCCCCCCAATAAAAACATGAAAGAAGCATTTCCACCATAAATTGATGCAGAAAAGGCACAAATTGGTGCATAAAAATTCACCAGAATGCAGGAAATTAAGTGTTTGACGCTCAAAATTTCCTGGGGGAAAACCCCCAGACCCCGCCCTTAATGCATCCCTCCCAAAGTTCAAGCGAAACCTACGCCGCTGTGTAAATAAATATACATATGAATATAAATATGATTGCATGCTTCAGCCCCAGAAGGCCACACCTAGCAACACCAGTGTCTGTGTGTGTGTGTGTGTGTCATAAAGGAGTAAGACAATTAAAAATGGCATGTAATACAATAAAAACCACAAAAACAAAAATAGTAGGCCAATAATCATTTATGCATTTTTCAATTGGTGCACAGACCATAAAGGAGTGAGACAATTAAAAATGGCATGTTAATACAATAAAAACCACAAAAATAAAAACAGCGATACAATTTAACACACTAAAGGCTGGGTTTAAAAAAAATCTAAATATAGCCTAAGTGTGTTGTTTATGGAGAAACTGAAAGCTATTAACCAAGAAAATCACTATAAGTGTATTTTTCCTATTTTTCTGTTTCTATATCTCAAAACTGAGAATGATTACTAAAAAATCCCCTGATGAAGGCAGTTACTGCCGATATGTGTTGGGTTAGCCCAAAATAATAAAGGCTTTTTAAATTTCTAATCTGGAGATTGAGTGCCTTGGGATTTTTTCTCTCTTTCTTGAGAAAGATTACACACAGTGTATATACTCGGAAGTTTATGTTTATCCCATTTTCAGATATTTCAAAATACCATACTTTGACATTTTTTTACATGAAATATATAATATTCATTGTAGCACACATCTAGTTTGTATGTGACAGATGTAGCCGTTAAGGAGGAGCAAACTCTTAGGAAGCGCGTTTTGTAATGCACGTGCAGCCCACAGTAACGCTGAACGTCTCTGGGACCAGCCTGTAGTGACTCGGGTTTCGGCAGGGCTCTCTGTAGTAGACCCTCATGTTGTATTTGATGTCCAGCACGCGCAGGTGGTGCTTGAAACCTAACAGCGTGTCGTTCCGGCAAAGCGTATGGTTGCAACTGGCAGTCTGTATACGATTCGGTAATCTAGTGGCATTAATGTTTTCTCTGAGAGAGAGAGAGAGAGAGAGAGAGAGAGAGAGAGAGAGAGAGAGAGAGAGAGTCAGACAGTCTTCTCTGTCAGAGATACAAAGCAGAGACGGATCCTGACCAAATACAGACTCAGTGACCACGCCCTTGAAATTGAAAAAAAGCAGACACAAAAATTCATGGTTACCAAAAGAAAAACAAACATGTGGTCACTGTAAGACAGGAGAGGTTGAGACAGAGATGCACTTCCTCCTAAACTGTACAAAATATACAGATATTAGAAAAATATATTACCACAAAGTTTCAGAAATTATGAAAAAACTTCCATTCTTTATCAAAGAATGAAAAATGTGCAGTCCTATTAGGACAAGGACCAACAGTCCCAACTGCGGCTCAATATGTCTCAGCTTGCCATAACCTGAGGGATACTGAGTGACCATCCTACATAATTTTATTTATTTATTTATTTATTTATTTATTTATTTATTTATTTATTTATTTATTTATTTATTATTATTATTTTTTATTTTTATTTTTTTTATTTATTTTTTTTCTTTAAATGCTTGTGCCGATTGAACATTAATTGATTTATGATGCTTTGGCAATATGGACCTATGTATTTCCTGCCAATAAAGCAATTTGAATTTGAATTTGAGAGAGAGAAAGAGAGAGAGAGAGAGACAGAGAAAGAGATCTTTGACAGTGTAATCCAACCAATTGCCTTATATGGAAGTGAAGTATGGGGTCCACTCAGTTATCACAACTATACTAGGTGGGACAAGCATCCTATAGAGGCCTTGCATGCAGAATTTTGCCGAACAATACCACCAATGCATTCAGGGCAGAATTAGGCAGATACCTATTGATAATTAACATTAAAAAAAGAGCACTTAAATTTTGGATGCACCTCAAATCAAGTCCCCAAGACACAATGCAATTTCAAGCATGAAAACCCAAGATCTGAAAAGGTTTTAGTTGGTTAGTGAGTCTCATGACCAGCTGACTGAGAGGACTCTTTTTGGGTTTCAGATCTTGGGTTTTCAGTGCTTGAAACTGCATTGTGTGCTGGTTGATTATTGTTATCACTATGCTTTGGCAATATGTATTTTTAAATATGTCATGCCAATAAAGCATTTTAATTTGAAATTTGAATTTGAAATTTGAAAAATTTGAGAGAGAGAGAGAGAGAGAGAGAGAGAGAGAGAGAGAGAGAGAGAGAGCATTTCTTGTCAATGTCAAGAAATGCATTAGAATGAATGTTTTTGTTTTTTTTCTCTCTCGATTGAATACTGACATTAAATATTGAATAACTCACAGCTTATCCACATTCTGTTAGGCATACCATTCACGAGCAATCTGATCGAAAAGTACCGAGAGTGAAATGTTACATTTAACCCTGAGGTTAACTATGAATTATTGTTCGGTCCAAACAGCTGTATCAGTCGATATCACACGTCACCACGTTGCCTAAAGTTAAAGTTGCATTAAATAAATGTAGCCTACGAAGATCCAGTCTAAGTTGAATAAATCCAATCAATTGTTAATTCACTGTCTAATAACAACAGGCAAACAATCCCATTCGGTTTAACCCTGCCATTGGGGAGTGGGGTGGGGGTGTCTGCTCTTTTGCCTGGCTAGCAATCCCAGCAAGCAAGTATGCCTGTTATTCAGTAAACTACTGTTTACGATTATCTATGATACATTCTGAGTTCCTGACATGCACACACAATACCAGAAGAAAAAATTCACTTGCATAGCCAAAACAGACTTTTGGCAATATCTCCTGAAATATTTATTGAACTCTCCCGCTGTTCGATTAGACAAAGAGATGGTAATTCTGTGTGTTTAATTCTGAGCTGGTCCTGACCTCCCTGGGGGCCTAAGCAAAATTCTAAGGGCCCCTCCTACCTGACCCGTGAGCCATGTAAACCATTTTCCATTGCCACGCAGTCCCACCTGACACCCCAGTGCTCCCAGTACAGTCCTCCCTCCTTTAAAACAGTTTGCTCTATCTGTCAGTCTAAGAATAAGAACATTTAATCATTGCATTTCCATCTTGCATTAGTCCAGAGTTGTAACTAAACCTTGACTGAGAGACTAGATAATCATTGTCTTGTTTTAAAATAATGTGCGCCTATGAGGAGTACTATCACGCCCATATATTGTCTGGACTGGACCCCACAGAGGTTGCTGCTGGAAAGCGCGAGTTTAATTTCGTGCGTGCGCATATGAACGCATGTTCACGTGCGACGCGGTTATCTTTTCTGAGCTACAGTTTATAAACACAGTTGCCCGTTGGCGTTTATCAGACGTAATAATTAAGCATTATAAAACGGGTAGCTGAATTCAAGCAATCTGATTGGTTCATAGCCGTCGTATATTAACCATACCACGTATGACGTCTAATTCCTTTGCACAATTCAGTATCACTCTGCGTCTGAGGGAAAAAAACGTTTTAAAAAAAATCTAAATCTAAATTGGAGTGTGTCTATTACTTTCATATTGCCATACTTTGTGACCGTTTTATAAAAGCAACAGCTCACTTCAAGCCGTGATTAATTAATTATAAAGGGACACCTTTTGTTACCCTCCCCTTTTCAACGTCCAATTTCGCAATTGATGGCAACGTTAAATCACGGTTGTAGGCCAGTTACTGGCTTCATTTAGGAATGCCAACCATACCGCAAAATACACAATCGTCCTTTATTTTGACAGTAGAATAGGCGTTCCGTATTTAAGTCATGGCTACGGGACGCATTTTCATCCATATCTTTGTAAACGATTGCATTAAATATTAACCGCTGCTTTGAATACAATTAATAGTTAGCTAGCTAGCTTTCTAGCCGGGATAACAATCATGCCGTGAGACCATTCTGACCTAAAACCCAGAATTTTAATATAGGCTAGGTGACAACACTGACAAGTGACGATGAACCTAAAGATAGCTGGCATTCAAACCCGGTTTCAGAGGGTCTTGGAGAAACGCTATGTCTACACTGCGAGACCGCAACATTTTAAAAAGCAAGACAGGGGGAAATTAATTTGATTGAGTTATGGTTTCATGTAGTTTTCCTAAATAATGTAATGTAAAAAATTACAAAAAGCTAATTGTATGGTATGAAACGAGAAGGAACTATTTTTCTTGACGGAATTGTTGTTTTCATAGAATTAACCAGAGTTTTTCCATAACAACGGTCCAAATAAACTACCATCGAGAGTTTTGCTTAACAACGGTAAAATAATACGGTACAGCCCGTCGTGGTTTATTCCTTACGTATTTCACTCTCGCTATTGTCAGGCACAAGAACACAGCCCTGGAAGTGGCTAGCAAGCAAGCAAGCAAGACACAGACAGACCAGATGCACTGCCCAGCTACAGGTTAGCAAGACAGACAGAGAGAGATGCACTGCAAGCTAGCACATCAACTTAACGTTACTGTTATTTGCTGACATCAAACTTGGAGAGGAGAGAACGTAAGTTTATCTGATTGCTGTTCCCGCAATTCACTCTCATGGTGTGTTTTTTTTTTCTCTTTTCGTGACCAGAAGGATAGTTTCGCGTCATCCTCTCATCTAAGTTGTGAACATTGATACCCGCTTTGACACGAGGGGGAGGCGGGGCCCTTGCGTAATTTGCGGGGCCGTACGCAACTTGCGTAGTGAGCGTATAGGGCCGCCCGGCTCTGGTTTAACTTGAAATACGTCGTTCAAGCTGGGTGCATTTACCTAAAAAGTCCCTCTTACATTTTACCCCACCTTAGGTTTTGCCCCGTTGTCCATACGCTTAATGAAAAAAGATACACCACTATGTGAACTATCCCGTTAGCGTTCAGCATAACCAGCCATTATAAAAATGGACTTCAAGATTATTTAAAATCTGCGAATATTCCACGAATATTCTCCGAGTGAGTGCGGAGGAAGAGATCTACCTGTATCCACAATAAATGTTGATAAATGTGCGTATTTTTGCAATGCTAATTAAAAAAAAAAAAAAAATTACGTAGGCTACTCGCTTAATGGCCTCATTGAGGAGAACTTTTATATCTGGTGGTATTGAATAGCCTATTTTCGTGAGTTAATCGTTATATTAATAGTCAAGGAAAATGACTGAAAAAATGACTGGTCGCGACTAATAATCAATTTAAAGGGAAGTTCTCAGTCCCCACAAATGTTCAGCTCACCAATCGCCAATGCTCATGTCCCCCTTTATTGTAACTTTGTAATGGTGTCAGACTTACTTGTATGTCCATGGGGCCAATGAGCGGTTGATTTTATCCTTCGCGATGAAAGAACTCGCGGCATTGCTGAAGAGATTCTTCGCCGAGCGGTCGATTTCCAATCTGGTACAGCTGTCTTCACACTTTAAACAGCGTAGTATCGAACGGACAGAAGGCGCCGTGCTCAGAAACACAAACTGTGGATAGGGACATACGGAATAATATCGTTAACAGGGAGAGCCGCTGAAAGAATAGTTGAAATATACAACTCTGTTTTGTTACAAAATATGCCTACCTCTCGAGTAAATATTGCCTAACAATAATCTATAACCAAAAACTATATGCGTAATATCGCATTAGAGCTGGCACAGGGTAATAGGCTACCATAAAAAGGTGGGCAGCCTATTTCATACGAAATGCACAGAAATAATACGAACAAATACCCCCGTAACGACGGCCGTTTTAAAAAGCCCATCTTGTCCAGAGCAGACAGCCACAGATAACCCAGCGAACATTTTTGTGTGAGACGCTGTCTATGCGTTCAGGTGAAAACCCTGCTACATTTGGTTGAGTGAAAGTTTTCAAGCTGATTATGATGTAACCAGGACGTAACCAGTTAAACCTGAGCTATATTGAGGTTAACCTAGTCCGTTAATGTCAAAGTAGGCTAAACGTTAATGTCAATGTAAACGTCTCTCAACCAAGATTTCCACCCCTCTAGACGTCTGGTCCGGCTTTTGCTCACTTGAAAGCACGCGGAGACCTGTCTGCCCTTAATTTAAATGGAACATTTTGAAAAAAATCTTTAAAACGTGCATAGCCTATAGCCTTTCATGGCTCAACGAGGATATCGCATGGAAATATCATTTTGCTAGCCGTATCCCTTCCCACCCCATACATCATCAGTGGTTAATAATGTTCCTGATACTTCACTCACCAGTACAATCGCGAGGTTCATTCTCTGCTTTCTCGTTCTTTCTCTATGGAGTCTGTTCAGTAGTTCAGTAGGTGAATTGGCAGACCTAATCACACACATTTCCACACATGTCTGGAATACCTATATATGCCAAATCGGCCTGACGTAAACGAACGGAATTTTTATAGCAACAAATTTGCATTGCGTGGAGGTTCACATTCAGCTCAGCCCGTGACCGTGGCAACTGAATGCTCACAATAAACATTAGGACATTTTTTTCTACATCAGGGTGTTTCACAAAACACAGAGATGTGCAATTTTTTTTTATAGCCTAATGAATAATCTTAAATTGATTTTTTTTTTCCTTGCTGTTTTAGCTTTGAATGTAATAATAACAATGTGTAATCCCCTCCCCACAGAGAGAGAGAGAGAGAGAGAGGGCGAGAGCACTGACAGTAAATTTAAATTTTTTTTAAATATCTATAAAAATATCTAAAAATCAATAAGATCTCTGATATTCCAAAAGAAACCCAGATCTCAGGAAACCAGACACATGTTCACTCTAGGAAACGCCGCACTAGAGCACTCCTTGTTCTGTGACTACCTGGGGCTCAAAATAAGTGCCTCAGGAAACCTAGGGCAGTGAATACACTGAAGAAAAAACCTGAAGAGCCTTTTTATGCAATGAGAAAATATCACAAAACAAACATAGAATTTGGCTTAAAATCTTTGACAGTGTAATCCAACCAATTGCCTTATATGGAAGTGAAGTATGGGGTCCACTCAGTTATCACAACTACACTAGGTGGGACAAGCATCCTATAGAGACCTTGCATGCAGAAGTTTGCAGAACAATACTAAACATCCAAAGGAAAACACCCACCAATGCATGCAGAGCAGAATTAGGTAGATACCCACTGATAATTAATATTTAAAAAAGAGCACTTAAATTTTGGATGCACCTCAAATCAAATCCCCAATACACAATGAAATTTCAAGCACTGAAAACCCAAGATCTGAAACCCAAAAAGAGTCCTCTCAGTCAGCTGGTCATGAGACTCACTAACCAACTAAAACCTAACACTGACCAGACTCAGACCAGCACTGCTTTACAATCAGAAATTAGAGTAAACCAAATAATTAAAGGAACAAAAGATGCCTATCTGGAACATTGGAATAATGAAACGAAAATACAAAAGAAACTTAATTGCTACTTGGCCCTAAATCAAGAATACAATTTTCTCTCTGTCAGAGATACAAAGCAGAGACAAATCCTGACCAAGTACAGGCTCAGTGACCACACCTTAGCAATTGAAGAAAGGAGGCACAAAAAAACATGGCTACCCAAAGGAGAACGTATATGTGGTCACTGAAAGACAGGAGAGGTAGAGATGGAGATGCACTTCCTGCTATATTGTGAAAAATATTCACAGATAAGAAAAACACATTTTTAATAAGATTCTAAATTCCAAAACAAATTTCCCTCCCTTACAAATGATCAAAAGCTGCGAGTCTTTTGTATGTATGTATGTGTATGTGTACATATGTATATATACACATACAGCCATACCACCACACACTCTGCTCCTGCCGACTGCCTGAAGCTAAGCAGGTGTGGGCTTGGTTAGTACTTGGGTGGGAGACCACCAGGGAATACTGAGTTGCTGCTGGAAGTGGTGTTGGTGGGCCAGCAGGGGGCAATCTTCCCTCTGGTCAAATAAACCCCAATGCCCCAGTGCAGTAATGGGTGCTGTAGGAGATGCCGTCTTTCGGATGAGACGTTAAACCGAGGTCCTGACTCTCCGTGGTCATTAAAGATCCCATGACACTATTCGTGAAGAGTAGGGGGTTCCCCGGTGTCCTGGCTAAAATCCCAGATCTGGCTCTCACAAAAACTTGCCACCTAATCATCCCCTGATTTAACTGGCTAAAAAATGTTCTCTCCCTTCAGTGGAAATGCTCAGGGGCCAACAATGGAGGATTGTGGTTGTACTGGGCATCTCCCAGGTGTGAATGTGTATGAGTGTGAAGCAGGGCGTTCCTGCAAAAGAGCTGTGCTCAGTGAACCTACCCTGGGTGAATAAAGGTTAAATAAAAATGTATATGTATGTATATATATAATAATTTTATTGAGAACATCCTTTTAAAAAAATAATAGAGAATAGAATATTATAGAAATAGTATTGTAGAATAATAGTATTTGGTAGTCAATTTAATAGGTAATAAATGTTGTGTTACTGTCATTTATGCTGTTATTGCTGCTTGCTTTAAAAAAAAAATTCTTACTATGGTTGATTCTTGTTATCACTACGCTTTGGCAATATGTATTTTCAAATATGTCATGCCAATAAAGCATTTGAATTTGAATTTGAGGGGGTGGGGGGGAGGGGAGAGGTGTTCCATGTTTGTGCTGTGTGTGTTTGGTTGGTGTGACAGTGCTGTGTGTGTTTGGTTGGTGTGAACAATAGTGTGTGTGTGTGTTGGTTGGTGTGAGCAGTGCTGTGTGTGTTTGGTTGGTGTGACAGTGCTGTGTGTGTTTGGTTGGTGGTTGTTTGGTTGGTGTGACAGTAGTGTGTGTGTGTTGGTTTGGTGGTGTGTTTTGGTGGTGTGAACAGTAGTGTGTGTGTGTTTGGTTGGTGAGAAGTGCAGTGGTGTGTGCGTGTGTGTGTTTGGTTGGTGTGAACAGTAGTGTGTGTGTTTGGTTGGTGTGACAGTGCTTGTGTGTGTTTGGTTGGTGTGAACAGTAGTGTGTGTGTTTGGTTTGGTGTGGTGTTTGGAACAGTGCTGTGTGTGTGTTTGGTTGGTGTGACAGTGCTGTGTGTGTTTGGTTGGTGTGAACAGTAGTGTGTGTGTTTTGTTGGTGTGACAGTGCTGTGTGTGTTTGGTTGGTGTGAGCAGTAGTGTGTGTGTTTGGTGTGACAGTGCTTGTGTGTTGGTGGTGTGACAGTGCTAGTGTGTTTGTGGTGTTGTTGTGACAGTGCTGTGTGTGTTTGGTTGGTGTGAGCAGTGCTGTGTGTGTTTGGTTGGTGTGACAGTGCTGTGTGTGTTTGGTTGGTGTGACAGTGCTGTGTGTGTTTGGTTGGTGTGAACAATAGTGTGTGTGTGTGTTTGGTTGGTGTGAGCAGTGCTGTGTGTGTTTGGTTGGTGTGTGTGTGTGTTTTGTTGGTTGTGTGACAGTGCTGTGTGTGTTTGGTTGGGTGTGATTGCAGTGCTGTGTGTGTGGTTGGTGTGAGCAGTGCTGTGTGTGGTTTTTGGTGAGACAGTGTGTGTGTGTTTTGGTTGGTGTGAGCAGTGCTGTGTGTGTTTGGTTGGTGTGAGCAGTGCTGTGTGTGTTTGGTTGGTGTGACAGTGCTGTGTGTGTTTGGTTGGTGTGAACAGTGTGTGTGTGTTTGGTTGGTGTGACAGTGCTGTGTGTGTTTGGTTGGTGTGACAGTGCTGTGTGTGTTTGGTTGGTGTGAGCAGTAGTGTGTGTGTTTGGTTGGTGTGACAGTGCTGTGTGTGTTTGGTTGGTGTGAGCAGTGCAGTGTGTGTGTTGGTTGGTGTGACAGTGCTGTGTTGGTTTGGTTTGGTGTGACAGTGCTGTGTGTGTTTTGGTTGGTGTGACAGTGGTGTGTGTGTTTGGTTGGTGTGACAGTGCTGTGTGTGTTTGGTTGGTTGGTGAACAGTGTGTGTGTGTTTGGTTGGTGTGACAGTGCTGTGTGTGTTGGTTTGGTTGGTGTGACAGTGTGTGTGTTTTGGTTGGTGTGAACAGTGCTGTGTGTGTTTGGTTGGTGTGAGCAGTGTGTGTGTGTTTGGTTGGTGTGACAGTGCTGTGTGTGTTTGGTTGGTGTGACAGTGCTGTGTGTGTTTGGTTGGTGTGACAGTGCTGTGTGTGTTTGGTTGGTGTGAGCAGTGCTGTGTGTGTTTGGTTGGTGTGAGTGCTGTGTGTGTTTGGTTTTGTGTTGGTGTGACAGTGCTGTGTGTGTTTGGTTGGTGTGAGCAGCTGTGGTGAACAGTGCTGTGTGTGTTGTGGTGTTGCTGTGTGTGTTTGGTTGGTGTGAGCAGTGCTGTGTGTGTTTGGTTGGTGTGACAGTGCTGTGTGTGTTTGGTTGGTGTGAGTGCTGTGTGTGTGTTGGTTGGTGTGACAGTGCTGCTGTGTGTGTGTTTGTGTGGGTGTGACAGTGCAGTGTGTGTGTTTGGTTGGTGTGACAGTGCTGTGTGTGTTTGGTTGGTGTGACAGTGTGTGTGTTTTGGTTGGTGTGAGCAGTGCTGTGTGTTTGGTTGGTTTTGTGTTTGTGGTTGTGTGTGTGTGTTTGGTTGGTGTGACAGTGTGTGTTGTGTTGTGTGTTGGTGTGAACAGTGCTGTGTGTGTGTGGTGTGAGCAGTGCTTGGTGTTTGGTTGGTGTGAACAGTGCTGTGTGTGTTTGGTTGGTGTGACAGTGCTGTGTGTGTTTGGTTGGTGTGAGCAGTGCTGTGTGTGTTTGGTTGGTGTGACAGTGCTGTGTGTGTTTGGTTGGTGTGGGAGTGGTGGCCCTAGCCTTTGAGGGGCCCTAAGCAGAATTTGATTTTCAACTACTCAATTTCATCATTTGTCTTCATTTCTCCCGTGCTACTGTTATTTTCTAAAGCAAAGATTGCTGCGACATATGCATGTGCTGCTGTTCTCCACTGTCAAGTGTTCCTTCCTATTCTACTACTTCCAATTCTCACCTAAGGTCAGTGATTTATCTAAGCAAAACAGCGAAGAGGAGTCCTACCTACAGCTTATGCATATCATAATGCCTTTTAAACCTTATAAACACTAAAAGTGCATCTTGACAAAACAACAGAAAACGGAGCAGGACAGAAGGGTACACAAGTTGCGACCTAGGGAGCTCAAATTCTACAGGCTTGCTGATAATTTTTTCAATGTAGGCTCGTTGGATGGCCATCAGATCAGTGAGTACATAAACTGGGGACATTTCGGTTGCTTTTCTGATGGTGCAAGCCTCTTTTATACTTACGCCACCACACCCTTTGTTACAGCCATTGTTTTACATATATAGCGAAGTGAAAGTGCTAAACGGTACATGTTGATCAGACTGTACAAATTCACAGAAGGATAGCCGTAATCCACAACCGTTTCTTAAAGGGTTAATTCACATTTTTACACCCAGGTCCGCTCCGCTGTTCAATCCGAATCATGTCCTGAACTTAGCCCCCCAAAATCTCGCTCTGCCTCCCAGTCAAACCTTTCTACATCCAGCACTGCCTACGCTGTATGCGTGCTTCCATGTATTTATGTGTACGCATACTTCTCATCGTCTACATTTGTATGCATTACTGTTCTCACTTTCTTATAACAAACAGTTTGCAAAATGAAATTATATCTCATAAAAAACATGTTTTCAACGTACAAAAATGCCAAGTTACTCACACATACAAAGCACTGTCTATAACTATTGTATTGATATGAAAATGATGGCAAGTTACTGTACTACAAACAATATAGGCTATCTTGCCTCACCGAAATTAAAGAAGCTGTATTCCAAAGCAATGATACCCAATGTTTTCTAAATTGTTTCAAGTCACTTGGCCCTGTTTTTTTTTTTAAATCTTATCATCATACATTGTCATTCAAACTTTGTGTTGCATCAAATTGTCAAATACCTCAAATTGTCCCATGCAAGACATTTCAATGGATGTACAAAACTGCTGGTGAATACCTACAGGAAGCATATTTCTCCAGAAAACATATATTTATACTTGCTTGATTGTCAAGTTAATTTTTTCTAAATGTACAAATGCTTGTATATTTGATACGTACAATAAATACAGCATGTAAAATAAATATTGTACATACATACATAGAAAACCTCTTTATCCCCATGGGGACATTTCCCTCACTGCATGTGTCATATAATGAATTCACCATGCGGTAATCTCGATGTCACGGTATTTCTGATGTCACGTTTTCACATAGTTAAAGGATGAAATGACCGATGAATGGGAACCAAAAATCCTACTCTTATCTTATCCAAATTTTAGCCATAGGCAACAAAAAAAAAAAACAAAACAAAAAAACAAATGGAACTGGAATGGAATTAAAAAATGGAATCTGGAACCACCGAAATGAAAACAACACAAGCACTTGTCATGGTCGGGTAGGGCAGCCCTTCGCTGCTGTCTCACCATACTAAATAAGGACTAACTGCTTTCCCTGCGTCCACCTGTGGCTCCCTCAAAGTTTGCATGAGGATCCTCCGCATTAGGAAATCCCGAGCTTTCTTTCGGCAGCCAAACAAACAGCGATGACATCACACCGCTGGGACGTCGTTGTTCAGCGGGCCAAGCTTTGCATACTCACCGAATGCAGTGGCACAGCGGAGCTCGCCGTTGTTCCCCTCCCACGCAATGTAAAGGGGAAGAACTGGTGATTCAGCACCAGGGCGAAAGCGAATCATGTGGCCTGTCACCGGGCCAGATCTTTGGAGTTTTTAAAAATATCTCCTCCTGTGTTCGTGATGAGGCATGCAGCTGTGCCTTGGCGGGGCATGCCCCGTGCCTACAGGCTACTGCACTGAGAGTTTGCCAGTCCTCAGTGTTACCAACACAAATAACCACAATGACCACGGACTCTCAGCCCTTACGAACATTACCTTCTGTACCTTCCGACCGCTTGTAAACAAACGACTTCACACATCCACACAATAAAGCTCCATACTTGGGTGATTCGGTATTTTTTCCTTGCCGATTACATCATCGCAAATGCTCCAGTATCGCAATCAATAATTCGCCCCATTGGACATTTAGCTACATCAGAATGAATTAAATGGATAAATACTGATAAAAATGATAAATACTTTGGCCTATTAATTAAATATTGAATCGTACAAACCTATCCAGGCCTGTTTTCCCCATTAATGCACTCTATGCTTGTGGATCAAATAAAGTTATTATTTGTAAACACAATTTTCTAAACAAAGTACAAATAATAATAATAATGCATTTCATTCATGATGTGATTTTCATACACCCAAAGCACTGGATTCAGACAATTGTTCAAACATATAGTGTAGTCATTTAAAAAATGTTTTACGCGTCCCACTGCTCAATTGCTGATTATTTCCACAATAAATTATTTCCATTTGACATTTTCATGTGACACCTGCGATAGATTGGCGGCCTGTTAGGGTGCAATCCTGGCTCTCACACAATGCACGCTGAGATAGGCTCCAGCACCTCCCTCGACCCTGCCCAAGATAAGCAGGTATAGATAATGGATGGATGAATGTGACACATACACTTTAAATGACTTCATTCTCTTCAGATGGTAAAATGAAGAAACACAGGGCCAAGTTACTTGAAATAATTTAGGAAACATTTGGTGGTATTGCTTTGGAATACAGCTTGTTTCATTTGTGTGAGCAAAGATAGCCAATATTGTTTCTTGTAACTTGGCCTGATTTTGATAGCAGTACTTTTAATGGCAAGCCTAGATTTTGCCAGTTTGAATTAATGACTTACAAACAGTGCTTTGTATGTTTGAGTCACTTGACCTTTTTGTACATTGAAAATTGTTCTTAAGATGAAAACTTACACTCCAGAAAGGATATGTTAATACTTTGTTGTCAAGTTAATTTTACAAGATGTACAAGTTATTGTATATTTGCTACTTAAAATAAATAGCAATTTTAAAATAGATACTGTACATAGATAGATGAATACATAGACTCCTTCATTATCTCCATGGGGACATTTTTCTAGCAGCATATAACATTCACATTTACAAACACACATTTATGCCAAGATACCTACAATCATTTACACTACAGATAAGGGGGTATGAATGAATAAATACAGATAAAAATTACACATATTTAGGCCCATTAAATAAATATTGAATTAATTTATTTTATTTCTCTTTATACACCAAATGCACTGGATTCAGACAATCGTTCAAACATGTAGTGTAGTCATTTAAAACATTTTTATGTGTTAAACAGGTTGTGGAAAGTTCTACATGAGGGCTTTTCCAGAAGTAGTTGGTCAATATATGTTTGTGTTAAGGAGAAACATGTTAGAATATCTCCTGTTATCACCAGGTCCCAGGCAAGGGCCACAAGAGACCAGGCAAGGGCCACCAGGTCCCAGGCAAGGGCCACAAGAGGACAGACAAGGGCCACAAGGGACCAGCCAAGGGCCACAAGAGACCAGCCAAGGACCACAAGAGACTAGGCAAGGGTCACAAGAGACCAACTAAGGGCCACAAGAAACCAGGTAAAGGCCACCAGGTCCCAGGCAAGGGTCCCAAGACACCAGGCAAGGGTCCCAAGATACCAGCCAAGGTCCACAAGAGACCAGCCAAGGTCCACAAGAGACTAGGCAAGGGTTACAAGAGACCAACTGAGGGCCACAAGAGACCAGGTAAGGGCCACCAGGTCCCAGGCAAGGGTCCCAAGACACCAGGCAAGGGTCCCAAGAGACCAGCTAAGGTCCACAAGAGACCAGCCAAGGTCCACAAGAGACTAGGCAAGGGTTACAAGAGACCAAATGAGGGCCACAAGACACCAGGCAAGGGCCACAAGAGATCAGCCAAGGGCCACAAGAGACTAGGCAAGGATCACAAGAGACCAACTAAGGGCCACAAGAGACCATGCAAGGGTCGCATGGCTTCAAGCTCATAGGACAGAGAGGGGCACAACACAGTTGGGGAGGAAGAGTGGGGGTTAGCAAGTGGCTATGGCATGCCCTGGGTAGTCACACGTCAATGAGCCGCCAGTCTGTCAATCTGCCCCACCGCCGCACTAATGCTTCAGACTTCAGAGGCGGTTCCTGTGAGAGCTTATCACAGGCAGCTGCCTGCAAACCCACAAAATGACACTGTGGTGTGGGGATGGCTGGGTTAAGCAGCCACACCTGCCCTGGGTCAAGTTAATTAGACCTGGCCAATTGGATAATTGGTTAGGAATTAGAGAATTGGCCAGGCTAATTGGACCCAGGAACAGGAGTGGCTGCACCTGTGCGTAGTGAGGTAATCACTGCGCACAGGTTAAATCTGCCATCCCCACACACAGAAGGAAGCCTCTGTCATGACAGTTTAACATCGGCTCACTTGGCTTTAACATCTTGCCAAACCCTTGCAAATAAATCTGGACTGTTTGGAACATCATCTCCCTGTGTCTCTGTGCTGGAGGGCCCCAAGGAAAGCCACTTCGGTGGCCTGTGGCAGGCGTGTTTGCCACAGACACAATTTTGTATTAAACTGTTAACACACCTGCACTCAATTCACAATAAAAGAGACAGCACGACATTAAAGCTAACTGTAGCTTTGCTAACTTTTTGTTTGTTCATTTGTTTTACACTCATTTTAATCATTGTCTTTTTGTTGTTTTACTTTTCTCCAAAGGTTAAATTGCGGCGTGAAGAATTGGTCAGGTGTCTGTCTGTGCTAACAGCACATGGAGTGTACTCTTCTGCAGCTCTGCTGGTTTATTCCCTCCAGAGGAGTGTGTGTGTGTGTGTGTGTTCTTAATTCATGCCCTCCAGAGGAGAGAGAGTGTGTGTGTGTGTGTTCTTAATTCATGCCCTCCAGAGTAGTTTGTGTGTGTGTGTGTGTATGTTCTTAATTCATATTCTCCAGAGGAGAGAGAGAGAGTGTGTATGTGTGTGTTCTTAATTAATGCCCTCCAGAGGAGAGAGAGAGAGCGAGAGAGAGAGAGTGTATGTATGTGTGTGTGTGTGTGTGTGTGTGTGTGTGTTCCTAATTCATGCATAGTGTGAGATTATCCACTCAATTCTCAAACACTAGCAGTTCACCCAAGCCTGCCATCCAGATTGTTTAGGAGAACTTGTCATAAGGAAAATGCAGGTTAAAAGCATAAGCAATAACTTGTAGCCACCGATTGGCATAGTACTCAATTACAGAATAGCAGCCGGGAGTGGGTGATCAATAACTACTCCAAACAAAGAGACTTGATTAACAATACAATAGACTGTTTCCTGGCAATGGAACTGGAACACCAGCCCCCCCAATGGATGGGCAGACTTCTTGATTTAGGGAGACCAGGCACATTATTCTCAATAAACATTTCTGCTTCCCGCCTCAGAAAACTCTGAAAGATGAAAGAACGCATTTGAAGATGTTCAGTCCTGAAAATGGCGCACACGCTGGTTGACAGGCTGTCCCCAGGTGTGCAGGGTTGGCTCACACCAGCAGGTGCCACTTCGGTCTCCTGCCACAACGTAGCGCGTGTACGGAGCTCGTCACCCAGGCTTCTGTGGGTTGGAAGCAGGCAGGATTGGCAGCTGTGCTGCTGTGGCCAACAGAGCCCCGCCCCCGCCCCCTGGACCCGCCCCCAGACCCGCCCCCTGGACCGTTGTGCAAAATGGAGTCCGAGCTGGCAGCTGGCGGTGGTGAGGGTCGTGTTGGCGGGATTATGAGGCCTGACCAAAGCTGGCATTAGGAGGAGGCAGATTGTATTTTTATCGTTTCTCTGATTTTTCATGTATTTTGTATTTATTTTACTATGAGTCCACAGTAAATTGTATAACACAGCTCTGTGTGTCTGTTTTTATGTGCTTTTAATGTTGTACTATGGCTTCTAGTCTGGTCAGCTTGTTATTAATGTGATAGCATCAGCCTGCCCAGGGACAACAGATGGAAATTAGCGATCTGGCTAAATCTGGCACATTTACAACACAGAATAGTGATATTGATCAATGTGTATTGTCCCTGTAAAATAAATAAATACAATAAAATAAATAAATAAATAAAATCCAGCATATCTCTGTACCAGGGTTGTTAAAGACATGCTGTTATTCCAGCATCCACATCCTGTTTATCATTTGTATTTTGTTGTTCATTTTTTGTTCATTTTTGCTAAGCACACAAACGTACCCTGGAACTGCAAAGACGGTGCCAAAGAAGATGCCCAACAGATGGTTCTGCTGGATTTAAGGCAGAACTTTCACTGAAGAGGAAATTTCACTTCTTACTCCTAGTATTTAGAAGTAAATAGCCTCAGTGAGAATTTGACACCAGTGAATCACAAGACGAGGGGATGGATGCCAGGCATTTCTTTCTATTTGATCAGGCCTCACGTTTGTGGACATTTTCCAGGCTCACCCCTGCTGTGGGTGCGGTCCTGTCCGGGAGGACCTCCCTGCATCTGTTGGGTGGGGGGAAAAATATTCCCACACAATATTTGGAGAATATTCCACATTCTAAGAAATACTCCAATCTGGAATAACACCAAAAAAAAAGAGAAAAAAGAAAAAAAGCAGGAGAGACATCCTGAGTGTTGAATACTCAGCATTCCTGACATATTTCCTTTGGAAAGCCCCATGTTGTTATTCTGCGTTTGGTAGACAATCTCCTCTCAATTTCCTCTTGGCTTTATCCAAATTCCGCCGTGGAGAAATGCATTTTTTTAACCTTAACTCCACCATAGGAAATACCCTGAGGTCATAACAGGGAGGCAAACAAATATTTAATATGAAAATTATCATTAACTTTAAGTTAACTCATTAACTTTCAGAGGGTGGGACATAGATTGCACATAAGTATAGGTCATTTTTTGATGTGATGAACAATTGCTTAGTTTAAACCAAATATGTGATAATTTTTTAAAAATGTATTTGTGCGATGTGGTTTTTAACCTCTGATGTAGTCCAAATTAGTATACCTCGGGAATCTCTTCCACGATTGGTTGTGGTTTTTTAAAACAAGACCAGGTCAAAACCTAATATTTGGCTGGACCGGCCGACCAATGGTGTGACGTCATAACTCGACTGACCAATGATGTGACTTCATCACTCACTCAGTCACTCACTCAGTCAGACATTCGCGTTTGTAGGGCTGGCTCCGCTGTTGCGGTCCAGCCAAAAATAGTTTCTTGGACAGTGAGTTGCTACATTGTCTCTACACCAAGATTCCTGAATGAGATCATGTCGATATTTTATTTTAATACATTATCTTGGGATTCTAGGGTTGATCTTTTTAAACCAAAAGCAAAGTTCAGGCCCTGGATGTTCCACACGCTGACAGAAAATGATTTTTAGCACTTATGGCACTTATGGAACTTACCTGTTTTATATAAGACAAACCATGTTGGAATATATCAAATAAAGTACTGAGATGATATATTTATACGAGTCTATTGTAACATCATATTACTACATAAGTAATTTTAACAATTAGAAAGAAAACTGCTACATAACATACTACATGAATGCATGCAGCTCATCAGTTTAGTGCAGATAAGACTGAGGATAAGACTTTTCATCTCGCCCAGGTCCTCTGTGTTCCCTGGGGCCCTGAGTGCATCTGTGCAGCTGGGGTACTGTTGCTTTGCTGGGAAGGGGGGAAGCTGCATTGGGCCTGGTCTAGGCTGGCTGGGTCTGTTGCCAGGGTATTGGGTGGGGTGAGTAGGCTCCTGATAGTCCTGGTTGGCTGGGCTGGTGCTGCTGATGCTGTGGGAGGGGTTGCCGAGCTGCATTGGACCTTAGAGGGGTGCGCTGGCCTCTGAATGGTCCTGCGATGCGGGGTTCTAGGGTGGTGGGTACTGGATGGCCACCCGTTGTTTCAGGGAGTGCTGATCGAGGGTCTGCCCAAAGCCGTGTCCTTGAGGGCTTTTGACGAAGATGCTGACTGCCTGTTTGTGCAGGTGAACGTGGTTGTGCAGGTCATGGATTCCAAGGGCTGGGTGGTGAGCCAGGTGGACGTTGGGCATAAGAGCACATCCTCGTGAAATATCAGCGTTTACCTTGTGTACAGTGAGGGAATGAAAGTCCTTCTGGGGCAAAAGGGTGGATATGATTACTTTACTGTTTGGAAAGGCCTCTGTTGCCCTCTCTGCCACTCTCCTGATGGATCCGGCCACCCTCTCCTGCTGTGCTCTCAGGTCATTGGTCCCTGTGTGGATTATAATGTGGCTGGGGCTGCCGAGCTGTGATGGGGCAAGAGTATCTTTAGGGCCTCTCTTGTTGTGGGGCACCAGGTTATTGAAGCTTTTCTGCCAGGGAATAGCTGCTCTTCATTTATGAATTTCCCTTTCAAATCGATTAATATGGCAATCGGTGTGCTGGTTGGAGTTGCCTTGGCAGTGCCCTGGTGTTCTGTGTTCCTGTGGCTGCAGCCAGTTTTTTCAGGGCAGCTTCTCAGTACTTTGTCTTTGTACATCCTGGTCTGTTTAGTGCTCAGTATCTCTGAATATACAATTTCAAAGGAGTGGCTACAGCAGCCATTGTCATGAACTGTTACAATGTAACAATTTTTTTTAACTGTCACTGGTAGCCCAACTGACTATTTTAGAGGTTAACGAGCTACACGATGAGCTATAGCTGCTAAAAAGGGTAATGGCTTCTTAAGTTTTATATTAAAAAGTTATATAAAATGTATTTTTTCAAAATATTTGACTGGGGGGCTTATGCAGGTCTTATGTCCTTTTTTCTTTTTCTTTGAGTAAAGAGTCTTTTCTTTATTTTTTTTTATTTAGTTTTAGCTTGAGCTTTGGCTTCCCTTAGCTGTCTGGGCAGTCAATGTTTTCATATAATTTTGTCTCAGTTTGTCATTACATTTTGTTATGTATTTGTTTTTGGAAAGTTTCCTTTTTCTTTTTTTCTTTTTTGTGGTGTTTTTTGTGTGTAGTATATGGTGTGGTAGTGTAGTTTTTAGTTGTGCTCAGTGTGTGTACGCGCACGTGTGTGTGTAGTATATGGTGTGGTAGTTTAGTTCCTAGTCGTGCTCTGTGTGTGTGTGGGTGTGTGCGGTGGTAGTTCGGTGCTGTTTGGAGCGAGGACTTGGTGTGGATGGTCTCCGGGGAGATGCTGTCCCTCTCGCTCGGTGAGGGCAGTACCGGAGCCAGCCGTGACGGTGTAGGAGTTTCTCCAGTGAGGACGTTGCTGGTTAGCGGGACCGTACGCGCAGTCTTCCGTGGTCGCAGAGGTACCTGAAGCTGGACAGGGCAGATGGGCTAGCTCGGAGGAAACGGGGACCCGAGCAGCCTGATATAGAGGGCCAGATGAACAAAGAGGATGAGGAAATGGAGTACGATTCTGAGTCAGATGACACGTCAGCGGCAGATCCAATGTCTCAGAGTGGCGATGAGTAGGGGCGACATAGCTCAGGAGGTAAGAGCGGTTGTCTGGCAGTCGGAGGGTTGTCGGTTCGATCCCCCGCCCTGGGCGTGTTGAAGTGTTCCTGAGCAAGACACCTAACCCTGAATTGCTCCCAATGAGCTGATTGGTACCTTGCATGGCAGCCTTTCACCGTTGGTGTGTGTGTGTGTGTGTGTGTGTGTGTGTGAATGGGTGAATGAGAAGCATCAAATACATAAATGCAGTCCACTTACCATTCAAATTTTAGCTACATGAGATGAATACTTTTCTTTACAAAACATTTGGAAAATCTGTTAAAGTAAAAGATTCTCTTGTCCAATACTGAGAAATTTATTTAACACTTTCAGTTTTGCAAAAATCTGCTGTACTGGTCTTTATGTACTGGATGGGGGAAAAAAAGCTACAGATTAAGAAAGTGTGTGACTACTTTGAGGAAGGCAACTTCGGAATAGGAAAAGACGAAAACCATTAAGTAATGTGAATGACTGTGAATCACAGGCTAGACTCTGCAGCTTCCTCTACTCCCCTCTTCATTTTTTTGAGTAGGTATTTTCGGTTGAGTCATTAAATTGTGTAAACATTAATGGTGGAAGGGATGGGCAGATGGTGGCCTTGGCGTCAGAGCAGCGTAACAGCAAAGGCTTTATAGTTGTGTCGTTCACAAAACAAGCTAATGTAGCTAATGAGGTAGGCTGCGGCTTGTGTTGGAAGGCTCAGTGTTTTCTTTGTCAAGGGACCAATGGTAACACCGGGGGAAGCTATTATTTTCTCTCCTGGTTCATGCGTGAACATTTTATCTGCTACGGAGGTAGGCAGGGTGGGGTGCACATGGTAAGGGCTCAGATAGGAGAAGTCATTTTCTTGTTTTGCAAACATTAATTCTCCTAATCAGGGTTCAGAGCTGGTGGAGGTCTTTAGGAGGTTGAAGGACACATTAGCACATATAATATTGGGGGGGGGGGGGGGGGATTCAGTGATTCAGTTTCACTGTAGAGTTTACGCTTGACAGAACAAGAGAGGAATCACGCCTGAACATGCGCATGATTTTGTCCAGAATACTAACCCAGGTAGACTGAACAGGCACCTGAAGGGTTAAACACTCACGGTTAGACTGTACACATGGGTTAGGACATTGGATGGGAGGGTCACTGCTGCAAGGTCAGATTGGATTGACGTTTGATAGGCTTTTGGCACCAGGTTAGCGAGGCGTATTATCCATCCCGTAGGTTTCACAGATCGGAATTCGATACCGCTGATTATGTGTCTAGGCAGACTCAGGGAGAAGCTAACTGGGCTGCCCCAACAGGTTTCTACAGAACTCACCGGTAGCGCTGTCAGCTTATGCTGATTAATGTTTTTAGAAAAAATCAGGAAGATGTAGAGGACAATTTAAAGAAGAGTTTGAGGATTTATGAGAAGGCCTACTCTGCTACACTAAACAGGGAGAAAAGTGAGGCCTTGAAGGTTGGCCAGTGGTTGGAGGTTGCAGCTCCCAGTCTGTCTGGGAGGTGGGGGATGGTGGGATGAAGGTTCTGGGTGTTTCTTAAGGACTGAGAAATTTCAGAAGCAGAATTGGGTGGGTGTAGTGGTGAAGATGTCTACCAGATTGTCTAGATGGAAATGGCTGCTCCCCAAGCTCTTGTATAGGGGAAGAGTAAGGGTCGCCAATAACTTGAGCATCTTAGCATTATGGCACAAAACAAGTGTTCTGAGTTGTGGTGCCAGGAAGAGGTTTGGGGTGCTGTCCACCAGGGGGCAGCAGCAGCCCTACTCACAGGTATGGCAGCAACTGTGATTCATGGCAATCATTATGACTGTTGCCAATGATTTAATCATTTGGCCTAATAAAAGGCCTGCTTGTCAGGTCTAAAGGTGGACAGTTTTTTGGACCGGCTTTTTTTTGTCTGTTTCTGCTGCAATATGAAGACGGTCAGGGCTGACACCATTTACCAGTCTGTTTTACAGACCTGGCAGATCTTTAAGTTCAATGAGATGCTACCGCGGAAACTTTGGAAGAACTGTGTTTGCCCTCCTCCAGCTTTTGGGCAAGACTGGGGCACTTGATGGACACAGGCATCCGGTCCAAAATTTTATGCACGTTTTTGTACACTGATAATTAATGGATGAAATCCTAATTCTGCCCTGCATGCATTGTTTTGAGTTTTTCTTTGTAATTAAAAAAATTCCACATTCAGGGATTATGTAGGGTGTTTTTCCCGTTTGGTGTAATCCTGGTTGGTGATGGGTCCCCACGCTTGACTACCATAAAAGCAATTGGTTTAATTACACTGTTAATATTTTAATCCAAATTTCAATGGGTGGGTTTAAGCTGTAGAGCCTCTTTTGTTTTTTTTTTATGTTGCAAAAAGCCTTGTGTGCTGTCTCCTCCAATGGTCAAACCTCCCTGACAAGCTGATAGACAGACCCAGGTTATTAGAATTTGTGGTATGTTCAAGGATTCTGTTGTTGAAAGTAAAGTGGAACTTATGTGCCTGAGATCTATTTTTTCACTGAAATAGTATGACTCTGGTCTTATTCATGGTCTGGCAATGCAGATCCAACAGATCCAGATTCTGCTGAAGTAGAAACCTTTCACTGTGGGGGACAGCAGAACTAGGTCATCTGCATAGAGCAGGCATTTGACTTCAGCATCATGAAGAGTGAGGCCAGGGACTGCAGACTATTCCAGCGTGGTGGCCAATTCATTTATATAGATGTTCAAAAGTGTTGGACTCAGACGGCAGCCCTGCCTCACTCCACGCCCTTGAGTGAAGAATTCAGTTCTTTCATTTCACATATTTGTTCCGCATTTGTTTTTTGTGTGCATCAATTTTATGATGTCACCACATTGAAGTTTGAAAAATGGTTCTTGAAATTGTCCTTCAAAAAAAAAAATTCCTTCAAATTGAAGCAAATGCTTTTTTTAAATCGATAAAGCATGCAAATATGAGCCAGCAGCCATACCTCCATGCACTCTGCTCCTGCCAAAGGGCTGAAGCTAAGCAGGAGTGGCCTTGGTTAGTACTTGGATGGGAGACCACCAGGGAAAACTGAGTTGCTGCTGGAAGTGGTGTTGGTGGGCCAGCAGGGGGCAATCTTCCCTCTGGTACAAATAAAAAAACCCAATGCCCCAGTGCATTGACGGGGACACTGTGCTGTAGGAGATGCCGTCTTTCGGATGAGACGTTAAACCGAGGTCCTGACTCTCTGTGGTCATTAAAGATCCCATGACACTTATCGCTAAGAGTAGGGGGTTCCCCGGTGTCCTGGCCAAATCCCAGATCTGGCACTCGCAAACTTGCCACTAAAAATCATCCCCAGATTTAATTGGCTAAATAAATGTTCTCTCCCTCTCCACCTTCGCTAATGTGTGGTGAGCGTTCTGGCGCAAAATGGCTGCCGTGCATCACCCAGGTGGGTGCTACACGTTGGTGGTGGGTGAGGTGAGTTCCCCTTCACTGTAAAGCACTTTCAGCATTTGGAAAAGTGCTATATAAATGTAATTAATAATAATATTTTTCCTCTGTTAGTTTGGTGCACATGTTTTTATTAGGGTGTGCAGGGTGTAAATGTGATCTGATGCACAGTGTTTTGAAAGAAAGCCAATCTTTTACTCAAGACATTGTGTTCAATAAGAAAGGCAAATATTCGGGCGTTTAAAATATTGCAGAATACCATTCCCAGGTTACTGTTCACACGGATGCCTCGGTAATTATTGCTATGTCAAATTTGTCTCCACTTTTGTGTGTTGATGTTATTAGTCCTTGATTCCAAATAATAGGCATAGGGCATGCGGAGTGAGGTGTATGGAATAGGACGAGCCTTTTGGAACCTTGGTTTCATGCTGTCCTTGAGCTCAATCGGTGACTTAATGTGTTTTCAGGGTACCAATGCCCTCCCTGTTCGTGTTTGTTCAGTATCTGTATCCGGTTTCTGTGTGTGGTCTTGACTGCACTGCTAGGAGGCAACTCACATGGCCTTCACTTCAGAACAGGTCTTACTGATGCTGTTCAGGCACTGCCATTCAAATAAAGGCACACCTCTGTACTTCAGCACATGGAGCTCAAAGGTGCATGGTTTGTTCTCATATTTCACTTTGACATTAATTTTCCCCCGTTGGAGTGACTATCTCTCCTTGTGTATGTTCTCAGACTCACTGACAGACCTGGGTCAAATGTATTTGTTTTGGATTCAAATACTTTTCTGTGTTCTGATCTTGCCTCTTGTATTTGAGCCTACCAATATGACCAGAAGGCAGGGTTTGCACTTTTTGAGAGTATTTCATTGGTTACAATACACCAGACAAAATCAGTAAAGCGTAAAAAAATATTTGAATCCAAAACAAATATGTATTTGACCTACAGTAGATCTGCTCACTGATGTGCATTTTCGTTTCAGTTTTGGGGATCTATTATGGGAGCTCTAGGCCGGTGAACCCACATGCAAGGCACAGAGGCAGGGAGACCGAATTAAGGTAAAGCAGAGTATTTATTAGGGGTAGAGGGAACAGACAATGGACAGCCAGGGAGTGGGAGGAGCTGGGAAGATAGCTGGGTGAATGGGGAGCCAGGCTAGCAGCAGGCCGTGGGGGCAGGGGTGAATGCAGAGGGAGAGCTGGGGGGCCGAGCCGAGCAGATCTGGAGCGGAATCCAAGGGGGAAGTGAGTCGAGCGGGGTCCAGGACAGGGGAGAAGGGCTGACGAAGCAGGGGTGGAAGACAAGGACTGGAGAAAGAGCAAACGGAACTGCAAGGGAAAAAACACAGGTTTCAGTTTAACAAACAGGCTATCAGAGTAGCTAGGCCTAACGATAATAAAAATGGCTAGAAGCATAGACTGACTGAGCAGAGGCTACGATCTGGCAGCGTGGATGTGGCAGAGCTGAGTATTTGTAGGAGTCTTGATTATGAGATGCAGCTGGTGGCGCTTCTGCTCTGACTCCAGTACACCTGTCCCCACTCAAACAATCACACACAGACACACAGGGAGAGAGAGGGCGGGAGCTACTGGGAAGGTGACAGACTAGGGAGCCATCGAATGGGAAGTGGACGGCGTGTCCGGGGAAGTAGCAGAGGCAGATGTGACAGGATCATTTCCTTGTAATCTTCGTAGGATACGATTCTCACAGTTGGCCCAGTATCCAGTTACATCTTTAATGGCACTCCATTTATTTTGGGAGACAGCCACATCACATCGCTGTCAGTCTTCTTTACATTACATTACAGTTATTTGGCAGACGCTTTCATCCAAAGTGATGTACAATAAGTGCATACCGAAAGAACAACTACAAAACACAGGTCCTGCCGCAGAGGGTATGAATGATCGTTGCCATAGCTGCTACTGGTTGATCGGGGCACCTGTTCAGCAGGGAGGGGATCCGGGGGAGATAGTGTGAACCTCCACGTGCGTTACGCTCTCCCAGTGAAACTCCTCGCTGTCAGGTGAAAAGAAGCGTCTGGCGACTCCACATATATCGGAGGAGGCATGTGGTAGTCTACACCCTCCCCAGACCGACAGAGAATAGTGCATTGACCAGGACTGTAATACACATGGGGAATTGGTGTAACGACTAAATTGGGGAGAAAATGGGAGAAAATGCCAAAAAAAGGATCTACAACAACACAGCAAATAATCCACAGACTTCAGTGTCCTGGTTTATCTTTACTAAAGCCGCCTTTACACTGCCGAGCCGGGTTAAAATGCTGTAGCAGACCAGGGGTAGAATTAGTGATGATCAATTTCCACAGACGTTCTTTATCCACCTTTTTCCTGGTATGAACATCTTTACACTGCAGAGAAGAATCCGTGGGATTATGTATCTCGTGCAGAGTAAACATTGCCTTTCTCTTGAATGATTGTTGTGTCACATTTTTGAAACAACTGCCTTGCAAAATGTTACCCCTGGTGTTTCTGGTTTTGCTAGCTAAACTGTTCGAGAATGAAGCTGAGCTGGGTGATAAATTAGCAATCAGAACAAGAAGAATTAAACAAAGGCGATTTCATCAAAAACAGGCATCAAGGCTGAAGGAACATATGAGGAAGTGTAATAAAGTAACAACGCTAATCCGTACTGCCGTATTTTTTTAAATTTAGTTTTCATTTCTGATTATCAACAGCTCCCTCACCTCGCTGTCCCCCCAGTTGTTGCCCCTCTCACTGCTGGCCATCGAAGCCTATTAACTTAACAATATTATTAGCAAGATAGCTCCAATTTATTACGGTTCTCCGTCACTTGAATTAATGCCAAGTGGCTGTTTTGCCAGTTTCCCGCTGACAGCCCAACTTCCAGGCGCTGTTATGGAACGCTTGTAGTGGTGTGCGAGATGGTTACCATGGCACTTGCTCCAGCTATTCTCCGGCTCTACTTTACACAGAACACCGGGTCAGCTCTGGCTTTTCTCCTAGGTGGTGAGGAGGGTCAGATTCGGCTTAGTTGAATCCACCTTTTCACCGGCTTGACATCTTTACACAGAAATCAGACCCGGCTCTGCTCCACCTATTCCCCGGGGTTACTGCTCTGTGTAAAGATGGCTTTAGAGTGGTTAATTTGACCCAAAGCGAACACAAGGGTTCATGACTGAATTAGACGGAATCACAGGATTAATAGTCATCATTTAGTCCTACAATACCAACAAAACAGATGAGTAGACATGGCGTGAGTGAGCGGCCGGCTGACTCATTTGGTTAAGGTGTCATGCCGCAGTTCGTGGACGAACACTGCGGTCTTGGATTGGATCCAAACTTGTGTCAGTGCCAACAGTGGCTGGCATCTCCATAGGACAACAGCAATCGAAAACGAACACGCTCAGCCCCTTGTTGACCACTTTTAAAAATGTTCTTAATTAATTGGGTTATTTTTTAAAATGCACTTTTGTTTTTCCCTTCCAGGCAACAAGAGGTTTAGATGACAAAATACGTACGAGAAAGTTGGACAATGAGACAGTGGTTAGAAGAGCGGGAGATTCCGTCAGAGCATCTCGCTGAATCACCTTTTTAATTTCCCAATCACAGTTCAGGTGAAGGCTGACATCACAAACAAAGGCAGACAGAGGACTGCTGGAGCTGACCTGGCAACCTTACAGCATATTAAACAATGAGATAACCTACATTATCAAGATATTACAACACTGCACGATTTTAGCATACATGTACACATTATTGCCACTTTTAGATATTGTAATATTTTTTTTTAAATAAATGTGAAATAAAATAATTATATTTTTTTATAAAGCCACATTCAAACATTTACAGTATACTGCAGTATAGTCAGTTGTAAATTTTTTTTAAAAAAAAAACCTTGTTGCAGGAATCTACGCATTAACTTTCTGGTGAACAATTAAACAGTCAACATTTTGGCTGAAGGGGATGTGTCAGTGAAAGGCTGGATTCAGTTTCAGAGCAATTATGTGGAACGCTAAATTATTTTCTCATGAGGGGATAGAATTCTCATGAACAACAAAAAAGGTAGTACTTTTTTATCATAAATATTAATGGGGAGCCTAAATTAATTGAATTTTCTCCCCACAGAAACCAAAAATCCTGACAAAGGACGATACCAATAATTCCTAGTAAGTGAGCAAACCCGGCCGGGACTGTCTGCAGTGAGTCACGGTTTACCCAGCAAGTTTAGCACCGGGGGTGGATGAAAGCACTGTGCGAAAGCTGGGCAGGATTTCCTGAAATTCCAAATTCCAGGAGGGTGGGATATTTGAAAACTTTTGCGTAGTCACAATATCCTAGCAGCCAAAGTAAAGCATTGGTTTGAACATTAGGCTAGATTCTAAATTTAAAAAGGAAATACTTTAATACGTATACTTTTTTTATGGCTAGCTATGGAGGAGGAAACTAATACCAAAATTCTCAGACTAGAGACTAATAGATGTATTTTAAGTAAAAAAATTTTCAAATAAAAAAAATATTTCCCCAAAAAACAGGTTCCACAATTATTGGCACCCCTGGTTTAATACTTTCTGAAAACACCCCTGGCAAAGACGACAGCCGTGAGTCTTTTCCTATAATTTGTGAAAAGGTTAGAGAACACATTTGGAGGGATTTTTGACTATTGCTCCATGTAGAACTTTTCAGAATCATTGATATCTTTGGGTTTGCGCTTATGGACCCCCCCTCTTCAGTTCAGACCACAGGTTTTTGATGGAATTTAAGTCTGGAGACTGAGATGGCCATTGGACAACATGGATGTTGATTTCACTTAAACATTTCTGTTTAGATTTTGATGTATGCTTGGAGTTATTGTCCTGCTGGACAATCTACCTATGACTAAGTCCTAGCTTCTTAGCAGAGACAACTCAATTTTCTGCCAGAATTTCCTGGTACTTTGTTGAATTCATTGTGCCATTGATCTAAAATAGTGCCCCAGGACCACTGCCAGCAAAACATCTCCAAAATATCAATGACCCACCTCCATATTTGACCGTAGGTATGAGGTGCTTCTCCTGTATGCATTCCTCTTTTGCCGCCAAACATGTTGATGGTGTGTATGGCCAAAACGTTCAATTTTGGTCTCATCTGACAATAGCACTCTCTTCCAGTCATAATTCCAATGAGGTTTGGCAAGCTCCAGATTTTTGGTTTTGTTTATTGTGGTCAGTAAGGGCTGTCTTCATGCCACCCTTCCAAAGAGTTAGTTGGTAAGGAGGTGCCATTTTATGTATTTTTTTAGACTTGTTGACCGCAAGAAACAAACCAATCTCTGCAATTCTTAAACAGTGATCCTTGGGTAATTAATGGCCTCTCTCACCATCTTCCTCATCGTCCGTGGGGACACCATGCACTTGCTTCCTCTTCCTGGCAAATTTGCAACCGTTCCATATGATTTACACCTTTTCATTATTGCCCTTACAGTGCTAAGTGGTATGTCTAACCATTTATGTCTTTTTTTGTACCCATTACCAGACTTGTGACAGTAAATTACCATCGGTCTCTTCTGAATTGACAGTTATTTGGCTTTTCCCATGCTGATGGATGACAAAGGGATTTTGTATGCTTGTTACCTCATTTTTATTCTCTAGTGAAACTGGAAGTGATGGAATGACACAATATAGTTCCTTTAGACTGAGATTAACTAAATTAAGTAAAATTGTATTACTAATTTCATTTTGTTTGATTTTTTAATAAAAAAACATTGAAGCATGAGCCTTTTTTCTTCATTTTTATTAAAGGTGCCAACAATTCTGGAGCCCACTGTATATATTATACTTAAAAATCTACGGTGCCTAAGATTTTGCACACTAATGTATATATATATATATACATATATATATATATATATATATATATATATATATATATATATATATGTTAATAACTTGTTCCCCATTTCAGGGCGTCATAATGTTTGAGACAAATGGCTTCACAGATGTTTCTGATTACTCAGGTGTCTTCAATTGCTTCCTTAGAGCAAGTATAAGAGAGAATTCGGTATCTAGTTTTGATTCCAGCCTTTTGATTGCCTTTGGAGTCAGCTATTGGCGTTTCTCAACACGAGGGCCAGAGTTGTGCCAATAAAGTCGAGGAAGCCATTATGAGGCTTGGAAATCATAAGATTAAAAGGGGGTCCTCCAATTGTATGGAGGGTGATTAGTGCCAGAGACTCCCTACTGAAGCTCAGCCCCTACACACTAACACTAATTTTACATTTTCACGAGAGCACATGGGTTGTCCCAGAACTGAGCAAACAAATTTCTGAAAGCAAATTTCAGCATGGTAGTGGCTGTTCGGCCCTCCGATTCACCCTCAATAATGAGGAAATTACTTACTGCTGGCTTACATTACATTACAGGCATTTAGCAGACGCTCTTATCCCGAGCGACTCACACAACTTTTTTTTTTTTTTACATAGTATTTTACATTGCATCCATTTATGCAACTGGATGTATACTGAAGCAATTCAGATTAAGTGCCTTGCTCAACGGTACAACGGCAGAGTCCTACCTGGGAATCAAACCTATAACCTTTCGGCTACAAGCCCAGTTCCTTACCCACTATGCTACACTGCCGCCACTTAAAAGCAAGCGCTGACCCGGCAGACATTGGGTTGCTTAATGCCGTTATTGGAGTCATTAAAGCATGACAGAGCTAACTGCATTCGAATGTAATTCGACTGCTATGTCGCGTCATTTCAAAAGACAATTATCATGGTCATCGCAGCATTGTATTGTTTGCAAACAAGTGTTGTCTGAAATGATACACATTTCATTGATTAAAGTGTACTAATGATACCAATCTAAATTGCAGTAATCATTATTCATAATGCAAATGTGGCAGTCCAAATGTAGCTCACTATGCTAAACTGTTAAGTGATATCCATCCATCCATCCATCCATTATCTATACCCGCTTACGCTGAGCAGGGTCGCGGGGGGTGCTGGAGCCTATCCCAGCATGCATTGGGCGAGAGGCAGGAGTACACCCTGGACAGGCCGCCAATCTATCGCAGGGCTCACACACCATTCACTCACACACTCATACCTATGGGGCAATTTGGAGTCTCCAGTCAGCCTACCTGCATGTCTTTGGACTGTGGGAGGAAACCGGAGTACCTGGAGGAAACTCACTTGGACACAGGGAGAACATGCAAACTCCACACAGAAAGGCCCCAAGCCGAGATTCGAACCCTTGCTGTGAGGCGACAGTGCTACCCACTGCACCACCGTGCCGCCCTGTTAAGCGATATGATGGTATGATATGTTAATGATTTATTACTGATAATAATTAATTATTTGTAAATTAGGATTCATCGGAGCACAGGAAAAGTGCGTTCCACACACCTGTTTCTTTTGATGTTCCCTGTCGCCTGAATGCCTGCTCTCGCCAATGACACTTTCAATTAAGCGTAACTCGAAACAGGGGGAGCACTTATGAGGCGAATGGTCGAGTGTTGGGATGCACCCCGACTGTCTTGTCTGTTCACGTGCGAGAAGGAGGTCCGTCTCATAGACACGCACATTCACTACACAGGCAAGCTAAGCTGGTGAAGCCCCGGAAGCAAGCCTGTACTGTGCATGCTGAGGGCAAAACATTGCAGCTCCCATAAAAGATGGAAGCAAGATTTGATCAGCCAGTCTGAAATGTGTACCATAGTGGCTGAGAACCTCTGTGCAGCCCGCTGCATGCACATAAACAGCTGTGTCATCAGCATACATTTGATAAGTAATGCTGGGAGGACAGACATCTGGAAAGTCAATGACATATAAACGAAATAATAATGGCCCTAGAATTGACCCCTGTGGGACTCCAACTTCATTGTTTAATTTATTATTTAATCTCCCTATCATGATGTGGAGAAAGCAGTTGTGTTTACATGTCAGTGGATTGCTCAGATTGTTGGTGCACTTGTCAATCAAAGGAAATTAATGGAAACCAATTCAAGCAAAGTCTGATGTCAGTAGTACAGGTATCACAGTGGTGTTTTAGAGGGAAGCAACATCTGTGTCAAAAAAGTTAACAACGTGACAAGCATAATTTATACGAACTCCAACAGTTAGGCAATTGGCACCATCTAGTGGTTATAATCTGACATGGTAAATACTTCCACAGAACTTCACTCTTAATTGTTTGGCAATTAATCTCAATAATCATTAACATTTGAAGGTCATATTTGGATTACAGAAAAATCACTTAGGCCTACTAAACACAATATTACAAGTTAAATAATATGCTTATATAGGCTACATAAACTGCCAAGAGTGAACATGGGACTCAAAAGATAGGTGAATAAAGACAATCTTTTAATTGTAGGCCTAATTATAATCATTTTAAATGTAATAATAATTATAAGTAAAAAAATAATATTATAATTGTATTAACTTTCCCAATAAAATTTATTTTACTTTCCTAACACTGATAATTATTTTTCAATGCTCAATCCTTCAGTACAAGAAAACAAACAAAAAAACAAAAAAAACAAATCCAATATATAGCCCATACATGATAGCATTTCCATTGGATGGGTATCCTATTTATTGTAGGCTAATGTTTATGGTCATTTGTGAATAAGTCTATTCCTGGAAAATACACAATGCTAATTGTTGCATTAGTCTTTGTGTGAATGTGTTTTCTGAATTGCCATGCTAACAAATAAATAGTAATACCGGTAGGCCTAAACATCTTTATCCTTCGATCTGATTGGTTGTATACTTCCGATATTACAGGCTGGCACACTGAGTTGTGGATAAAACAAGATTATAGGCCTACTTTATTAATCTCATCGAGAAATTGCAGCAACACAGTAGCTAACAAAAGCTTGAAAGGGGGTTCACACCGGACCGCACTCGACGCGTTTCTATGGACAGGCTGCGCGGTGCATGATGAATGCGCTCCGGTGCTGTCGCCGGTTCTGTTGGTTATTTGCATAGAATGTACTCAGCCTTTGTTCTATGCAAATGAAGGCGTCCGACATAGTTGGCTCTGGCTCACGAAACTCAAATCAAACTTTCAAACTAGGTGTTGCAGATCAAACGTGAACCCCATTCCACATTGCTCTGTTAAGGAGGACTCCTTACTTACTGCTGTGCGGGTATTTCCAAATTATACAATAGATATACATTTAAGGATCACTGTTTGAAAGATGGGAAACATGCCCACAAGTGGCCGACTGTTATGGAATGCCATTTAGGTCTATATTAAATAAATAAATAAATAAATAAATAAATATGCCTATGAAACAAGTAGTCCTTTGAAAAACGTCATTTTGAAATAAAAACCTATTAATATAGTTCAATAAATAAATATAGTCTATTTATATTTACATTTATTTATATATTTATATTTATATATATTGACTCATTTAGGCTATTTCGGGATTTATTTCATAGCCATATATATATATATATATATATATATATTTTAATATATATTTTATTTATTAAATATTGACTTAAATGGCATCCCATAGACTGTGGGAGGCGAGAGCGATGCTAGATGATACCGCCGGAGGATGTGTGGTTTTACCCTAACAGTACTATGGGGAACGGAAATAAAATTTACGTCGGATCTTTAATCTGATTGGTTGTCGCACCATGTTCCCCGTCTTTCATATCGCTCCGCCCACTTGTCTCTCATTGCCAATGCCAGAATGCCTTGCAGAGGCGAAAAATATCGGCTCCCATTCAAAATAAATGGACGCGATTACAAAGTCGCTTCTCGTTGGAGGATGTGTCGCTTTACCTACCCTTGTGTGTGTGCCTTATTACGGGCGCATATATAGCGCTTTACCTACGCTTATGTGAGTGCCATATATAGTGCGTGCATTTGGATTCAGCCAGATTCGACCGTCAGGGAAAAAGGCAGACCGATGTAGTCAATGGATCCAGCTGGGCCCATGGCAGGTCATTTGGTTCGCCACTCAAACACCGTTGCTAAACTTCAACTGGGTCAATCGTTCGATGGGAGTCGAAGGGAAAATAGTATGGTTTAAATCCAGTTTAAAAAAATAAAAAATAAAAAGGAATGGCCAAAAATGAATTGCGTGTGTAAAAACCAGAAACGGCTAATGTAGCGGGAGTATACAAAAAGTTATTGGCCGTGTTTCATTTGTTATATTCTTACCGACTCTCCCTTACTCCCCAACAACAACTGACCCGTAGAAATACAACTGTCCAGCTCAGGTACACCTTAATTCTGTTAAAAGTGCAAAAAGGAGAGGCTGCTGGGCTTGTTCAGACGAGAACCTTCCAAGGTAAGAAAGAAGGCTATACATTGCATTTCTCACGACAGGCAAATTTACCAATAAGCATGGGGTGCCGTTTGTAAAAAGTTGTACACACTGAAACCCTGCTCAGTTTTTCCGCATATACCCTCACCAAGTGTAAAAAAAAAAAGGCACTACGGTTTTGAAATGTCACTTTTTAAAAACATTTTGCGAGAAATTGGTGCAAGAAGTTGTAATCACTTTTTCAAGAGTAATGTCTTTCATTAATGCATGACTTAAAAATGTACAATATAAATGTATGCACAATATACAGTGGCGCAGTGGGTAGCACAATCGCCTCACAGCAAGAAGGTCCTGGGTTTGAATCTGGCCTGAGGCCTTTGTTTGCCTCAGGCCGGATTTTTTGTTTGCATATTCTCCACATGTCCGCATGAGTTCCCTCCAGGTGCTCCGATTTCCTCATGCAGTCCAAAGACATGCAGATAGGCTAATTGGAGACTCTGAATTGCCCATAGGTGTGAATGGTATGTGTCCCCTACGCTAGAGCTTTCCAGCGTGTAGTCCTGCCTCTCGCCCAATGCATGATGGGAGAGGCGCCCACACCCACCACAGGTATAGATAACAGATGGATGGATGTTAAATGTAAATTCTGAATGTAGAAAGTAAAAGTTTGGAATAAAGTGGCCACACCCCCTATGTTTGAAGTCAGAAAACTTAAGTTCACATTATTTCCCGTTGCCTATATGACAGTGTCTATTGGCAGTGGTGCAATAGCCCATTGGTAGGCCAATATGGATTTTTTTATTATTTTAAGGTGATCCTCAGGTGGGAAATACATTTGCTCTCATGAACATTTCAATGTTGTGCCAATATTCTAGCTAAAATACTGTAATGTCATAAAAAGGTGTTTTAGTATTTGTTATCAACAGTTTAACTAGCATTCTAGCTGTAGTGTTCTTCATTAAGCTGAAAGCTGTTAGCTGTGGTTTTAAACTTTTATCTTATAATGGTATTTGGAGTCAAAAGTATCTTTGGCTTTACTTCTGTGATACTTGGGCATATGCACAGGCATACAGACGGGTGACAAATTAAAGGAAAACCAACATAAAGTGTATTAGTATGGTTTTGGGCCATCGCAAGTCGCCTTAAGAGCTTCATTGCGCATTCGCCCCCCCCCCTTCCCA
The DNA here is from genome assembly GCA_025169545.1 of Anguilla japonica. Classification (NCBI taxonomy): domain Eukaryota; kingdom Metazoa; phylum Chordata; class Actinopteri; order Anguilliformes; family Anguillidae; genus Anguilla; species Anguilla japonica. The sequence goes on from CM045896.1 coordinate 37,852,722, forward strand.
TTCAGACCAGACCGGGTCAGATTCACGTGGGGAAAACGAGGCCATTTTGGGCCCAGGTATATCCTTTTTTGTTTCTTTTTATGATGAAGAAACAGCTGCAATGCAATGTTTTGTTTGAGTTGTTAGAAGGTTTTGGTAATGGACATGTTTAACCAGTCGGAAAACCTGATATGTGAACGGAACATCTCTACCTATTTCAACTCAGTAACTGAGATTAGTGGCTTCCTCCTTCCTAAATATTGTAGCTAAGAATATTTGGTGCAATCCAAACACAGGCACCACAAAACATTTAAGACTTAATAAAAAAATGTAATGAATCATCCAAATAAGAGAGTGAGATGATGTACGATTGCTGCTGGAACTGAAAGTGTTGATCCTAGGAACCCAGAACTAAATGCTAACAGCTCCCCCATCTGGGCAGGTGAGGTATTTGGCTTTAAAAAATAAATAAATAAAAAATTCCTTTTAGCAAAGTCCACCAAAAACCCCTCTTTTTGTCTTAAACAATGGAGAAACAACATATAAGAAATATAAAACTACAAAAAAATGTGCAATAATAATCCTTGCAGCAATTTAAAAAATGCATGTATTTTCCTCAGAGGACGGTGGATAAAATGGAAGGTTTGGGAACACTTTTGGATGCAGTTTGTGCAGGTGCAGTGTGGAAGGTGTTTTCCTGCTGATATCAGTTCTTTAACTGGAAATCTAAGACTGAAGTCTTGCGTTTGATTTCGGTGACGCAACTCATTGACAACTGTGTTAAAATATCGTTTTTTTTTTTTTTTTTTTTGAATGTTACTTTAACACTCATTTTAGAATGCGTAGAGCTGCCTTTTGATTTCACTGACTGCACTGTTCAAATGCAGTGGTCTCTCCAGTTTGACTTTCAGATTCAGATTCTGTATTTCACAGTTTTGAAAAGGCTCCTGTTCCTCCATACCCTGAGTTTTCATCATAGGGTCAGCGTCCGCAGATGTTGCAAAGGTACCGTAGTGGATCTGCAATCGCACTCTTACTACAGGTATCAATGATCTGAATCTGAAAGTATGAATAGGGTTGTGGAGAGACATTTGACTGCACTCTGCACAAAAGGGACATTGAGGAGAGAGGGAAAGCTCAAACGAGAGCAGAAACGTTCACTGGCCCACGTGCCCCGGTAATATTTTTTTGTGCCCCATTAAATTTTCATGAGAAGTAGTAACCACTATCACTGTCAAGCAAGCAGTTAGACAACTACGGGGTAAAAAAAAAAGACTTGTCAGCTGTCAGCCACGGGTGCTCGTGAGTGCGAGGCTGTGGGTGAGCGTAAGGCAGCTGTAAGGGTGCAGAAACGTGATTTTCGGGGATGTGAGTGCTGGGGCCTGGGGCCTGTGCCCCAGTATAGATTTAAGTCAAGCAACGCCCCTGCCTAGCAGTACTCACAACAGGACTCTCAAGGTGCATTTCCTTCCTTTATTTAACTTTCAGACATACAGATGAGTCATAGACACAGGTTTGTGTGTCTGGGAAGGAGCAGGTGCAGCAGCAGCAACCTCTCCATTCAGAATGGTCCCGGTTCAAACTATCCCTGCGTAGAGAAAGGAGCAGTCTCTCCAACCTGCCTCAGTGATGTCACTACACCAGGGCTGCCCAACCTTGTTCCTGGAGATGTACTGTCCTGTTTTCATTTCAACACTATTTGACAAATCTGACTTTACTATTTAGCAGCTCAATCGAGATCTCAAGCTGTTGAATGAGGTGTGCTTTGCCGGGGCTGGAGTGAAAATCAACAGGACAGTAGATCTCCAGGAACAGGGCTGGGCAGCCCTGCACTAGAGCCAAAATCTCACACTGCCCCAGTGATACCATTCTACAGCCAAAAGCTGAGCCTGGCTCAAATCCTAGACCAAAATCAAATGTATTGGGGGTATTTTTGTGTGCGTAAGCGAGTATGTTGACCTACGTTTGCTGGTGTTGATGGGGGTGTGTTATGTGTGTAAGGGAGTATGTAGGCCTATTTTAGCTGTTTTGATGGTAGTGTGTTTGTGTGCGTAAGGGAGTATGTTGGCCTACTTTAACTTGTTTTGATGGTAGTGTGTTTATGCAAGTAAGGGAATATGTAGGCCTACTATGGCTGGTGTTTCTGCAGTTATTCTGAAAGAGATTAAGAGAGGGGACCTGTTACCTAATCCTCTTGTACTAACCAGGGAGATGGAATGGGGGAGGGGAGGAAATTAGATACTTAAATAGGAGGAAATGAGGGATGAAGGGAGTAAAGGATTTCGAAACAACTGTCAAGTGAGGCCAGAACTGAGGTCAAGAAGTGTATCACCTGTCTCAGATTCATCACATCTTGAAACATGAAGCGGATTCGGAATGTTGTCTTCCCCTCTTTCAAGACCTGATTCAGCTTGCTGAAGTACCCATCCATTTGTGGCTGCAGATGCAGAAGGCATGTGTAAACCTGCCAGTGGTTGTGTGTGTGTACACTAAGTGTTTCTGCATTAGAAAGATAGCCATGCAGTATCCCTTCATGTTCTCACAGTCCAGGATCGAGCCAGTGGTGGTGATCAAGCTGCAAAGGCAGTCCGATAATTGAATGTACAATGTGGCTGTCCTAGCCATTTTAGGTTCGTACATGTGCAATTCAGTCCCCTACCACCTCCCAAAGGAACAGAGCAATGTGCTAACCTTTGCGGAAGTATTTCCAAAAAACATTTTGGACCGAGCAATGTAAAATCAGTTCTGGACGTACTAATTTTCAGGTAATAATGCTTTTTGTCAGGGGTGAGATAATAAAACATAAATTAATCTGCGTATATTTATAAAGACTAGTAACAACAAGAAGACATATTTATTGTGGAAATGAATTGTGGAATTACACGTACACAATGAAATGTTACCACATGGGGTCGCCATTGGAGAGAGAAAGAGAAAATACTTCCACAGAATATTCAATAGAAAATCTTCAGGATGCCCCCTGTGTGTAGCATACATGATAATAATATGAATAATAATACGTATACGTATTATAGTAATAATAATAATCATAATAATAATAATGAACATTGCGCTGCATTACACGTTTTCACCTTTGGCCTATTGTTAAAAGCTAAATGAAATATCATTAAAATATATCAGTCAATATATAAAATATTCAAATTTTTTATTGTTCTCAGCTGTGACATTAAGCTATCTGTGCCTAATGCAAGGCTGTCAGTTGGTCGCTACAGTGCCGGAACTCCTGGCTTTACTCTGCGGCACTGCCACAGTCCAGACGGTGGGCACCGGGCCGCGGTGAGTCGTGGCTGCGTCCGGGTCGTGGGCACAGGCGGTGGGCGGCTGGCCTGGCGGGAGGAAGAGGGGGTACGGGCTGCGCCCCACGCGAACAGGCCGACGCCAACACGCTCCATGAGTTAATTTATACTCCCCTCGCGAGCCGTGAAGCAGATGCTGCGGTAATCAGGCTATTCGAGGACCGATAATGGCGCGGGCACCGAAAAGCCGGAAACATGTTTTCCGGCGCCCGCCGTGAAAATAACAATTAACACAGCAAGTTGAAATTCAGTTGTTTTTATCATTCCGTGTGGGACTTAACTCCCATTGCTTTCTAGTGACTCTCGTCCTCGTAGTGTATCTGTATTTATATTGCTTTGATTCGCTCTTATTTGCTGCCATTCAGACCCATCCGTTATGAGCTGCACTGATGGCCATCAGGTGATTACGATCATATGATCTGTGCTGGATTTATTTTGTGGATTAAGTGGTTATAATGGCTCGTTGTTGCCTTGGACCAGTGATCTTCGTTCCTGGTCCTGGAGAGCCACAGGGTCTGCTGGCATTTGTTTTCGTCTTAATAGCAACCAATTCAGATCAAACATACCAGATGAGGTGGGTTAACTGCCTAATCGACTGCTTTAATTGATCAATTAAGTGCTGAGTAACAACAAAAACCAACAGACCCTGCAGCCTTCAGGACCAGGAATGAAGATCACTGCCTTAGACAGTAAATCTGCTTTATTTTACTATATCATACTTTCGTATGGGTTTTTAGATTTAAAAAAAAAATAATTTAAAAAATAATAGTAATGAACTACTATTAGTAATTACTGTAATTAGTAATTAATAATTCCGTAGCCTAAGTAATACACTGCTGTTAAAAATCACAATTATAATAGAAAACGAAATTATTCTTTGAGAAATATAGATCTTTGAATAAACAGATGCGCTGTATTGGAGGATCGCACAGGCTAATAAAACACTTTGTTGCCATCGGACCAGCGGAAGTGGAAAAAACCCCTCCACGTTCTGGCACGAATCTACTCTGCGTGGCGAATAATTAGATCATGTCAGTCACTGGCTCCGGAGTTTTCAGACTGGCCGCGTGACCGGGTCGCTGTCAGGGCCGTCAGGAACGCCTCCTCGCTCGTCCGGTTTGGGGTCCGCCGCGGTCCGGCGCGCGCCCGGCCGTGCGAACATCGGCCCGCGTTTCGCTCCGTAACGAGTCGCTAACGAGGAGCGCCTCTGGCGTGCGTTACGCTGACCAGACTCCCAGCCTCGCGGTAATGTTCTAAAGCAGGGGGAACCTTTCCTGACTCTGGGGATCCCCACCCAGATTCATCCAGAGGCATCCGGGGGACCCCCATCATAAGTTCAGAAGGGGGTATAATTAAAAAAAAAAAAAAAAAAAAAAAAAGGCTTTAAAACGATTGTGGACCAGGTGAGGTAGTGAGGGTGGGGGGTGGATGGAGTAGAGTGAGTTGAGGAGTAAAGGGTTGAGATTGTGATTGCGTGGGTGGGGGGGGGGGGGGGTGGTGCCAGCTGGCTAGGGACCTCCTACAGTACACCTTTGCGATTGACTCGGGTTCTAGAGTGTTCTTCAAGACAGGTGCCGTCAAATGGGGGGGGGGGGGGGGGGGGGGGGGGGGGGGGGGGGGGGGGTATGGTTTCTCTATTCTGAGCTGCACAGATGATTTTTATAAGGACGCCCATCTCTCAGATTTAAGTGTGTGGAGATGCATGGTGTTCCTCATGTACAGTATATATCTCTGTTCACAGACAGACTTTTCCAAGGCAATGTGCAATGCGTGAGACGATATGAATAAAACATCGCACAGAATCGAGCTGTACTGATGAAAGGCTTGAAAGCAGCATTGCGAGTGCAATAGTACAGATGGGGGTCAGTATGCCGGGACTGCCTGATGATTACTGCGTCTTGTGAAAGGAAAGTTATGCGGTGGTCTTCAGTACCTGGACTGAAACTACTCTGGACGCGTAACTGCGAAGGACGTTTTAAATTGTCACAGACGATTCTAGAAATTACAAAACGAAGAGGAGTCGGAAAGTGGAAAAATAAAAGTGAAATGTATTCCCTTTTTCAGTATTCTTTCGTTTCCTTTTCCTTCTCGTGATCTTCAATTCTCGTTCCTGTTTCCCTTTGCAATTTGAACACTCGCTGTCCGCTGACGTGCCATAGGCTGTTTTGAAAAAAAGATGAAAGCAAACCTTGTCGCTTGTTACTCGGCAACTGATGGGGTTATTGCGGGGCTACTGAGAGGCTGGTGCAGTCTACTTACATCTGTGGTGATTTTGACTATAAATGCTGCTAAACGTGTGTTGGTTCTCTCTTCTGTGGGGGTAAATGTTGCACGTGTTTCCTATTAACAGTGCTGTACCTGTATGCATTATTTATCGTCATCAGATGTGGTTTGCGTCTCATTTTTCAGCTCAGTTTAAAAGTAACGATCTGCTCGTGTTTCGTGATTAAAATCAGGGGAAAGCAGGCTTCCATTTAAAGTTGTTTCTGCCCTATTGCATTCCTAAAGATAGCCCTGTATTTGTGCCCAGGCCCTCAATTTCTGATGCAAAAAGGTGACAAGACTACACTTTGGATAAACACAGTGGACCCCAGTTTGAGTACATTTCCCACATATATGAAAAAAAGAACAATTCCTCTATTAATAATTCTGGTAAGCCTTGGGATGAGTGGGGAGTTATAGAGGCTGGTTCAAATGAAGTTTAACAGGTCTTGGGGAGGGCACCTCTCATGTCACGGTGTCCATCTCATGTTGTAGTAGCTGCTGCTTACTGTACCCTCTCTCCCCCCCCTTCCCCCTCCCCCAGCCTGTATAAACCAGGGCTACTGCTTACTAAACCTCCCCCCCCCACCCCGCCCCGGACCCCCAGCACACCCACCAGGGGGGCTTGGCCAATGCATCCAGGCACTTGCAGTTTCAGCAATCACAGTGTTTATCTTTGCTTCCATTAGGTGTCCAGATGGAAATGAAATGTGAATTAGTTCACTGTTCTGACAAAATCCAACACAGGCTCAACACTTTCCTCAATCTCCCACCCCCCCACCCACCCCCCCCAAAAAAATACCATACCATCTGCTGTGAATGCTAAGGTCTGGAGAGGTCTGTCACTGATGGCTGTGCTGTGGGATGGAGGGGTGGGGGGATGGGGGGATCGGGGGGTGGGGGTATGTGTGCTTTGTGGTAATTGTTTTTCTCTACGCTATTGGGCAGAAAGAGAGGGGTGGGTGTGTGCAGGGGGTGGGTGGTGTGGGGTAACCTGTGTGGGGTGACCAGTTTACCCGGCTGGGGGTGTGGGCCATCATGTCCCGTCAGTCACTCACACAAAAGGGGCCGGCCCCCTGCTTTCACCTAGAGAGATCCCTCCTCCCGATTGGCTGTTGAAGCAGTGACTCATACATGAACAGTTTCCGAAGTGTTGTGCTCATTGGACTTCATTCGTTATAACGGGAGACTCCTCCGGCCACAGATTTTGTGTGGTAGTAATGTGTGTGTGCGCTGTGTGTGTGTGTTTTGTTTGTGTCATTTTGTGCGTGTACTCGTGTGTCTGCGTGCGTATGTGCGTACATGTGTGTGTGTGTGTGTCTGTGTGTGTGCGTTTGTTTGTGTCATTTTGTGCATGTACTCGTGTGTCTGCGTGCGTATGTGCGTACATGTGTGTGCGCGCGCGCGCGTGTGTGTCTGTGTGTGCGTTTGTTTGTGTCATTTTGTGCGTGTACTCGTGTGTCTGCGTGTGTATGTGCGTACGTGTGTGTGTGTGTGTGTGTGTGTGTGTGTATGTGTCTGAGGCAGTATTAAAGGAGGGACGTGGTGGAATGAGGCCAGTCCAGTCTATTGAAGCCTTTTTCACGAAGCCCCTCATCTCTGACGATCCAAGTGCTTATCTGGCCTCTCTGGGCCTGAAAAACGGGGTAATCTGATTAGGAGGCTGATGTCCCAGGGTTGGGTCGGGGGTGGGGGGGGTGGGGTGGGGTCCACTAGGGGAGGGTTAGTCATCGGTCACTGTGCAACTCTTGTGGATCAGCCCGTCAAAACACAGAAGCACAAATGCCTGGCAAGGGTAGCTATTAGCATCTCATTTGAAATGAATAGAACTGGCTAAACTCTGGCGGGCGAAACTACAGGTAAACTACCGAGAAGGGACACTCTGGGGGTACTCATGCTGTAAGTGTAGTGCACTTTCTGGGGCTACATTTCAGCATTAGTGTGTGTGTTTTTTTTTTTTTTTTTGATTGTCCCAGACATTTTTTATGTGCAGAGAAGGATATTTTAGATGTCTGTGTGTGTATACACTGTGTGTGTGTGTGTGTGTGTGTGCGTGCATGCGTGTGTGTGAGAGAGCGCGCATGTGTGTGTGGTGTATGCATGTGTGCGCGGTATATGCATGTGTTAGTGTGTGTGTGTGTGTGCGGTGTGTGCGTGCATGTGTGTGTGCATGTGTGTGAGTGTGTGTGTGTGTGTGCGTGCATGCATGTGTGTGTGAGAGAGCATGCATGTGTGTGTGGTGTATGCATGTGTGCGCGGTATATGCATGTGTTAGTGTGTGTGTGTGTGCGGTGTGTGCGTGCATGTGTGTGTGCATGTGTGTGAGTGTGTGTGTGTGTGTGCGTGCATGCTTGTACGCATGTGTGTGTGCATGTGTGTGAGTGTGTGTGTGTGTGTGCATGCATGCTTGTACGCGTGTGCGTGCGTGCGTCTGTGTGTGTGTGCATGTGTGTGAGTGTGTGTGTGTGTGTGCGTGCATGCTTGTACGCGTGTGTGTGTGCATGTGTGTGAGTGTGTGTGTGTGTGTGTGCATGCATGCTTGTACGCGTGTGCGTGCGTGCGTGTGTGTGTGTGTGCATGTGTGTGATGTGTGTGTGTGTGTGTGTGTGCATGCTTGTACGCGTGTGTGTGTGCGTGCGTGCGTGTGTGTGCATGTGTGTGAGTGTGCGTGGGTGCGTGGGACCCTTTTGGGTTCCTGCAGGGTTTTGTCTCCGGACACAGCAGGTGGTAGCTCCCTCTCCGCCCGCTCCCCAGTTCAAACCAAACTTCCGCCCAATCAGAAGCCTCGATGCCTGTCCTCTATTCAAAGTGAAAAGGCAGTTAAGAACTGGAAGTGCATTGACCGGCTTTTCTGAGTCTGTCTTTTCTTCCCTCTCCCTCCCCCCCTTTTTTCCTCTTCTGCCCGAACACACTCTCTCGCAGACTGATTCCCTTGCTCCCTCATGCAGAGAGGATTCATCCGGACATGGATCCGTAGTGTTTCAGCCATACCTCTCCCCTCTTCTTCATCTCTCAACGGCAATTAGAGAGTCATTGATTTACATACATGACCGCTTACAGGGGGAGTCTTTCTCTCTCTCTCTCAATTCAATTTCAATTTTTTCGATTTCTTTATTGGCATGGCATGCACAGTGTTGCCAAAGCAAGAGTTAAAAGTAATAAAACGGTGATCTCTCTCTCTCTCTCTCTCACTCTCACACACACTTATTCACTCTCTCTGCTCTCTCTTTTAAGAACAGAATTAGTCCAAATTAATTTATTTACACAACATTTCCGTTTAGCTCCTGGACTTTCGATAGTAAAACAGTCACACACAGGTCAGCGTACAAGACGTGAATATGATGTGAAGTGCCAGTATGTGTTCCCCCTGGCATAAATCCACTGACATTTGGCTCATGCTTGATCGTGCTCTTATTTAAAACTAAAATGGCAGAAGGGAGCGCCTGATTCTTACTGCAGGTTTTCTCGGTTAGATTTGGTTAGACTGGAATCTTTTGTTGTCTGTTGTGCACACAAAGTTGCTTGGCGTCAAGCTTCCATTCGGAAGACTCTTATAATTAGCAAAGTCCAACAGAAAGCCCAGTTGTTTATATGCGCAGTATGCGTAGGCCCCTGGAGGTGTCTTCTGCTTCTCTGAGTCGGGGTGAGTCAGAGAAAGAGGATCATGGGTAGCTGTGGCACTAACGGACAGTTGGGTGCGTCCTTTTTCCATTGTTTGTGTGAGTTTGAGAGGAGGAGGAGGAGAAGCTGGAGGTGAGGAAGGCCATGATGCTCCAGAAAACAGTAATTCTGTATAGCGGTGAAGGATTCTTCCATGAATACATATGTACTTCTAGGAATGCTTAGAGCAGGGATGGTGCAGCCTTGGTCCTGGAGAAACGGTGGTGTGTTTAACCCAAAATCAGCAGTTGCTTTAGACCTAAGACGATAGCAGAGGGGAAGTAAGCATGGAATAGGCTTCTGTTGTAGATTTCTTAAGTGCATTCATATTATATAAATGGATGACGGAACGCCTCTATTTTCAATGGGCGAGATTGGAGGCCGATCGCATCACTTCCTGATTGGCCTCTCGTGCAATAGATACTGAGAACGCACTAGATCGCGCAGGTGCCAATCTCCGGTTTGTGATGAAAAAGATGCACTCCTTGTCATAGTCTGTAGAATTAGATTAGAGCATCAAGGTTAGAATGCAAAATCATCAGGATTCACGAATTCTCCCAGACATTTTAATGTATGAAAATATTTCTCATATTCTCAAAATAACTCTCTATTATATTATTCTGGAACCTGAGCGCGTAGCGAGGCACACATCACCAGATAGCTAAACACTCTTAACTGACTTGACTTAGATAGCCCTAGGTAGCTTCAATGATGAAGGAGCATAAAGTGAGTTATCAACGTGCACTTGTACGTCCGTTTAATGAAGATACAGAACTTTCATTTGGTCAGGTTGTTGTAGTGTGAAACTGCAAACAATACAAAAGTGACTATGAAATAATATAAACAAACATCATGAAATACAATGAAGCATGAGCAGAAACAATTCCAAAACACATAGATGAATCAATCTACTCACAAACAAAGCTTCTCCCAGGATCACACAGGCAGATTGAACAAGATCAAAGGAGGTCCTGAAACAAGCTGTTCTCCAGCTTGTTTTACAGGGAAAATGGGAAAATGGCTGCTCTTATCATGTGACTAGGCAAGCAATGTGACTCCAAACAACCAATGAGAAGGCAAACATCCGAAGCAACAAGAATAAGTGACATTCACCCAATAGCCCATAGAAGGCGCTAGAAACACCCAAACAGAATGAATGCATGTAACATTACATATATGTAGGCTGGATGATAGCTTCCCACTTTCCATACGGCAAACCTCCATAGGAGTTTAAGGCTTTTAGAGAGCTTCTTCTTCTCTCAAACTTTTCAGCAGTCCTTTGAGGCTGCAGACGTCATTATTTGTGCTGAGAAGCCCAGAAAATCGTTACTTCCACTGGCGCGCGCCAGGAGAGAAACCCTGGCCTCTTGGTTAAGTGCTGAGTAACAACGAATTCCAGCTGACCGTGCTACTCGCCAGAATCGGGATTGGCCACCCCTGGCACGGAGGCTAAGGGGGCGGGGCCTCGGCGTGATCGAAGCCAAGGACCGGTTTGAGGTCCCGTACCAAAGGAATGAGGGAAATCAGCAAACAAGAAGTTTGTTTATTGCTTCGCATCGAAAATACACTGAAATAAAACCGACAACGTGAAAGCGCTAGAGGGCTGTGACTCGGGGGGGAAATCCAGAGCGAAAGCGGGAGCGTTATTTGCGTCACTGACACAGTTCTCTCTGGATGTTTGAGAGCGTTTAATCAGGAACATGACGGATGCTTTCCCCTTTCATTCACACAACAGATTACAAAAAAAAAAAATTAATAAACTCAAAGGAAAATAATTTGAAATGAGGCTGCTCTTTGCCCTCACAGTTTTGATGATTCCCCCCCTATTGTGGGCGTCACTCGGGGGTGAATTGGGTTGTCTATCCCTGCTCCACGAAGCCCCGAACCACAAAATGCACTTTGCCATCCCTGGTGATTTCAAATAATGCAGCGAGGTGGTGTTCCCTGGCAACAGCTGAGCCAATCGCAGGCCTCTGGGCCTTGCCTTTTTTTTGTATGGTAGGCTGAACAGTAATTGATTGGCCCAAGAAACTACCAGATATTGATTCATTCTGCTTGGCATTTTCCTGATCACACAACCTAAAAAACAGATGTTTGTGACATTTCTCAGATTTTCACTGCTGTTGGTGGATATATCTCTTCAAACTTTAAGCATCAAACTGAAAGTGACATTTTTGTGACAAATTTTGTATTTTGAGATGAAATGCAAATCAAATTATGAAGCTCAAGACTACCTCTTCCAGAAAAAATGCAAACTAGCTGTGTTTCACTTTGAATCCTTGTGGGAAGTGCCTCATTGATCTTAAGACTGGCAAAAAATGCAATGCCTAAGATTTTATCAGTTGGAAAAGTTGACTCGGCGTGTATCAATTCATCCTGGGATAGCAGGGTAGCAAGACTTCCACTGAAGTGGAGAAAAGAATTCAGCCGTGACTCAACCTTGCTATCGCACTAATAGCAAAATTAGATAATGCATTTTGCGGCCCAAACCATCTTCAGATGCAATGAAAGTCTGGGAAGTAGGAGCTTTAGAAGTCTTTATGGTCTCATCGGCCTCCTGCTGTCTCAGGTAAAATTGCTGAGGCTCGTGTCGCGTCTGTTCCAGTTCTGTGGAAGCAGGGACTGAAGATGACAAATTTGGGTGATTTCCGTTCCCGATGAAGTAGTTTTCGGAGAAGCCGAAGTTTCGTTAGGCGAGTTTTCCTGTAGCACTCGCTCTGTCGAGCGACCGCTCTTCTGCTGAAGGCAGCACTTTTCGGGGGCTGTTAGAAAAGTTCCGGAAAGCCGCCGGGAGCTGGGGAACGCGCGGCTCGCTCTGACGCTTCGCAAAAAACGCGCTCAAACCGGCTCAAACTGGCTCAAAGCGGCTTCCCACCGACGGCTGATGAGCAAGGCTGCCGTTTACGAAGGACGAGGAGGAGCAGCGGGTGTGCTACAGAGAGTGGGGGGAAAAAAAAGGCGGGAAAGCGTGGAAGAGCGTCAGAACGGAACGAGGAAATCAAAGCTCTGGAGGAAGGGGTGTCTATCCCGACCCCTAATTGCTGTCAGAAACGGGATTGTTCAGAGTGTGTGTTGTCAGGAGGTGCTACAGAGCGTCGGCCTCCTGGACCAGAGACGCTGGACTGACTGGCACACACTGTAGACTCCCAGTGTGCAGAATAGCCCAGGCTGCTGTGGATAGTCTTTATTTCGCAAAGCCTGGACAGCCCACTGCTTTGGAAGCTGTTTAATTGGACATACAGCCTTAGTAAGACAGCATTTATGACCGTATAAATTTCCCATAGCAAGCTTTAAATACGTTTGTTGTTGAAACATTTCTTGTGCTATACGCCCGAAATCAGATAGTAACCAGATTACATTTTTTTTTTTGCATACAATCTATTTATATGACTGGATCTTTACTGAACTAATTCAGGTTAGGTATTTTGCTCAATGGCTGTGCCCCACCTGGGGATCAGACCCACAGCCCTTGAGTTATGCAAGCCCAGGCCCTTAACCATTGTGCTACACCGCTGCCACCTGCTCGACTGGGCTGCGCGATGGACCTGTGCCCATTCCCAAATATGGGTAGCTTTCCGTTAGTCATAAATATGTCACAGTGGCAGGTACAGACCAATGTTTTCGCATTTGCACTGAGCTTATAGTGGGATTTATGGGTAATTTACATAGGTACACTAGATACATCCTGCATTCGGGCCATTTGTTTGTTAATGTTTAACATGCTGTTTACTTGAGTACCACTGGTAGTTATTCAGAGCCGGAAATGTGTATTTACAACAGCAGTGTATTGTTTATCTTAAAAAGAGGACATTTTAGCAGAGAACGGGTAACATTTCACACATTTGAGTGTTTGAACACAAAACCCCAAACGCGTTCTCATGTGCACACACACACACACACACACACACCGGTACACACTTACACACACATTCACATTTGCTTTGGCACACATAACGTTAACAAATATATGCCTACAACCAGCCTACATGGTTGAGTTCCAGAGCTTTCCATCAATAACCTGTAGTTTTGATTCTTAGAGCAGCATAAATATCTCTACAGACAGAAGTGTTTCATGTAGGATTTTAAAGCCATGCTTTAGCTCAGGTTGGTGTGTTTGGTTTGTTAATCACGTCTGTGTGCTTGAGTGTTGTCTTTGATCAAGCTTCACTATGACAAGATTTATTAGAGGATTATGGTTTACTTAGTTATATAATTTTATAAACACACACCTGCACATTTTTAATGACACTGGAATCTGTCTGTATTTTGTGCATGTGTGCGTGTGAGTGTGAGTGTTAATGTGTGTGTGCTCGTGCGCGAGTGTGTATTTTATCGATGTTTTATCTGTCTTCTGAGGATCACGTCACATATGAAAAGTCAAAATAAACTGGCAAGGGTTGGGTTGTCAAAGTAACCCCCCTAAAAATCTACATGACTAGGAAAAGCATTAATTTCAAACATGTAAAAAAAATAAATAAAAAAAAAAGTAACATCACGCCAGCTGTGGTTTCATCCAGTCATTAAAAAACAAATTAAAAAGTGAAGGCGATGTACGGAAAGGTCTGAAATCCCCAGCTAAGCTGCTCCAGTCCCAATCAGAGGCTGTTGCACTTACTGGAGGAGTGTTTTATCAACCTTTTTATGTTTGGACTGAAGCTATTAATTCTGATCGGTCTGAAAAGGAAACGGGCATTGCCTATAGATACGGAAGACTTTTAAAAATATCTTTTTATGTCTCTTTATCTTTTTATCTATCCTTTTTAATTAAATGTAATTCAAAACCACTTTTACGTCATTGTGAATGTGGTTTTGATTCATTGGACAGGTTCCAGTGTTTTAATTAAGCGTTTTAATTCACGAGAATTATCGTCTCGCTTTTTATATTTCTGCTAATTATAATGAAGATGTGTAGATAGGAGAATGCTGTGGAGAGCAGTTTTAGTACTTTATAATTCTGGAGGTTGTTTTAACAAAGTTAATGGCTTTGTCGGGATGTCCTTGGAGCTAACTTTGTCCTGAAGGGCTAACCATCCTTGCTGTATTTGTTTGTTTAATTGAACTGTTAACGGAACGACGAGCTCTGTTTGAAATGCTTTTGGAATTTGGATGTGTGTCTTTGCCTACATAAGTTTCCAAGTAAAGAGGTTCGTCCAAAATATATTTCCTTAATACTCACTTGTAATCCAGCGCTACATTTTTAGCCACGACCGGCAGCTCTATAGCTCTGTCTGTCGGTCTGTTGGTCGGTTGGTTGGTTGGTTGGTCGGTCCACAAAAAGTGTCCCACCCCGTAACGACCACAGTTTTCGCCCCAGGAGGCTGAAATTTGGCATGGACGTTGGTCATGACCGAAGGTAGAGATGAGTAACTTTCAAGGCGATTGACCAAGAGGAGGCGTGGCCATGGGCGTGGCCTATCACAAAAAGGCGCATAACTCCCAAATGGATTCACAGGTTTGCACACGATTTTGTGGAAAGGTTGTTCATGAGCCAAAGAAGAGGTCACGTGTTTGTGTGAGGGTGTGTGCGTGGGTGCATGCACACATGGATGCATGCACATGTGCAGGTCGCGGCTATTGCGGATTCGCGCTCGTTCTCAAAGGTACAAATGACCAGAAGTTGGAAAAAAAAAAATGTGCATGTACTATATTGACCCCAACACCATTCTAAAAATTGTCATTCATTTACGTGAGGCAAACGTCCTAGATACCAGCGATACTAACAGCAGCTGTGATGCCTGTGAGGTTTCCGCCAGGCTTAAATCAGCATCCAGTTAGCGGCAGCGCTAAGTAAAACCGATGTAATTGAGAGCTCTGCTGGACTGCGAAGCGGCCCGGCCAAATTGGCTATCTGAGGGAGAGAGCGCTAATGCAGAGCCTGGCTGTGCCGGAGCCGTACGATCAGACTGCGAAGGAGACTGAAATCGTGATGTTTCACGCTGCGGTGGGCGGGAAGCAAGCGAAGCGCACAACGCATCAAAGACGCGAGAGCAACGACAGCATAGACGACACCAACGGACGGCTGGAAACAGAGATGGATAAGCTGTGCGTTGAGGTTTTTACTAAAAGCATTTATTGCGAGTGAAATGTATTCGATTTAATTACGCATTTGTAATCAAGCAGTTGCCCGAGAGGGTGCCGGAGTTGCCTGAAAACTGTGTTATTTCCCACTCCTTAATGAAACGAATCACCTGACCTGCGCGCGGCGCATTGAACTCGCAAAGGAAATGGCCAAATTCCAACGGCAAATTGAGTTTATCTGTGGGTCAGCCCGGGCCTTTTGAGATGTAAATTGCTTGAAATGGCTGAATAATAATCACGGCTGGCAGGGGTTGCTGATAAAGAAGACCTGTTCTGATATTCAGGGAGCCCTGCTGCTTGGGCAAGGAGAGAGAGTCTCATTAGCGAGAGCAGAGAGCACACTGTCTCTCCACAGGGAAGATGTGGGAAGTAAGGAGGCATACAAAGTCAGTTGTGTTGGGGGGATTAGGGGTTTGTGATATATATATTTTTTGGTGGGGGGAATGTGGTTGCCATCTGAGGGTAAGTCTGGCAGGTGATACTGCGTTGACTCTCCCACATGTGATCGGGGCTGTGCTAGCCATATTTTGGACTTCTTTAATTTAATCCGTCAGTGTGGTCACCTGAGCGCGTCTCTAAACAGACGTGCAGTCATACACTTTGACAGCAAGACTTCAGTCCCGAGCCGTCCGTCTCACAAGTGCTTTGGGGAAATGGCTGCTGTACATGAGAATGAGGTTGGTTCACATGGTCCGGCGCCAAAGGACCATCTGACTGTGCTCAGTGGTGTGTATGAGTGAGTTCATGTGTGTGCGTGTGTGTGCGTGTGTGTGCCTTTATGTGTGCATGCATGTGTGAGTGTGTGTGTGTGTGTGTGTGTGTGCGCCTTTATGTGTGCATGCATGTGTGTGTGTGTGTGTGTGTGCGCATGAGCGCATGTGTGTGTGTGTGTGCATTTATGTCAGCGTGTGTGTATCTGTGTGGGTGTGCAGCTGTGTGTGTGTGTGTGTGTTTGTATAGCTGGGTTACAGCGGTCTCGTGGGTGGCTCAGATCTGCGAGTCTCGTCTCTCCCCAATCTGCCACGCTCTAATAAGCAGCAGCAGGCTGTGCAGGCAGCGCTTGGGACGCCCGCTCGGGAAGGACCCGCTCCTCCCATGGCCAGCTTTGCCTGAGCTCTCCTGCAGACGCCAGCAGCACAGCACCCGCCTCAGTGATGACCTTGCGCAGAAAACAAGACCGCAAGGGTAAAGATGATTGTGCGGACATTTTAAAAATGGCAACACCCCTGGTTTTTATTGTTTGACAGCCAGACCGCCTGTTTGAGTAGAGGAGTGAACCGACAGTGTGAGCTTTCAGCACACAGCTCATTACAGGACTGACCTCAGGATCACGTACTCCACACCCTGCGGACGGTCCTGAAATAAGAGAAGAAAGTCCGAACACCACGATTACTGTTCCCAGAGAAAAACGGTTCACCACAAGTTTGTTCACCAAACTTTTATTCTGGTGGGGCATAAAGCTTTTTTTTCTGGGACCAGTAATTATTCTGTGCAGACTTGATTTTCACCCGTTGCCTCCATCTTGCAACTGCATTATTTATTTGGACGTGCATGTACACATGGTAAAGATCATAAACAATATTCTATTATGGTGGATACATTGTAATATTCCTGCCAATTCCCTTTACTGTGTGTAATTCATGTTACTTTGAATCTTTGGGCCAAGTGGGAGTTTGGGACAGCAGAAGAGTTTGACATCGCTTTGTCTGTCACCAATTACAGTTGCAGAGGCTCATGGGAAATGTGCTGCAGTCATGTGACTTTTACATAAAGATTATTGGACTCTTGACCTTGTTAATTTATTCCTCAAGCTTAATGACACAGCTATAGGTGTGGTTTGTGGGGGCTGGGAAATGGTGGACATGCAGGGGATAGCTTTCTTGTCCCCGCCCTGTTTTGTGAGTAACAATCCCATTGAATGCTAGCTCATCCACAACTGCCAATCCACAGTGACCCTGCGCCACCTTTGGAAATGATGCCCATGCCACCATCTAAAACAACACTTTTTTTAAATCATTAGATTTACAAGGCTTTTATGTCGATCATACCATGTGAATGGATTTTTAAGGTTTTATATAATCCTGGTTGAACTTAATGTGTCATCATAAATTCTTAAAACCTTTAATACTTGGGGATCTAAAAATAATATGTATTTAAAACTGAAAACAATGGAGGTAAAAATGTGTTTTTGCCCTGGTTTAGGAATCATTGCCCTTATGAAGCAATGTAATGTAGCAACATATGCTAAAATTAATAAATGAACTCTACAAGAACTGATGAATCTTGGTCCTTTTAAAATAGTGAGCCATTCATATTTTGTACTACATTTTATGATTCAGTTTATGCATTATAAAATGCTGTTTATGTTCATGTTTATGTGTCACGTAATAAATAATCATTCATAATTTCTCATTAAATCAGCATAATAATATAGCACAATAAATAAAAATAGTGTAATTCTAATGAGCATTTTGTCATTGTGAAGGTGTTTGGTTTAACAGAGAGTGATGACACTGCCACAGATTTCAGTTGCATTGTCTGTCCTGGGGGGTGGGGGGAGAGGATTATCCCGTAGCTTCCAGGATAACCACCGATCTGCGTAACCTCTGTGTGATTGGATTGCCTGTAGAATCAGAGCACAGCAGCAAGGGCTTCTGGGATGGAGGAGGTCTTCAGGTCTCGTCAGACCCAATATCGCTGATCATGTGGGTCAGAATTGTAGATCAGTGTGGTATAATAGTCACGCCCTCCCCCCACCAGCAAACACGGACACATGCACACACATCTAAATGTCTAATTTGCGTTATGTTTTGTTATTAGCATACGTGAAACTGCTTAAATTTTATTATTTATTATTATTATTAAAGCTCTCATCTAATTTCTGAACAATATGAACAATAAATGTGGTTAATGGTTGCCATTTACCTCTGCTAGATCCCATGTAACAATGAAAGTGTCATTCATTTTTTTAAATTAACTTTGCCCTCGATGTAGGGCTGTTCATATCCCACCCTAATTTGTATCTGCACCCGCACCAGCGTCCATGCATGAGCCCCAATGCTGATTTGGAAGAGTGTAGACAGCGGCGGTTCTCCTCCAGAACACATGGTGTCGCCAGCTGCTTCTTTTCACATCGCAGACTACAGCCAAGCTCTTATAGTGTGGAGTCGGAGGAAGACCTTTCATACGCGGCTTTAGCATGCAGTCCACAGGTACCCGATCCACCAGCAAGGGTCGCTAGGTAGCGATGAAATGCGGAACCCTTACCAACTGAACCATCCCATACCCTGGGCGACGGAGTTGCCAGTTTCTGAATTTAATTCGACAAAAAATATGACACTCACAGCTAAGCAGTTGATTGGTTAGTTTACCTAGCTCTCAGAAGACGGCTCTATCTAGCACTAGCAGGGCTCAGAGTATGACCATTTTGGTAATGTGTGATCGGTGCCGGTCTCTAAATCGGAAAAAATAATTCGTTCGGGTGGGTGGTGGGTGGATGATTTATGCGTACATCGGATTCGGATGATGTCAGAGCCGATCTGCGCATCACTAGTGTGTATGTGTGAAACCACGCCCTGTACTCCTCCGGGAGCAGCGCACACTTTTGTTTGAGTTATTTGAGTTTGATTTATTAATTTGAGTTTGTCAAGCACTGTAAACATCAGCACTTTTTAAGTTTATTTTTTAAAGAATTGAGGTTATTGCAATTTCTTGTTTGTGCTGCGCACCTTTATTCTTTTATTCCTATAACATTTATCTGCACCTTTATTCCTGTTTACAATCATTTACATAATGTGTTATGAAATTACCAATGTGTATGGGAACTGACAAAAAAGGTAACGCTTAAAATGTATTATTGCGGCGCCAAAAGGCTCGGTGAAAAATTTTGGGTGCACCTAAATTATGTGCTGGTGCACCTAAATGAAAAAGTGTAAAAAGTTAGTCTGGAGCCCTGACTGGTGTTCTTCCTTCAGGTTGTTTCAGTGTTTGACTGCCTGGCTGCCCATAAGGCCAGGGGATTTACTCAGAGGGTTACATAACGCCCCAACTGTCATGTCACTCATGATGTCATTTCTGATGTCACTCAGGACGTAATTATCAATGTCAGCGATGATGTCATTCTCAATGTCACTCATTATGTCCTCCGTGTTTTGTCAGTACTGGGGTTTCAGGAGCACCACAGACGACTTTTTGCTGACTGTGGAACTGCAACAAATCCTCAAGGTTTTATGAAGGGTTTTAACAACAATGATGATGATGGATAATGATGAAGGTGATGCTGATTATGATTATTATAATCATATTGATGTTGTTGATGATGATGTCGACTGTAATTAGGATGATGATTATGATAAAAACTTATCAGGTGTGGAACTTTTTTTTTCCCCCCAAAAGACATGTCCACATATACCAAGCTAGATAGCGATTTGTATGAAGCCACACTACTGGGGGACAGCAGTCTCCGCCGTCTATGCATAACTGTTAGCACAGAGGAAAGGTTAAAACATTGTTTTTGGAGTCAGATTACTGAGATAACATTAAGTTCCTGTAGCATCGGGCTAGACTACACTTGTTCCTTCCCACTCAGATACTTCTGCTGTTTGGCTTGCGGAGGTGTTTCTTGCGGTTGGTGACCTTGATGTGATAAGTTCTGATTTCTTTCTGTTGGTGACCTCGATGCATCTTTTGGTACATCTGAAGTGTTTCTTACAGGAGAAAGATGTCTGCGATATACATGCATGTAAATGTCATTTAGCGAGAGCCATTTTCAGGCCATTTTGAGGGAATCGAAGGAGGAAATTACCCAGGAGCCCTCAGCGGCAGGGTGGGAGTCCTCACCACTGGCAAACGCCCGAGAAACTGCATTCAGTCACTCTTCCTGTGCTGATCTGTTCCTGTGAGTTCCTGTTTGGGGAGCAACTTGTATAGCTGATGCAGGAGCTGAAGTGAGTGAGCTGTAAATGTCACAGGAAGCAGGGTGTGTATCACTCAGCAAATCCAATGTTTTTTAGCATGAGGTGCTGAGGGCGGGGTGTTTACATGTATGCCCAGGCGTCAAATGGACTGTGAGGAAAAAATGCTGCTCTGCCGGAAAGGAGAAATGTAAAAACCCCTCGCTCTTCGATTTTAAAAAGCACAAACTCCAACCGTCTCTGATGCAGGTTCGAGACGAGCCCCTTCGAGTTCCTTTTCTTTTTGGTCAGAGGGGAGGGGCCACGGTTAAACTGCAGGCCTACCGGACGATGAGGAGGATGAGGAGGAGGGAGGAGGAAGATGTGGAGGGGGGGGAGTGGTTGGTGGAACTAAAGCTTGGAGCTGAACAAAACCCCGGCACAAAGGAATCAAATCTCGAACGGATAGCAGTAATCTCCCTTTGCCCCCACCCCCTCACCCCCATGTTGTTAAGATGGAGGCTTTGGGCTTTGATATTAGCTCTTTCCTCTTTTGTTTGCTCGTGATGGGGGACAGCGGCTTTGCCTTGCTGGAGGCATATTGAAGGTCATGTCCAGCGGAGCTGCATCTAAAAGCTCGGGCAGACATTACTGAAAGAAAAGAGGGGTGGAGAGATGGGAGGTGGGGGGGGGGGAGGGGGGCAGCTGAATGTTCACTGTGCAGGAACTGCTACAGGAGAGAAATGAATAAAGCAGTTATAATGCTTTGCATGAAAAAAAGGAAAGAATAGATTTTCAATCCCATCCGCTAATGTGCTTAGACGGAGCAAAGCTACCATCAGCAGTGCCTGGATCATGAGTCAATGAACTGAGAGAGGGAGGGAGGGAGAGAAAGAGAGAGAGAGGGGCGAGGGGATAGCAGGAGAGGGAAAAACAAGAGACGGAAGGAAAGAAAGAGAGAGGGGAAAAGGCAGATAAATGAAAAATGGAGAACATTAGAGGATTTAGACTCTGGTACCCAGGAGTGTTTCTGAAGCTCCCACCAGCTTACCCATCATTCTCCATGGTGCGAATTTCATCATTAACACACAAACTCTTCTGAGACTCGTTTAGGTTATCCGTCAAATAATAATACTCATGTTTGACCCAATGGCGAGAAAACACTGACCTGGATCTGCCCCCATGCCTTCTTGGATCTTATTCCTCTGTTTGATCCAGACCTACAGTCTGACTTGCACACAAAAAATGCATCAGTGACCACTTGTACTTATTTTGTTCAGTGTAACCGGTTCCCAAACTGAAGAGCGAGGGCTAAATTATAGCAGTGCAGCTCATATCTGCACACCAGGTGAGCTACGGCTCTGTTCTCTTGCCTGCAGGCTAATGGCTAATTTACCCCCCAGGGTCTGAGCAGGACTGTAGAGTTAGCCAGAGTAGCCGTGGCTGTCTTAATCCCTCCCTGGTGTGTCATGGAAGCTCTGTCCTGCTGTTGTAGAGTTTGGTTATAGTCGGCTGGACAGTTCTTATCCAAGTGAGAAAAAACTTCGTAAAAGAGCGCTTCTTCGTAAAACCAACAGTCGCTGTAGGCCACAGCCTTTAGGGAAGGCAACATTGGACTTAATGCCCAAGCTGGTTTGACAGAATCCATGTCTCTGTGTTTTTTTCTGCCTTTTGTTTCTGCTTCCTGGTTATCCGTGTTTCACTTGCCTGAACAGGCCATCGTGTGTGATGTCACCGCCCGCATCACGGTCAGCTGATCTGTGCTTCGTTCCGTGTGCTGTGATTAATGCGGCGAGCGACATCATACAGATTAAGTTCAGCTGCAGAGAGCGGATTTGACTCCAAGATGCTGTACGGAGTCTGGAGGTAGGGTGAGGTTTGCTGTGGTTGAATGTTGGTGCACACTACCTTCTTACTCTTAGATTCACTTAATGCGGTGACATTACCTGTCAGCCTGTCAGTTATTTGACACATACACACAGGCACACTTACTCACTTACACACACATACGCATACACACACACACACACACACACACACTCACTCACATGCACATGCAGACACAGACACCTTGTTCGGTTTGGCAGAGAGTAGGTAAACCAGTCAGTTTCAGGTAGCAGTTTTCGACCGCCTCCGGCCAGCTTCCCAAAAATATCTCTCACCGCCCACCCCACACGCCCACCCCCTCCCCCACCACCCCCACCTTCTATTCCCTGAGCTTTACCAGTGAGGAGAGAGAGATGAAAATCAGTGCACCCGTCCCAAAACTGTTGCTGCACCTTTGACCTTTGACCTGCTGCGGTCGTCCCTGAGACCTGAAAGACTCCAGGTGTCTAAAGGTCTTTGCTCTCCGCCTGACCGTGTCTTTGACGTTCACATTAGGGTTAGGTAAGGGTTAGGGCTAGGGCTAGGGCTAGGGTTAGGGTTAGGGTTGGTGCTGGGGTTGGGGTTGGGGTTAGGGGGGGCGTCTCAATGGGTCTTCTGTACCGACGGGGGGGTGGGGGACACCCCTGCGAGCCCTGGGCCCCGTTTCAGTGCCCCCCTTGTGATCGCCCCCTTCCTTCCCCCTGTAAACACTGGCCCAACAGGTATCTGATAACAGAACGGCTTTTCCAGCGCTAATGCTTCGCCTGGCGTTCCTGCAGAATTAATATTTAATTGGATTAATTTTCTAATGAGGCATGTAAGCTCTCAGCTGGAGGGTTGTTCCCCTTCCCTCCTCTCCCTCTCCCTCTCCCTCTCTCTCTCTCTCTCACTCTCTCACTCTCTTTTTTCCTTTCTCTGTCTCCTTATTAGCATCGCTTATGCTGGAACAGCAAACACAAAATGCTAAATAATGAATCAGCCGCCTTTCTCTCGCACTCCTTCTCTCCGCGCACTCCTCCTCCCGCGCCCTCCCCTTCCGTCCGTTTGAGTCGACGGCTGGCAGAGACCCTTCGCCGCGGGGGGCGCGTGTGTTTCCGACCGCAGCCCAGCCCCGCCCCCCGCGCTGCGCCGTTTAAACCGCCACCTCAGGTAATTGTGGGAAAGCTCCGCAGCGCTAATTGCTGTGGTAGCAGTTTTATAGGGAAGCCTGTTAGCGCTTTAGCGACAGTGGTGATTGGTTGGGGTTGGGGATTGGGGGGGGGGGGGGGGGGGGGGTGTTTGTAGCAGCAGAGTCACGGAGGCGGGGAGCGCAGGCAGCACAGTCACGGAGGCGGGGAGCGCAGGCAGCATAGTCACAGAGGTGGGGAGCGCAGGCAGCATAGTCACAGAGGCGGGGAGCGCAGGCAGCACAGTCACGGAGGTGGGGAGCACAGGCAGCACAATCACGGAGGCGGGGAGCGCAGGCAGCACAGTCACGGAGGCGGGGAGCGCAGGCAGCACAGTCACGGAGGCAGGGGAGCGCAGGCAGCACAGTCACGGAGGCGGGGAGCGCAGGCAGCACAGTCACGGAGGCGGGGAGCGCAGACAGCATAGTCACGGAGGCGGGGAGCGCAGGCAGCACAGACTGGGAGCCTGTTAGCGCTTTAGGGGTGGTGGTGATTGGGGATGGGGGGGGGGGGTGTTTGTAGCAGGCAGCGCAGTCACGGAGGCGGGCAGCCCTGAGCGAGTGTTTCCGTGGGATTAAGACTCAGAGCTGCCCCCCACGCTGCCCAAGAGCCTTTATATAACTCACACGGCCATCTGGCACCCAGGCCCGGCCGGGAATGGGAACGCCGTCCGCAGGAAAACCCCTCGTTTCTCCCGTCTGTGGGGAGCCTGGGGGGGGCCATGTGAGATTCCAGGCAGGTTAGGAAGGGGTGGAAGCAGGGCGGAGGAGGGGCGGGGGGGAACACCTTAATTTTCTGTTTATTTATCCTCTCGGCCAGAATTCGCTGAATAGACCGAGAAAAAAACAACAGATTTCAGAAAAGGGCAAACATCGGAAAAATGAAGCTGTCTTCTTTCCTTTAATTCCTCTCACTCTACACACACACACACACACACACACAGAGACATACACACACATAGGCACACACAGACGCATGTGCTCACACGCACGCATAAACATGCACATAACACACATACTGCACGCACGCACACACACTCAACTCACACACACACATGCTCACACACACGCACACACATGAACACACACACACACACTTCACGCACACACACACACACACACACTCAAACTCAGACACACGCACACTCACACTCACACAGCTCTGTTCCACTCCGGCTCCCTCACTCTGCAGTGTGCGCTGGGTCCGCTAGCAGAGCAGCCTAGCGGGGGCTGCTGCCGTCTTCCACAGGCAGATCCGGGAAAGTTCCAGCCCCTGAAAGTCACATCGCGCAGTCTGGAGGGGACCCGTGACAGACTGAGTACGCAGGGGTTTGTGAGTCAGGTATCCTCCGGCTTACAGGCTTTGGGGCGGGAGGGGGGCATAGGGGAGGGATTAAGGGGGCGTGAGGCTGGGCAGAGGAGGGGGAGGGGTGGGTGGGGGGGCGGGTGGGAGAGGGGAGGGGGGTTGGGCAAAACCCACAGGCATCGGCTTCCGAGCTGAAAAGCCCACTGTTTGACTGCTCACCGCAGAGAGAGCAGCGTGCTTCTGAAATCTGCTTTTAAAATCAAAATCAGATTCGTCTTCCTGGGTTCAAACCGCTGAATATCCATCCTCGCTCGTACCCCGGGTCTCCAGCTCCTGCCGTTTCGTCCGAGCCGTCCTTCCACCGGGGGGGTTGGATGTGGCAGAGAGAGGGGGGGGGCGGGGGTAACTGGGGGATAAGCGCTCTTTTGTGACTGCCCCCCAGACTGGCAGCTTCTAGGTGAGTGAGCGGTCTTTTTATGCAATTAAGTGTCCGAAACCTTTTAAGCGAAACCGACAGGCGATTGTTCATCGTGCAAATAGAACTGGCTGTTGCTTAGGGATTAGGCTGGTGGAGTTCATTATATTGGTGTTAAATCACTTTCTTTTAAATGCCTTGTGAGGTTTTCCCCACCACCCCCCCCCCCCCCATTGCTTTCTACAGGGCTGGCTGTCTGATATATTAAGTTCTTCACTGTTGGTGAGTTTGAATGTGGGAACTGTAGCGAGATGACTGTGACTGTGACCTCAGTCACATATCGTAGCTACAGTGCTGTGTTGTATAATATCCATTTAGAATCAAAATGATCTGTTTTTTTATGCTTTATTACTTCAGGGCATGGAGATGAGGAATGAGTTTTGGCTGAACTGAGATTGCCCTTTTGAAAAGCGGGGTCCCCCACTGGTTGAAACTGGGGGCTCTTACAGTGAGACGGTCATCCCTGGGGAGTAGTCTGTGAGGGGGGGGGGATTGGGGGGCGTGTAGAATACTGACTTCGTTGTCACCCCCCCCCCCCCCCCCCCCCGAGTGCCCTGGGACCACAGGAGAGAGAGTTCATTTGACCAAAAGTTTGAACTGCTGAAATTAATATTATTAAGCCTGTAATGACATCTGCACTGAAAGAGACAGTGAGAAATAAAGAGAGAGAGACAACGAGAGAGAGAGGGAGAGAGAGAGAGAGAGAGAGAGAGAGAGAGAGAGAGAGAGAGAGAGAGAGAGAGAGAGAGAGAGAGAGAGAGAGAGAGAGAGAGATGTAGAAACGAGCAAGCTGTAAAGGAGGAGGACCAACCAGGATGCGTTTTGGCGTTTTGGCTTTTGCCGTGCGTTGCGCCCCCCCCCCCCCACAGCCCCCGGGCTTTAACCCATCGGGTTTTCCGCTCGGCAAGTCTGCAGATGCTGTCCGGAACAAAAACGCGCTGATCGAATCATCTTGATGACGTGTTTACAAACTGGAGCCCTGTTTGTGTCAGTCCCCGCTCCTCTCTCTCTCCGGTCTGGGGCCCTGTTTGTGTCAGTCCCCGCTCCTCTCTCTCCGGTCCACAGCCCTGTTTGTGTCAGTCCCCACTCCTCTCTCTCTCCGGTCCACAGCCCTGTTTGTCAGTCCCCGTGTCAGTCCCCGCCCCCCTCCTCTCTCTCTCCGGTCCGGATCCCCGCTGTCTGTTTGTCAGTCCCCACTCCTCTCTCTCTCCGGTCCACAGCTCTGTTTGTGTCAGTCCCCACTCCTCTCTCTCTCTCCGGTCTGGATCCCTGTTTGCATCAGTCCCCGCTCCTCTCTCTCTCCGGTCCACAGCCCTGTTTGTGTCAGTCCCCTCTCTCTCTCTCTCCGGTCCGGGGCCCTGTTTGCGTCAGTCCCCGCTCCTCTCTCTCTCCCGCTCCTCCGGTCTCCGGGGGATCCCTGTTTGTGTCAGTCCCCTCTCCTCTCTGTTTGCTCTCCCCTCCTCTCCGGTCTGGCCCTGTTTGTGTCAGTCCCCGCTCCTCTCTCTCTCCGGTCCGGAGCCCTGTTTGTGTCAGTCCCCACTCCTCTCTCTCTCCGGTCCGGAGCCGTTTGTGTCAGTCCCCGCTCCCCTCTCTCTCTCCGGGCTGGATCCCTGTTTGTGTCAGTCCCCACTCCTCTCTCTCTCCGGTCCGGAGCCCTGTTTGTGTCAGTCCCCGCTCCTCTCTCTCTCCGGTCTGGAGCCCTGTTTGTGTCAGTCCCCGCTCCTCTCTCTCTCCGGTCCGGAGCCCTGTTTGTGTCAGTCCCCGCTCCTCTCTCTCTCTCCGGTCCGGAGCCCTGTTTGTGTCAGTCCCCGCTCCTCTCTCTCTCTCCGGTGAAAGTAGGGCAGCCGCTGCGCCACGGACACCCGCTCGAGCGGAAGGGCCGCTCCGTTTATGACGCTGATGGGTTTTTACGCCGACCTCCGAACCCGCTTTACATTTACAGTGCATCTCCTGTAACTCCTTTCACACAACGTTAGTCACCTTTATATGGCGCTGAAATTCAGGGTAGTCCAATCTTTCAATGTTGTTTGGGCTGAATATTAATGCACAGATAATGTAATATTGCTCCAAATAAGGTCGACGATAACACGCGTGTTCATTACATTGTTGTTCTTCTTTACACAAACTGTGCTATGTTTGTATTGTATTAGTACTGGAACAGGTTGAAGTTTGATGCCAAAAACTGAACAGAATCTGACCGGGAACTTGCTCTCTCAACCTCCTTAAAAACAAAATATCAAGAAATAAAATGAAACGAGTACCCTAACGTACAGATTAAGCAGATTTTATTCTGCTGCAGAGAGGGTAAGAGTCTGTGTTGTGTAGCTCTTAGTGTTGAATGGCAAAGACCTGGCATTAGTCTTGAATGGCAAAGACCAGGCATACTTTTTGGTAATTTGTATTTGTCCTATATTGTAGCTTGTTCTTCTGCCTAGTTGACTTTGCAGAGGTTAGGTCAGAATAGTGTTTACTGTGTTGAACTAAACTGTGTTCTTAGCTAGAAATAGCTGTACAAAATAAGTATTGTATCTTATTGAACCTGTGTTTTGTAGTTGTCCATGACCATGAAATGCACTTTTGTATGTCGCTTTGGATAAAAGCGTCTGCCAAATAAATGTAATGTAATGTGACGTCGTTATCAAAGAAAAAAAGATCAATTCAACGATCACTTTCCAATTTTATCATTTAGCTAAATTGACATCTAAAAGCACATTTTACATAGAAAGCCAATGTTACCACCGCTGAAAGTAGCAGGTTACTGTGGTCAGTGTGTATATGGCAGGATAGATTAAAATTGAGAAGAGGTCAGAATAGAATAGATATTTACTCTTCTCTATTCTGCTGGTGCAGCACAATAGACTGTACTGATTCTCTAAAGCTGTTCCAGTTTCAGGTTATCCAGCTATTGTCGCAAAATAAACAAATGTGACTCCAGACAGGCTGCAGAATGCTTACAAATTGTAAATAAGCCTTTTTCAGCATTGCTGAAATAAACAGAAGTTGAATTGTCAGAGAGAGAGAGTGAGAGAGAAAGAGAGAGTTAGGATGTGTGTGTGTGTGTGTGTGAGAGAGAGAGAGAGGGAGAGAGAGAGTCAAAGTGTGTGTGTGTGTGTGTGTGTGAAAGAGAGGGGGAGAGAGTCAAAGTGTGTGTGTGAGAGAGAGAGAGAGAGTGAGAGAGAAAGAGAGAGTTAGGATGTGTGTGTGTGTGTGTGTGTGTGTGTGTGTGAAAGAGAGGGGGAGAGAGTCAAAGTGTGTGTGTGAGAGAGAGAGAGAGTGAGAGAGAAAGAGAGAGTTAGGATGTGTGTGTGTGTGTGTGTGTGTGTGTGAAAGAGAGGGGGAGAGAGTCAAAGTGTGTGTGTGTGAGAGAGAGAGAGAGAGTGAGAGAGAAAGAGAGAGTTAGGATGTGTGTGTGTGTGTGTGTGTGTGTGTGTGAAAGAGAGGGGGAGAGAGTCAAAGTGTGTGTGTGAGAGAGAGAGAGAGAGTGAGAGAGAAAGAGAGAGTTAGGATGTGTGTGTGTGTGTGTGTGTGTGTGTGAAAGAGAGGGGGAGAGAGTCAAAGTGTGTGTGTGTGTGTGTGTGTGTGTGTGAGAGAGAGAGAGAGTGTGAGTTCCTGACCTCATCAGCTATAATTTCTCAGTGTGTTGTGAAGCCTGAAGTCATCCATGCCTAATGTTTGTGATTACCCCACAGTCTAATTACAGACTGAAGTAACTCCCAGTGGGGGCTGGAGGTGGGTGTGGGAGCGGGGGCTGGGGGGAGGGTGTCAGACTGTTTCAGTCATGATCAGGTCATTATTATTAGTGTCATTTTTATTGTCTATTTGCTTAGCTAACGCCCTGTGTGCATGACCCAAGGAGGTCACATGATTCTCAGAATCCAAGGGCACTAGCATCTACACTACAGAGCCAGCCACTCACACGCACACATGCAGACACACACACACACACACTCACACGCACTCACACATACATATGCACACACGTACACAGGCACACACACACACACTCACACGCATGCCTACACACACACACACGCACACATACACACACACACACGCACACACATACACACACTCACACACATGCCTACACACACACACACACACACACACTTTGCACATACATAGTCTGCTAATTTCAACAGTTGGCACAAGTACCTCTTCGCATTTGTATTCTGATGCAAAGATAAAAAATGAGTTTTTATACAGAGAGGCATGTGTGCGGATACACAACCCCCGCATCCCCCCCCCCCCCCGGGTCAGAACCATGTCAGAACAGGGGTTGGAACTGTGTGAGCACAGGGTCGTCTTGCCGCTAGCTAGCCGTTAGCCGTTAGCCTGTCAGTGCTCTGCGCAGCAGGCCTGTTTCCCCGCCCGGGGCAGGGAGAGAGTCTGCTGCTCTTCCGCTGGAGTGCACACGGTCACGGGCTGCTCGGATGATGTGCCTCGCGTCTAATGGGCTGATCTGAGAGCAGCGGTTAGCCGCGTTCACCGCGCTCTTCCGTGTTCATCTCACGTATGCGTTTTGTACATACAGTATGTAAGGCATCTGAAATATGTGACTTGAGCAAGATCTGGATTGGGACCTGCATTACGAGCCTGTGGCAGAGACACCCCCTACTAACCATGCTATTACTGACCATGCTACTACTGACCAAGCCACTGCTGACCACCCTACTACTGACCACACTATTACTGACCACCACCCTACTAACCATGCTATTAGTGACCATGCTACTACTGACCAAGCCACTGCTGACCACCCTACTACTGACCACACTATTACTGACCGCCATCCTACTAACCATGCTATTACTGACCATGCTACTACTGACCAAGCCACTGCTGACCACCCTACTACTGACCACACTATTACTGACCACCATCCTACTAACCATGCTATTACTGACCATGTTACTACTGACTACCCTACAACTGACCACAGTACTATTTACCACGCTTTCACTGATCACACTACTACTGACCACCATCCTACTAACCATGCTATTACTGACCATGCTACTACTGACTACCCTACAACTGACCACGGTACTATTTACCACGCTACTGCTGACCACGCCACCACTGTCCAAGCTTTTACTGACCACGATTACTCACCACACTACTCCTGACCTCACTATTACTGACCACCCTACTACTCACCACACTACTACTGACCATACTACTACTGACCATGCTGCGACTGACCACACTATTACTGACAATGCTACAACTGACCACCCAGTATGATGGAGGGGTATGCAGTGTCTGTCTCTGTGTTTGTCAGTGTGTGCATGCATGTGTGTGCATGTGTGTGTGTGCATCAGTGTGTGCATGCACATGAGTGCGTGTGTGTGTGCGTGTGTGTGTGTGTGTGTGTGTGTGTGCGTGCATGCATGTGTGGGCGACTTACTGCAGTGATTTCAAAAGCTCAGTCCTGGGACCCCCCTGTGTATGCTGGTTTTCATTCCAACCACAATCACAATCCCAGAATTGTAACAAGCTGTTAAGTTTTCTTAATTAGGTGCTTTTCATGCTTGGAGTGATTATTTACCATCTTAAGCCTCATTATGTCACAAATGGCAGTGCATGCCATGAAGAATAAACATGCAATGTTCATATTATGCTTATTGCACACAGACTGAGATGAATCTGTGGTCAAAGTGTGGACACATGGCCGCTAAAACTAGCCATCTGGAAGTCAAAGACAGCACTGCTTGTGTCTAAGGAAAACAATTCTAAAAAACTGAAACACTCATTCAACGATTAGGAGCATATTGATTAACCTCAGTCCCTCATTAGATGACAAGGTGTTACCTGTTTTATGTAATTGTTTGCAATAGAACATAAGTGCAATATGAACATGGGATTTGTAGTCTTCATGGCATGGCATTTCTGCATAATGTGACTGAAAAGGATACTTAATACCTCTAAACATGAAAAGTGGAATTGTTAAAAGTGGAAGAAATATTAACAGCTTGTTAGTGCAGTGGTGCAGTGGGTAGCACTGTCGCCTCACAGTAAGAAAGTTGTAGATTTGAATCTCGGCTTGGGGCCTTTCTGTGTGGAGTTTGCATGTTCTCCCCGTGTCCGCGTGGGTTTCCTCCGGGTACTCCGGTTTCCTCCCACAATCCAAAGACACGCAGGTAGGCTAATTGGAGACTCTAAATTGCCCATAGGTATGAGTGTGTGAGTCAATGGTGAGTGAATGGTGCGTGTGTGCCCTGCGATAGATTGGCAGCCTGTCCAGGGTGTATTCCTGCCTCTCACCCAATGCACGCTGGGATAGGCTCCAGCACCCCCCGTGACCCTGCTCAGAATAGTAGTAGTAGTAGTAGTAGTAGTAGTAGTGTAACTTTATTTGTCCCCAGTGGGGCAATTGGTTGTGCAGCAGTGAAAACAGTACCAAGGCAATTAAATACAACATATAATAAAAAGTAAAAACATAAAAATACATTTTTGTAAAAACATAAAGTGCATAATATTATCAAGCCTGGTTGGGTGGTCAGCTGGTATTACCTTTTCCTATTGGAGTTCAGCAGTGAAATGGCTGACAGTATGAAGGAGTGTTTGTATCTGTTGGCTTTGGCTAATGGGTATTTGAGAGAGTCTCTGGTGTACTGGATCTTGTTAAATTGAGAGTCAACGTGCCAACCTTCAGTTAGGTGAGACGTCGACCACAACACCGCCAGTATAAACACAGCAGTCCACTCCATGTTACTGAACAATAACATGATTTCACAGCAGTGCAAGCTGGATAAGTGGGTATAGATAATGAATGGATGGATGTTACAATTATGGGTTTGCAATGGTGGTTGGAAAGAAAACCAGCATGCACAGTGGTCTCCACTACCAAGTTTTAGAAGCACTGACTTGCAGAACCTTCACAGCAAGGAACATAAGTGAACATTGTCAAAGCAACGGCTATAATGACACAGAGCATCAGAGCAGGAAGACTGAACGCACACCAAGAGTTAAAGTGTAATAACCAGCAGAGGCAATACTACGTGCACAATCACACAAACTCACAAGCTCATACTCATTACCGAAAACACTCTGCATGATTTCATAGATATGTGCCTAGTTAAGCTGTGCAAATAATTGTACAATTAGAAAACTATGGTGGTGTGTGTGTGTGTGTGTGTGTGAGTGAGTGTTTCTGTGTGTGTGTGTGTGTGTGTGTGTGTGTGTGTGAGTGAATGTTTCTGTGTGTGTGTGTGTGTGTGCATATGAGTGTTTCTGTGTGTGTGTGTGTGTGTGTAAGCATCTGAATATATGAGATGGCAAAATGTGCTGTATGGGTGAGATGGGTAGACAAAAATACTTTCATACAGGAATGAAAAAAGACTCTCTGCTCAAATTTGTGTCATTTACAATATTTCTGCTGAGCGGAATCTCATTTCAAAAGACATTTCAATACCCACCCCACCTACCCCCTGAAAAAAGTACTGAAACCTTCATATATATCTGCACAGCTCACCAGGGGGTAGCACAGCCTCAGCTCAGCAGCCTGCAGGAAATGCAAGGCCCTGTGGTAAGATGTGGCTGCAGGAATGGAGACTGTGGGTCTACCCGGTCTTCTTTTTCTGACCGAGCTTGTGCTCTGGCCCTGTTCTGATCACCACACTCCTGGCTGAAGCGGGTCAAGCGAGAGTGGTTGCTATGCTACCACAAAACAGCTTCCCAGCTACATTACTCCAACTCTTTCATCCATCCATCCATCCATTATCTATACCTGCTTGTCCTGAGCAGGGTCGCGGGGGATGCTGGAGCGTATCCCAGTGTGCATTGGGCAAGAGGCAGGAATACACCCTGTACAGGCCGCCAGTCTATTGCAGGGCCCAACTCTTTCATGATGACGTTAAGAGTTTGTGATGATGTTGGGGTGACTGACAACAATGTAGCCACACTTACGGCGATTTGTTTTTAAACCACCCCAAACCCCTTTCGTTCTAGCTTTGTTGAACATAGGTTGAGGGAAATAGGTCTGCACTTGCATTTTGTTTCTGCATGAAAACTCCGACTGAGCGCAATTGGGAAAAAAAACCTGCCGATATATCTCAACTCAGAAGAGCTGGCGACCTGTGTTGGGTCAGTAATTCTAGGCTTATTAACCAACTGCACCCCTGCAAGAGCTTGAGTGTGTGCAGTGCTTGGTTCAGTGTGTTGATTCTACCTTCGCTCTTTTGGGAGTGGGGGGTGGGGGGGGGGGGGTGGGGGGCGGGAGTAGGCAGGCATTTGTGCCATGTGGTCTCATGTGGTTATGATATTCTGTGTCACTGAAACGAAAATTTAAATATGGTGCCAATCAGACCTGGACTGAGAGCCCCATGCAGATTTTGACATTTTTCCCAAAAAGCCGAATAATAATACAGATTTATGACCTGAGAAAAAAAAATGAACATAAAATTTACATTTATCTCTCTTGAGTGATGATGCTTTTAGGTTTCTTTTGTTGCCGTGATATTTTCTGAAGGCCCCAGTCAGGGCCGTTGGAATGTGTGTGCATGCGGTCAGGCCATTAGAAACAGAGTTAGACCCCCTCAGAAAGAGTTTGGCAGTCGGGGTCAGAAGCGCTCGCAGGTTTTCTGGGCAGTGTCTGGGCGCGGTTCTGCCCGGTCCGGTTGTGGTTTGAGGCCGTATGGGTCTGGGTCGTATCAGCCCGCCGTGGTTTGAGGCAGTATGGGTCTGGGTCATATCAGCCCGCCGTGGTTTGAGGCAGTATGGGTCTGGGTCGTATCAGCCCGCTGTGGTTTGAGGCAGTATGGGTCTGGGTCGTATCAGCCCGCTGTGGTTTGAGGCAGTATGGGTCTGGGTCGTATCAGCCCGCTGTGGTTTGAGGCAGTATGGGTCTGGGTCGTATCAGCCCGCTGTGGTTTGAGGCAGTATGGGTCTGGGTCGTATCAGCCCGCTGTGGTTTGAGGCAGTATGGGTCTGGGTCGTATCAGCCCACTGTGGTTTGAGGCAGTATGGGTCTGGGTCATATCAGCCCGCTGTGGTTTGAGGCAGTATGGGTCTGGGTCGTATCAGCCCGCTGTGGTTTGAGGCAGTATGGGTCTGGGTCGTATCAGCCCACTGTGGTTTGAGGCAGTATGGGTCTGGGTCGTATCAGCCCGCTGTGGTTTGAGGCAGTATGGGTCTGGGTGTATCAGCCCGCTGTGGTTTGAGGCAGTATGGGTCTGGGTCGTATCAGCCTGCTGTGGTTTGAGGCATTATGGGTCTGGGTCGTATCAACCCGCTGTGGTTTGAGGCAGTATGGGTCTGGGTCGTATCAGCCCACTGTGGTTTGAGGCAGTATGGGTCTGGGTCGTATCAGCCCGCTGTGGTTTGAGGCAGTATGGGTCTGGGTCGTATCAGCCCGCTGTGGTTTGAGGCAGTATGGGTCTGGGTCGTATCAGCCCACTGTGGTTTGAGGCAGTATGGGTCTGGGTCGTATCAGCCCACTGTGGTTTGAGGCAGTATGGGTCTGGGTCGTATCAGCCCACTGTGGTTTGAGGCAGTATGGGTCTGGGTCGTATCAGCCCACTGTGGTTTGAGGCAGTATGGGTCTGGGTCGTATCAGCCCGCTGTGGTTTGAGGCAGTATGGGTCTGGGTCGTATCAGCCCGCTGTGGTTTGCGCAGGACTGCGGAGGGTTTGCTCAGAGCCAGCTGTGATGTCACGAGGAGAGGGTCGTGACGCGAGACGCTCCTGCCCAGGTCATTTTCACGAGTGAACGCCTGAGAGTGATGACTTTACCAATAATTCCACGGGGTGTAGCAGGGTGCTGGAGTGAAAGAGGGAGGGACAGAACATGGCCCTCGTTCTCTCCCCGGTTCTCTGGTTCTCTGGTACTCTGGTACTCTGGTTCTCTGGTACTCTGGTTCTCCGGTTCTCTGGTACTCTGGTACTCTGGTTCTCCAGTTCTCCGGTTCTCTGGTTCTCTGGCACTCTGGTTCCCTATTTCTCTGGTTCTCTGGTTCTCCGGTTCTCCGGTACTCTGGTTCTCTGGTTCTCCGGTTCTCCGGTTCTCCGGTTCTCCGGTTCTCCGGTTCTCCGGTTCTCCGGTACTCCGGTCATCCGGTTCTCCGGTTCTTCTGTAGAGAAGTGCTGTGTCAGACCCTCCCCGCTCCCGCGTTAGCCGTCGTGTTTCAGTCTTTTGGCTGCAGCCTGTTTTTCAGCTGCCAACCCGACCGTAGCGAAATCAGATTTCATTATGGCCATTTTTTTTTTTCATTCTTCTCAATTCTGGCATAACAGTGACTTTCAGCTTCAGGGAAATTTGCAGCTTTGGGGAAAAAACATAATTATATCATTACATATCATTATGTCATTATCATTATTTTATTCCATTCCACACACACACACAGACACACACACGCACAGGCACACAGGCACACACTCACTCAGGCACAGACACACACACACACACACACACAGGCACACACACACACTCACACAGGCGTTAGACCCATACACACACAGACACACAGGCACACACACTCACACAGGCATAGACCCACACACACAGACACACACACACACACACAGACAGTATATATATATAATATCTCGCTTTTTTCCCCCTCAGTTTTCAATTCCAATTTGGCATGGCATCCACTGTGTTGTCAAAGCTGATGTTACAAACGACAACAAAAACAAGACAAAATCAACTCTACAACCTGTTAACTAATATGAAATCGTCATATGCCACATTATGAACACATACAATGCCAGCAGGATTTCTAGTTTATTCTCATTTGTTTGAGAATAGAAGCCTTTTATATTTAGAGATAAGAGACAGAGATTTGTCGGAGTAACGTGTCCTAATTTCGGAATATTTTCCGCCTCCTCTGTCTCACGGTGACCACACACATTCCTGTTTTGGTAACCGTGCATTCTGGCGTCGGTCTTGTGCGGTTTTATTTTTTTTTCCTTCCGCGTGTTTGTTTGGTTACATCTGTTTATTTTCCGTTGGTGGAGCAGTGGTGGCATTAAGGCTTCTGACCACCGCTTCTGTTGCAACTGGCTGGGGAAAGAATGATGCCGGGGGGAGGGGGGTTAGATGGGGAGGGTGTGGATCGGGCCTGGAGGCTGGGGAGGGAAGGGTTAGGACTGCGGGATATTGGTTTTGGAGACGGTTGGCGGAAACATTTACTCACCAGCGATGATGCAGATAGGCTGTCGATAAGCATTTCTGATTCTGGATTTTTATTTTAGTTCACTTTTAAACAATTTCTCTCAGTCCTTGTAATCCATCTCGTTCATTTTGTTTACTGCCTTGCTCCTTATTCATTCATAACAAAGTCCTCCAACAATGGAGGGGTGGTGGTGGACATTTAGAAAAGTGTGGTCACAGAGCCGATACTTGGTCAGAAACTCTCTCTCTGTCAATTCAATTCAATTCAAGTTGCTTTATTGTCATGAAATACAAACAAATTATTGCCAAAGTAACATACAAATAATATGTAAAACAATATTAATATTAAAATAAAAAAATGATAAATGTAATAATATATAACAATAACAACAGTGCCAGCAACAACAGAAACAGAAGTAAATCCATCTCTCTCTCTCTCTCACTCTGTCCTTCACTCTCTCTCTCTCTCTCTCTCCCCCCCTCCCTCTCTCTCTCTCTCTATCACTCTCTCTCTCTCTCCCCCCCCCCTCCCTCCCTCTCTCATCTCCCCCTCCATGCACACCACAGAACTGTAATTAGTGGGTTTTCTCTTGGATGCGTGAGTAAATATTTAATGCGCCTTCCCATCGTTTTTTTTTCTTTTTTTCGTGCGCCGACATTCAGCGCGGCGGTGTTGCCGGTCCGTGCGCACGGGAGGCCGACGGGGCCGAAAACGGGGCTCGGTTAGGTTCGCCAAGAGAGGCGGCCGTCCATTCCACCGCTTCCCGCTCTACGTGCACCGCTCGGACCCGCTTCTACGCGCACGGGGATCTGTGAAGGGAAGGCTCTCGTCCGGCCGTTCCGCGCTTCCACCTCTCAGTGCGGCCTTTCCCACATTTGCATTCGTGCGTTTGAGAGACGCTCTTATCCACAGCAGCTTATGTAAGTGCATTAGTAAAAAAAAAAAGATGTAGCCAACACAGAGCCGGTGCCAAGCCATTAGGCCCGAAACCGATATTAGCCCTTCATACAGTACTTAGGAGAAGTAAAAACACAGAGCTACAGCTCGAAGTTAAGTGCCCCAGCAGATGAAAGAGGGGCACATTGAGAATGTGTTCGAGGGCAGTTTTTGAACGTAGCGTACGCGGGGCTAGTTAATGCTGTGATTAAAGATAACCAGGCGAGGCGAGATGCAATTTAAGCAGGTGTGCTTTTCGGTTTGCGGCGGACGACGTTCGATCTTCCTGCGGCTGATCTTGCGCACGGCTCTTGGTTGACAGGACGGCCTTTTGTTTAGCGTGTTCAGTGAGAGGCGAAACGGTCGGCGTGCGTGGGCTCGTTTTTTTGTTTTTCTGTGTTCCATCACCTGCAGCGTGCTTCTCCACAGACCTGTACAAGTGCGTTTAAATCATCCCTTTTTTTCACCTTTTCTTATCAAACATTTTATTGGTCCGTCCATTCATGAAAATGAACATCACATCATCAGCATAAAAATGACTGAATGTAAAATGCTGAAATGCGTAAAATGTATTTTGAAAATGCACTACATGGCCAAAAGTATGTGGACACCAGACATCCAACATCTTATTCAAAATGATGGGCGTTAATATGGAGTTGGTACACCCTTTGCTGCTTTAACTACCTCTACTCTTCTGGAAAGGCTTTATACTAGATTGCTGCTGGGATTTGCTTCCATTCAGCCAGAAGAGCATTAGTGAGGTTAGCTCTGATTGGGCAATTCGCCCAGTTTTGTGTAGGCCAGTCAAGTTGTTCCACACCATTTTCAATAAAGCCAATTCTATATGGACCTCGCTGTGTGCCCGGGGGCATTGTCATGCTGAAACAGGCAAGGGTCTTCCCCAGACTGTTGGGGAAGCACAGAATCGTCTAGAATGTGATTGCATGCTGTAGCATTAAGATTTGCCTTCACTGGAACTAAGTGGCCTAGCCCAAACCATGAACAAGAGACCAAGGGGTGTGTATATTAAAATGTATTAAAATTAGTAAATACCAAAATTATGTACTGTGTCCCTCATACTGAATAGGTCACAGGTTATTTTATGTATACCATGTAGGGACAAATTGCAATGAAAGTGACATAAATGTAAACGTAGTCCTATTTAGTAAAATATTAACCCACAATTTATGTATAAAATTGAATGAATGAAAGTGCTATGGAAATAGGAATATATGCCCTTTTTTGCTACGCGTAAAGGCTTATATTCTTCATGTTTTAGGTTCCTTATAAAGTTTTGACAGGTGGCATCTAGCGGGGTCTAGTGCCTCTCATTGTGCCGGGACGTGCTGACATCACCGGAAAGGGCGAAACTTTTTTATTTATTTTTTACGACCACTAGCCGAACAACGACGCTCACGCCCGAGCTCTTTCTACAGGAGCACAGACCACCTCCCTTTCTCTCTCTTCATGAACTCCGCATTTGTTTGTTTATCCGCTCGTCCCAAGGCCGCTGCGGTCATCGCGCATTCAGACGCGTGTGCGGGTTTGTGTTTTTTTTAATTCTTATTTAATTTACTGCCCAATGGCGGCGGAGCGTGGAGGCGGGTGACCGGTCACCCGGGCCCTCTGCCGACCCTCTCTTTCATCGGCCGCCGGGCTGTCGTGTGATCTGTCGCCACTTTTTGCCGGGGGGATTCGGCGTCTTTCTCCGAGTCGCGGTGATTTACGCCCCCCCCGTGGGGGACAGCGCCCATGCGGGTCACCGTCTGGGGGTGGCGTGGAGCCTCTTTAAACGTCGCCATGTTTAATTAAAGTATAAATCTTCTGAGGTCACTCTGTCGCCCCGGAAACGTCTTCCTCCTCGTGTGGGAATCCTTGAGAGTGGGTGACGGGGTTGGAGGTGGGGGGGGTGGAGGGGGGTGGAGGATGAAGAGGGAGTTACCGGGAGGTGGGGGGGGGGGTGAAGAGGGAGTTACCAGGAGGTGGGGGGGGGGTGGAGGGAGTTACCAGGATTTTTGTACAGTCTTCTCTGTGTGTAAAAGCTAACGCGATTAAGACAGGCTCACAAGGTAGACAAACCTTTGAGATAATGCAAGAGCCTCTCTCGCTCTTCCACCTATGACAAGAGGGTTCCACTGGTGGGCGGGGCTGGAGGGGGGGGCAGGACATCTCTGAGTTTAAATTGAATCTTACAGGGGGGCGGTGGGGGAGTGGGGGGGTGGGGGGGCGGAGGCGGGAGGCGGTTCGAGACCTGATGCTCTGCGCTGGGGGGGGGGGGGGGGGGGGGGGGGGGGGGCAGCGGTATTGTGTCCTGGCTGAATGGCGTCTTTATAAACGGGGCGTCTAAAAAAGACATTGCAGCCTGGGTGAGGCTCGGTCACCGTGGTAACCTCGCAGGGGGGGTTCGGGGGGATAATGGAGTGAGAGGAGTTTTCTTTTGCTTCTCTCCCATCTTCCACCCCCCGTCCCCCCGTCCCCCGTCCCCCATCCCCCCCACCGCCCCTCTCTCCCTGTGTATTTCGTTCGCCCACCCGACTCAGACCGTCAAACCTGCTTCCTGGAGCCGGTGTGTCCGGAACATTCTGCCTGAGGGGACTAACCGCTCGACTCG
Organism: Anguilla japonica; assembly: GCA_025169545.1. Classification (NCBI taxonomy): domain Eukaryota; kingdom Metazoa; phylum Chordata; class Actinopteri; order Anguilliformes; family Anguillidae; genus Anguilla; species Anguilla japonica. The sequence continues at coordinate 37,892,385 of CM045896.1, forward strand.
GCTCCCAAATCCACCGGGAGGACACCTCTCCGCTGCCTGCCCCCCTTTGGCCGCTGAGGCGCGTTCCGAAAGAGTTACCCTCCCGTCCCGGGCCGTCCCGTGTTCGGGGCGAGTGCGGGTTCGAGGGCGGGGTGGCGGACATGTTCTGGAAGGGCAGCGTCTCAGCCCGCGATTCTTTCGTGTTTCTTTCAGAGGAGGTGCTGTCGAGCCATGGTGCCGCTCCTGAGGCCTCCAGCGCTGAGAACATGCAGTGCCTAACGGTGAGTGGCTCTGCTTCGCTGTGTGTGTGTGAGTGTGTGTGTGTGTGCGTGCGTGAGTGTGTGTGTGTGTGAGAGTGTGTATGTGTGTGAGTGTGTGTGTTAGTGTGTGTGTGTGCGTGTGTGCGCGTGTGTGTGTGTGTGTGTGAGAGAGTACGTGTGTGCGTGCGTGCGTGAGTGTGTGTGTGTGTGTGTGAGTGTGTATGTGTGTGAGTGTGTGTGTTAGTGTGTGTGTGTGTGCGTGTGTGCGTGTGTGTGTGTGCGTGCGTGCGTGAGTGTGTGTGTGTGTGTGTGTGAGAGTGTGTGAGTGTGTGTGTGTGTGTGTGTGCGTGCGTGTGTGAGAGTGTGTGTGTGTGTGGGTCTGTGTTTGTGTGTGTGTGTGCATGAGTGTGCGTGTGTGTGTGTTCGTGTGTGGGTGTGTGAGTGTGTGTGCGTGTGTGAGTGAATGTGTGTGTGAATGTGTGTGTGAGTGAGAGTGTGTATGCATGTGTGTGAGTGTGTATGCGTGTGTGTGTGTGTGTGAGTGTGGGTGTGTGCATGCGTGTGTGTGAGTGTCTATGCGTGTGTGTGTGTGTGTGAGTGTGTGTGTGTGTGTGTGCTATCTCTCCCTCTGTAAAGTGTGTGAGCTCTCCCGGTGGAATACTGTGTGTCGAGGTTAAGTTGTGTGGGTTCTGAAGAGCCTCAGCCCTCTTCTGAATCCTCGCTTACTCCACCGCTCAGAGGGATTACAGCTGATAACTGTCATTTATTTTACTGTATGTTACTGAGTAGTGGACCTGCAGCTCCAGGCTGGAGTCCGCCACTGTGGGCGTTGTCTCTCCCGCCTTGTGTTTGGGGCAGTGTTGAGTGCTCCTGTTGCATTTGGGGGAGTGTTAAGTGGCATGCATTGCATACCGAACAGTACTCTGCTTCTTATGCTGTGTTGCGGCAGTGTTGAGCATTTTGTGCTGTTAGGGGCAGTGTTGAGTTATATGGTGTTAGAGCAGTGTTGAAGATCTTCTGCTGTGCTGGAACTTCTGAGTTGTGCTGTGTTTCGGGAAGTATTGGGTTGTGCTGTGTTGGGGCAGTTCTGAGTATTATGAGCTGTGTTGGGACACTGTTGAGTTGTGCTGTGCTTGGGACAGTGCTGAGTTGTGCTGTGTTGGGATGTGCTGTGTTGGAGCAGTGTTGAGTTGGGCTGTGTTGGGGCAGTATTGGGTTGTGCTGTGTTGGAGCAGTGTTGAGTTGTGTTGTGTTGGAGCAGTGTTGAGTTGTGCTGTATTGGAGCAATGTTTAGTTGTGTTGTGTTGGGGCAGTGTTGAGTTGTGCTGTGTTGGAGCAGTGTTTAGTTGTGTTGTGTTGGGGCAGTGTTGAGTTGTGCTGTATTGGAGCAGTGTTTAGTTGTGTTGTGTTGGGGCAGGGTTGAGTTGTGCTGTGTTGGAGCAGTGTTGAGTTGTGCTTGTGTTGGGACGGTGTTGAGTTATGCTGTGTTGGAGCAGTGTTTAGTTGTGTTGTGTTGGGGCAGTGTTGAGTTGTGCTGTGTTGGAGCAGTGTTGAGTTGTGCTGTGTTTGATCTGTGTTGGGTTGTGCTGTGTTGGAGCGGTGTTGAGTTGTGTTGTGTTGGAGCAGTGTTGAGTTGTGTTGTGTTGGGGCAGTGTTCAGTTGTGCTGTGTTAGAGCAGTATTGAGTTGTGCTGTGTTGGGGCAGTGTTGAGTTGTACTGTGTTGGAGCAGTGTTTAGTTGTGTTGGGGCAGTGTTCAGTTGTGTTGTGTTAGAGCAGTGTTGAGTTGTGCTGTGTTAGAGCAGTGTTGAGTCGTGCTGCGTTAGAGCAGTGCTGAGTTGTGCTGTGTTTGTGCTGTGTTGGAGCAGTGTTGAGTTGTGCTGTGTTAGGAGCAGTGCTGAGTTGTGCTGTGTTAGAGCAGTGTTGAGTTGTGCTGTGTTGGAGCAGTGTTGAATTGTGCTGTGTTAGCACTGTTGAGTTGTGCTGTGTTAGAGCAGTGTTGAGTTGTGCTGTGTTAGAGCAGTGTTGAGTTGTGCTGTGTTGGTGCACTGTTGAGTTGTGCTGTGTTAGAGCAGTGTTGAGTTGTGCTGTGTTAGAGCAGTGTTGAGTTGTGCTGTGTTGGAGCAGTGTTGAGTTGGGCTGTGTTGGAGCAGTGTTG
>CM045896.1:37899779-37984779 GCA_025169545.1 Anguilla japonica
GCCTTCCTTAAAGGCCAAAGAGTGCCTGCATTATTGACCCTGCCTGAAGGGGGCAGTAGAGAGGCTTGAGAGATGGCTGCAGGGTTTCAGTGCGGAGGGAGAGGAGCCTGATTTAGGGTCCTGCTTAAAAATCAGCCCCCCTTTCTTTTCCACCGCCGAGCACTTCTTTTTTAATTGCGTAATTAGTTTAGTTTTGTAGTGCTATGTTTTGCACGCTTTGTGGCTTTTTAATGGATGTTAGCTTTGGGAATCCATGATTTTTACTGCAGTTCTAGGACGGCACATTAGTTTTCATAGCTGTTGCACTTGCAATCGCCGGTCTGGGAAAGCTGTTAGCTCAAGTTGGGAGTACCTTTCCACACTGTTGTCCACCACTGCTGTGCACACACATTCAGCACTGCCTGCACAAACTGCATGAGTGAATTGGCATGATTGATCCATTGGTTACGGAAATTACCTTTCCTTCATAAATATAACATGAAAGAATAAATGCATCATGATTTTGTGTTTTGCAGTGATGTGTTTACGTATGAAATTGTTACCGTGGTGGAGGCTGCGCTGCCGTATTCAGACCTGTTATTTCTCCCAGAATCCCCTGCTAGTACATGGTGGCCTCTGTTGTACGGTGTGGCTTCTGTTGACAGAAATTTTAGACTCCTTTTTGGGTCCTGAGTCCAAACCCCAAATGACCATAGGTGTAAATTAAGGGGGAGCCTGGAGGGGCATGACCCCCCCCTTGAAGCTGAAAGTCTCCTCCCCCCCTGCCCCCCCTAAATCTCTGGTTTACAATTGTGATCTTAACCCACCCCCCAGTCCACAATTGTAATCTCAACCCTCACCCCACCAGTCCCAATTGAAAATCCGCCCCCCCCCCCTCGCGCTTACAGGTGAAACTCCTCCTATACAAATGACTGACCCAACCCCCTTCCCATCAATCACATGCAAGTGCTGCAAAATGCAGAGATGAGAACACTGGGCATAAACATCTATTACGCGATTCCGCGGTAATATGAATGCGCCTGAGTGACAGCTGAGTGTGAATGGGGGAGGGACATTAAACGCAGTGGAAGCTCGCTTTTTAAAAGCAACGTCAGTAACATTTGGAAAAAAACGAGGAAATGCACAGAGTAACTTTGCGGTCTCAATAACTTACCCGGAATCGCCGTATTATCTTGTTATCTTGACCGTCAGGTTCAATCGAAATAGCCGTGTCATCTCGCAGACAAACGCTATTAAACAACCATCCCCAGACTGCGGGATTTCTTTATTACGTCCGTTATTCGGTTCCATGTTGACTGAATTGTAATATGGTGGCGGAATAATCCAAAAGCATTTTTTCCCTCAGGATGAGTTAGCGGTTTTAATTGAATCTGAGGTTTAGTCACCCATGAGAGTGTTGCCTCCCTGAAGCTACTGTATCATCACTAATGACAAAGAAAGAAAGGAAGGAAGAAAAAAGAAACAAAGAACGACAGATAAAAGGCAGAGCTTCTGTTTAATAAAACAGCTCTTAATGAAATACGGCTGTTGATGTCAGTCAATATTTGACGAAATGACTTATTGTCTTGTATTTGTGATTTACTCGATTGTGTTTTATACTTTGGTAATATGTATCTGTTGTAATTCACGAAGTCAATGAAGCCCTTGAATTGAACTGAGAGAGAGAGGAGAGAAGAAGAGAAGGAAGAGTGAGGGAATGAGAGAGGAAGGGAGAGAGGGGAGAGAGATAATCAATGAGAGAGAATGGGAAGGAAAGCGTGAGAGAGAGAGTGATTGATTGATAGAGAGTGAGAGAGAGGCTGCTCATCTCTCCAGGGCGCGAGCAGCGCTCCCAGGCTGACCTGGCGGTCTCCAGCTCTGAGATCGTCCCGCCGGACGCCGGCCCGGCGGCGGCTTTGTCGGCGGGCCGCTTGTTTTGGATGCTCCCCTGCGTTCCAGACGCGGTCTCGTTCCCACTGTCCAAACGCCGCTGCGCCTCCCCGTTGCCGACGGCGACCGACCCCGTTCCTCAGAGACCCGTCGGGCCCCAGCCGACGGTCCGATTGGCTTTAGTCATTTTTGACTGGGTTCCCACTTTGAGGTGCCAAGGTATCCCCTGGTACCCACCAAACCGGCCCACCCCCCCACCCCCCCCCCTACCCTCCCACCGGCTCTGATGGGGGAGCAGATTTCTCTGCCTCTCCCCTGTCGACCATCAGCGTCTCTGTGGCAACAAGCCCCCCCCCCCCCCCCCCCCCCCCCCCCCCCCCCACGCACGGTTGTCGGCGGCGACCCCCTGGCCGCGTAATGAGCTCACAGATCATGCGGAGGGGCTTCGGACAAAGCCCTGACAGGCCAGCGTTAAATCTGACTGCCATGGCCACCCGTCCCGGAATCTCCGTGGGGGGGGGGGGGGACGGGGCTGCTGGATTGTAGAGTGGTGGTTTCGGGGTATTTTCGTGGCCGTGCACCACTTCGCACTCTCTTCAGCTCTCCTTGGCCTTGCCTCTACCCCCAAACTCAAAATCAGCTTCTTTTCATGACCATCACATGTTTATGGTGCCACCGTTGCATGACTATATGTGCTAACATATTCAGAGAAATGTGGAGATTTCAGTCTGGAACAAATCAGCTCTCATCGGAGATCTATAGACACCATCTATAGGGCGGTAGTGTAGTATAACGGTTAGGGAACTGGTCTTGTAAGCTGAAGGTCACCGGTTTGATTCCCCAGTAGGACACTGCCGTTGTACCCTTGAGCAAGGTACTTACTCTGCATTGCTCCAGTATATATCCAGCTCACATCCAATGCTATGTGAAATGTTGTGTAAGTCGCTCTGGATAAGAGCATCTGTAATGTAATGTACAGACTGTTTCCATTTACCGAGGAACATCTCTGGTGTAGTTTTGGAATTTGCATAAATTTGCCCTTAATGAGTTTGTGATGCGTTGGAACAGAAGACTATTATTCGGGTGAATGAAGTGTGAATGAACGTGTCCCTCAGACAGTTTCTTCCGTTTCATAAAAAGCCCGCCTGCTGTTGACTAATCAGCCGTATGAGGTTCTGGTTCGGTCCGTTAAAACTGCAGTCAGTGATCATGCACAAGGCCATTAGTATGTGTGGAAAATCACGGATGTGTTTATATCTTTGGATATACATATTCCTAGCATTTGGTGCATTATTCCGGAAAAATCCTTTTGTTTTGGGGGGTGGGCGGCTGTATGTGCTGCCAGCCCATGGGCGTCAGATGGGCGATCTCCGTAGCCGGGAGAGGAGACCCACAGCTGCTGGGGCAAGGGGGCGGTGCTTGAGTCTCTTTTGTTGTTTCTATGTTTTCTTGTTTTTTTGAACAGTTACGGAGAGCGTTCAAATCTGCATTCCTCTCTGCTTGTTATGCGGAAGGACACTGCAAATTTTTCGCGCAACATTGAATTGCTATAATTGTGTTTAAAAAGGGAAAACAAATCGTTTCGACCAAAAAAAAAAGGATATTAAAACATTGATTGATGCTGTTCTGATACCGGAGAATGTTCCTATCTTGACGTCCTTCTCTTGAATCATTGGTTCAAGAGAAGGACGGTTAATGAAAGGCGACACGTGATTGGTGGAACCATTGCCCTGGGTTAGGGAGGCTGGAGTCAGCTGGGATACACACATCATTGCTCTCTGGCGGCCCCTGCTGGTCAGTTGGATGCCTGCGTTCAGCTTGCTGAAGCTTCACATGGAGTGTCGTCCTCCTACTCACATCTGTGCGAGCTGGGCCTACGGGTTACGCGGCGGGCAGGAAGCTGCTGGTGACATCACGTGTTCGGGGAGAGACTGCGTGCTTCTTGGCTACACTCCTGCAACTGTTACAGCGGGTAGCATCTGGGCTGGCTTGGGCCGAATCCAGGAAGTACCGCCAGTTACGGCCATTTTAATGGGCGAAAAGAGACGATAACTGCTTTGAACTGCCATGCACAACATGGTGTGTCCAAAAACCATGTCTAATGTTTGAGAAAAGAACAACACAGGGTTGGATCATTTAAAAGACCTCCAGAGGGGGGTTTATTGCTTTTTGGAGATCCTGTTTAAGCAGTTGCTTAGTTGCTGTTTCCACAGAGACTGAGACAGATGCTGTGTCTCACTGCTGGAATGGGCTGATGTGTCAGGATTAAGTGTGTTATCTGTGTGTGTGTGTGTGTGTGTGTGTTCGTGTGTTTGCATGCGTGTATATTTGTGTGTTTGTGCTTGCATGTGTATGTGTGTCTGCATGCGCACGTGTGTATGTGTGCATGTGTTTGTGTGTGTGTATGTGTGTTTGCGTGTGTGTGTATTTGTGTTTGTGCTTGCATGTGTTGTGTGTGTGTGTGTGTGTGTGCACAGGTATGGGTTCTCTGTCCATTGTGTGATGTAATGTGCTGTTAGGGGTCTTCACCAGTAGGTGGCAGTGCAGCGTAGTGACGATCACATGACCTCTGTTTCCCAGGTGACCATCCTTCGAGGAAAGGAAGGCTACGGATTCACCATCTGCTCTGACTCCCCTGTGAGAGTGCAGGCTGTGGATCCAGGCAAGAGACTGCGTCATCCATCTGAGTGTGTGTATGTGTGTGTGTGTGTGTGTGGGTGTGTGTGTGTGTGTGGGTGTCTGTGTTGTGTGGGTGTGTGTGTACGTGTGCGTGTGCACATACATGCAGGCATGTGTATGTGTATTCTTCTCTGTCATTAGAGTGATGCAGACAGACAAATCTGATGAATTAGTCTAGTGACTAAAATGATTCAATAGTGTTATTCCATAGTGTTAAACATTGGGGAAAACCTGTTTAGCTGTCCATTTGTTTCTTTTTTGAAGCATTGTGTCAGATAATGATGTTTTCAGTTTATCAGAGTGTCCCAGGTTACCTATGTCATGCTGTGCTGAGCTCCATTATTACCTGTGCATCATGCTGTGTTACCTGTGCGTCATGCTGTGTTACCTATGCGTCATGCTGTGTTGAGCTCCATTATTACCTGTGCGTCATGCTGTGCTACCTGTGCGTCATGCTGTGCTGAGCTCTTGTTGCCTGTACCCAGGCGGGCCAGCGGACCAGGCAGGACTGCAGCAGCTGGACACTGTCCTGCAGCTGAACGGCCAGCCTGTGGAGCAGTGGAAGTGTGTGGACCTCGCCCACGCCATCAGGTAAGCCACACCCTCTCACCTGGGTATGATTTCTTTAAACGATGCAGGTTTTCAAAATAAGAGTCTCTCACTTCCGTTTCTTTCTCTCTTGCTTTCGTTCTCTCTCCTGTGTTTTTCCCCACATGCACACACACACACACACACACACATATACATGCACACACACACACACACATACGCACGCACACACGCGCACACACACACACACACAGAAACAGTCATAATGAGATCACGGTGGTGGTGTGGCGCACTGGGCCGGCTGCCAAGCCCCATTTCGAAGGGCTGATCCACAGGCCCTCCTACAAACCCGCCCAGTACGACGCGCCCTCGCCCCCCGCCCGGAGGCGGGACGGCACCCCCCCAGTGCCGCCCCTCCCTGCCCAGCACCGGCAGGGCCGGCGAGGCCTGCCGAACGGGTGTGAGGGGGGCGGGCACGGGGGCAGGGCCTGGGGCGAGCGGCGGGACGAGGCCGACGCCAAGGCCCGCACGCAGACGCTCAAGGGCACCCGCGTGACCTCGCCGGCCGGCGACAAGAACTACATCATCCTGGCCCCCATCAACCCAGGAAGCCAGGTACGCTATTTAGAGTCCTGCTTAAAAATCAGCCCCCCCCCCTCCCCTTTCTCACCCCCGAGCACCACAAACAAGGAGTAGATTACTGAAAAAAATGAAAGAATTAATGAATTAAAGACAGGGAGTCACATTTGAGCTGCAGATTTTGAGTGGGGGGAGGAGGGGGGGTCATGCTGAGGGCCTGCGTGATGGTGACCACCACGTCCTTTACAGGATGGCAGGGTGACCTAGGCTGGGTGTTGCCACAGGCCAGTGGTGACCCATTTTCCTCTGCGTCATACACCACAACAAAGTGGCCACCCCCCCCCGCCCACCCCCTCACCAGCAGCTAGCACATAGACGTGAACGCTTTGGCATGGACAGTGTGGTCAGACTCAATGAGGAGACCAGGTCTGTAATGATTTTTATGTTGATCTCTTTTCCTTCAGATCCTGAGGCCTGTATATCAGGACAACCATGCTACACTTGGTAAGTGTGCTTCTGTACTGTGTGTGTGTGTGTGTGTGTGTATCTGTGTGTGTGCTTCTGTAACGTGTGTGTGTGTGAGTGTGTGTGTGTGTGTGCTTCTGTACCGTGTGTGTGTGTGTGTGTGTGTATATGTGTGTGTGTGTGTGTGTGCTTCTGTAACGTGTGTGTGTGTGAGTATATGTGTGTGTGTGCTTCTGTACTGTGTGTGTGAGTATATGTGTGTGTGCTTCTGTACCGTGTGTGTGTATATGTGTGTGTATGTGTGTGTGTGTGTGTGCTTCTGTACCGTGTGTGTGTGTGTATGTGTGTGTATGTGTGTGGTGTGTGTGTGTTTCTGTACCGTGAGTGGGGTTCAGCAGGGATCAGGCAGAGGGTTCTCTTATACGGTTTGAAACGCACAGCAGTGAGTGAAAAGGTTCGGTTGCTTCTCTTCCCCGCAGGGAGGATGTACCACACTCGCACGACCAGCAGTGTCCAGCAGGGCGGCGGCAGTGGCGGTGGCGGCGGGGGGCTCCAAGGCAGGACTTCCTTCCTGAGACGGTCCCACAACAGCAAGACGTCCAAAGCGGCGCCCCCTACGGGCCACCCACAGAACCTCAACTACGCCAACTACCAGAACTGCACCATCGTCCGGTCCCACTCCCCACACGCCAACTACGGCACCTACGTCAAGCTGGCGCCTAAAATCCTCATCTTCCCCATCTTCGTTCAGGTCTGAGTCTGTCTGACACCCCTGCTCTTCTGTCCGTCTGTCTGTAGGCATGCTGGGAAATTGAGTTTCTCAGACAAGCATTCTTTTTCTCGGGAGAATGAAAACCGTAACTCGTTAATGGATCCTGGAAGCACCTCCTGTTGTTTTTATGCCATTCACCTAAAGTGTGAAAATTAAGCGAGGTGTGTAGAGACTGATCAGAAACAGACAAGCCCAATCGTCATCTTGTAGGGTAAAGGTTTCCGCAAATTGACACTGTCGTGGCTTTTGAGACATCGCTTTCCTCTCCAGTTGAAAATTAGATTTTGTACATTATGTGCGTCAGTCGTTTTGAAAAGACCTGCGTGAGCTCTTGCTGAGAATACACAAAAGCCTAAACAGGTTGCAGGTGTTTTGTGTTTCAAGAGGAAAAAACAAGAGAGGTGATAGTTTCATGTGTGTCATTGCAGTTTGACTGCGATCTTATTTTGGTCTCAGGACAAAGTCAGAAAAGGAGAGTGTGAAAATCTCTCTGTCTTTTTTTTCCCCGCTGGGGGTGCTTGTCCGCTCACGGTGGCCACGGTCGGACGCTCTCATCCGTGGCTCCGGATTTATTCATTTAGTGACTTTTTGTGACTCTCGCTGTCACTCTGCTGTACTGCAAATGGCTGCGATTGTGCCTTGAGCGCTCGGGATTTTGGTTAAAGGGGATTATGACGAGAGAGAGAGAGCCGCTCGGTGTGCGTGCGAATGTGTGGGCGTGTGAATGTGTGCACGTGTGTTTGCGTGATACGTGCGTGGGCACACTCGTGTGTTTCTTTGTGTGAGCATGAATGCATGTGTGTGTGTGCATGTGCGCATGTGTGAGTATGCAAGTATTTGTGTGTATTCATGTTTGTGTGTGTGTATTTATGTGGGTGTGTGCATGTTCATATTTGTGTGTGTGTGTATATTTGTGTATGTATGGTTGTGTATGTGTGTGTGTGTATGTGTACGTGTGTGTGTGTGTGTATGTGTACATGTGTGTATGTATATGTGTATGTATATTTGTGAGTGTGTGTGCATGTGTTTGTTTGTGCATATGTGTGTGTGTGTGTGTATGTCTGTGTGTGTATGTGCGGCGCGTGTGTGTGTATGTCGTATGTCTGTGTGTGTATGTATATTTGTGAGTGTGTGTGCATGTGCATGCATTTGTTTGTGCATATGTGTCTGTGTGTGTATATATTTATGTATGTATGTTTGGGCATGTATGTGTGTGTGTGTATGTGCACGTGTGTATGTGTGTATGCATGTGTGTATGTATATTTGTGAGTGTGTGTGCGCATGTGTTTGTTTGTGCATATGTGCGTGCGTGTGTGTTTGTGTGTGTGTGTGTGTGTGTGTGTGTGTCTGTGTGTGTGTGCGGCGTGTGTGTGTGTATGTATATTTGTGAGTGTGTGTGCATGTGTTTGTGTGTGCGTGTGTGTTTGTGTGTGTATGTGTTTATTTGTGTGTGTATGTGTGTGAGTGTGTGTGTGTGTGTGTGTCTCTATGCATGTGCATTTTCAGGCCCTCCTGTGCAATGAGAACACTCACACCTAAAGCCACGTACACCCCCCCCTCCCCCCCCCCCCCCCCCCCCCGCAACTGACGGTCGCACTTCCTGTTCACGGTTCACCCTGTTCGCCCCTCGGCCCACTCGTGAGTTGCAGACGGATGGAGAGATAGATGAAGAGAAAGAGTGGGGGTCTGCTCCTTTGTTCTCACCCCCAGCCCGAGTCCAGAAAAGGATGTGGCTTCCTCTCTCTGCGGCTGTGCGCTCTGAAGGCACAGCTCTTTAGAGAAACCGCCCCCAGAATCCCTCCCCCGCCCCCCCCACCGCTCAGCAGTGCAATGTACTCATTACACTGCTGAGTAAATATGTCACTCCGCGAGGAAGACTGCGCCGTAGCCTTGCGTCTTCGTCCTGTCGTGTCAGCGTCGAGCATGGCCTCAAGAGCCAAAATGGTGCCGGTACGCCCTCTGCGAACGCGACTTTCAGCTCGGTCCGCGGTGGGGCCGTGCGGCACGCCGAGCGAGAGAGAAAGAGTGGAGAGAGCGGTGTTTTTCACGCTTGGTTTTTAGGTTTTTTTCCGCGGTAACGGTTTTCGTTTGTCTTTGTCCCTGTCCTCCGCAGCCTCTGGACCTGTGCAGCCCCGCGCGCTCCCTCGTGGTGTCCGAGGAGATCGTCCTGCACGAGAGCAAGCACGTGTCCGTCAAGGTGAGGGCGGGGAGGGAGGCAGAGGGGAACGGGAAGCTGAGGTTTGGGTGGCGAAAGGGGTCACAGGTGAGCCGGGTGAAAGGGTAGGGATTTCGGGTCGTCAGAGTATCGTAGAGAGAGGGATCAGAGGAGGGACAGCATACCATGGTAATGAAATGAGGTACACAAGTGAAACAGGTGTGTGTGTGTGTGTGTGCGTGCCTCTGTGTGTGTGTGTGTGTGTGTGTGTGTACCTCTGTATATGTGTGTGCGTGTGTGTGTGTACCCCCGTGTGTGTGTGTGTGCGAGTATGTGCCTCTGTGTGTGTGTGTGTGTGTGTGTGTGCCTATGTGTGTGTGTGCGAGTGTGTACCTCTGTGTGTGTGTGTGTGCCTATGTGTGTGTGTTTGCCTGTGTGCGTGTGTGTCCACCCATAATAATATTAACAGGAAGAAAAAGCAGAAGGTTTATATAGAACCTTTCATTTCAAGAGTCAAGAGAGTCAAAAGCAAGCAATACAGTAGAAAGATAAAGTAAAAATAGTGTACACAGTACATCCTGCAGATATGCTTTAAAATACACTTGTTCATTTCATTTTTTTTTCATGAGAGAATATTGTAAAATGTAAGAAATGTTCTCTGCAATGTTAAGGACTGAGGTACTGCTTTTGTTAGCAATGTTCTGACAAAACAATTCAGTCCTTCTGGTTGAAGTTCAAATACATCGGAAGGCTTTTTCAGAGAGGCTCTGTGCTGCTGGTGCATTTGTTCTGTGCTCAAGAAGGGTCCCTGTTATTTAATGCTTCCATTAGTGGTTGTTGAGGACAAGCCATTAATGTCAGAGTGAAGACATTTTTCAGGTTAGACCTAACCAATGTAGGCGAGGCATAGCTCTACACCTGGAGCAGAGAGGTTTTGTGTGCTAAAGCTATTATGCTGTAAGTGAAGTAATCTTCCCGTGAATTTAGGGCAGAGACGTTACCGGGTCCCCCGTGTGGTCAGGGGCGCGCTTTTTAGGCGGGTTGCCAGTTCGAACCGGCTGCGCAGGCGCTACGAGAACAGCAGTGACACATCCGCTGTCTCTCTTAAAAGGTCACTTCCTGTCTCCCCTCTTCTCCTGCTCTGTTCTACTGGCGTGGAATTTATTTCATTATTAGCATTGCATTTATTTGGCAGACGCTTTTATCCAAAGCGACGTACAAAAAGTGCATTTCATGGTCATAGACAACTGCTAAACACAGGTTCAGTAAGGTACAATACTTATTTTGTACAGCTATTTCTAGCCAAGAACACAGTTTAGTTCACACAGTGAACGCTATTCAGACCTAACCTCTGCAAAGCCAACTAGGCAGAAGAATAAGCTACAGTATTAGGACAAATACATATTAGGACAATACAAATTACCTAAAAGTTCTGGGATGGGGCAACATGTAACAAGTGTCATGAAAAAGGGGGGGGGGGGATTTAGAGTGAAATATACAGCGTGGTGGTGGTTAGTCTAGGTATAGTCTGAAGAGATGAGTCTTCAGGCCACGGCGGAAGATGGGTAGTGAGTGGGAGGTTCGGAGAGGATCATCTGTGCGGACGGACAGATGCAGAACCTCCAGCGCACTTTAAGTGAGCGAGCGAGCGAGCGAGCGCATCCTTGTAGCGCATCTCACCGATAGCGATGTTTATCTCCCCCCGTGAGCGTCAGCTCAGTTAGGATACTGCCAAACGGGCACAGTCAGGCAGGGGTGTAGGTATGCATGGGGTTTTTATCTCACGTGAAATTTCTTTTCTCAATGGCGCATAAATATTAATCAGACTAATTATTGGAAAGGTGAACGACCATTCTCCAGAACCATCTACTGCTGTCTTTTTCTGGTTCAGATGGCTTCCAGACTTTAATAAAATCAAGAGATAAATAACTGCCTATATTTTTACCAAAAGGAAGTCACAGCACATTATAATTATAATTATTTATTCAATGTTTATTTAATTCTATGCACCTTATAAGATCAGGGCCAAATCCACACCAAACTCCGGTGTTGAAACGCATACCGTGGACCGGGAGGAAATGATACGACAGACAGCATTTGAAAACAGCCTTTTGTTTGACATTCAAACCAATTGATTTGGCGGCCACTTAAAACTGTGAAGATAGTTTGCTGAGCGAAATGAGGGGAGAGGGCAGTTGGGACGGTCACGTGACCGTTGGAGGAAGCGGTGAAACAGGACGAGGCAGTGTTTGCATCCTATAGTGGGTAATGAACTGATATGGAACCTCAAAGGTTATGGGTTTGAGTCCCATGTGGGGCATTGCCCAGTCAGGCACCCAGCTCGGCCTGAATTACGTTAGTTACAGAAATGCATTCGATCTTTTGCAAGCATGTACACTGTGGAAGTGGATGTGAATAAGGGTGTTTACTCAAGTAATAAAAAGGAAATGTTCCATTTTATAGCCTCCGAGCTCTTAGGCGATCTGGCCCTTTGGTATTTACTGTAAGTAGAGCCGAGAGAGGCCCTAAGTGGGGCCTGTTACTGTGCTTTTATAAAGTGTTTTTGGGAAGTGGAGGAGTGATGTGTGATGGGCAGCCATTGTGTTGCTACTGCATACCGGAAACTGAGTGGGGGTGGCCTGGGTGTGTGTGACTGTGTGAGTGTGTGTGCGTGTGTGTGTGTGCGTGTGCATGTGTGCGAGTCTGTGTGTGAATGTGTGTGCGTGTGTGTGTATGTGTGTGTGAATGCATGTGTGCGTGTGTGTGTGTGTGTGTGTGTGTGTGAGAGTGTGAGTGTGAGTGTGTGTGTGTGTGTGCATGTGTGTGTGTGTGTGCATGTTTGCATGTGTGTGAATGTGTGTGAATGTGTTTGTGTGCATGTGTGTTTATGTGTGTGTGAATGTGTGAGTGTGTGTGTGAATGTGTATGTGTGAATGTGTGCGTGTAGGAATGTGTGCGTATGTGAGTGAGTGTGTGTATGTGAGTATGTGTGTGAATGTGTGTGTGTGAGTGTGTGAATGTGTGCGTACGTGTGTGTGTGTGTGTGAATGTGTGCGTGCGTGTGTGTGTGAGTGTGTGTGCGTGAGTGTGAGTGTGTGTGTAAGTGTGTTTCTAGTAAGAGAGAGAGAATTCTGGGGCATCCAATTTTTGAGTATCGTGGCGCTGTATGATTTTTATTCTCACTTCCCTCCTTCAAAAAGATCTTACAAAGAGGCAAGATGGTCTGTTGTGATTTCCATTGCGCTAGATAAAAGAAAAAACAGTGTTCCTGTTGCTGATGTCTCACTGACATCACTGGCGCGGCTCAGAAAGACCCCTCTGCCATCGCCACGGCGACTCCCTTCAGGCTGCGCAGAGACGGTGTGAAACGGACTGATCGGCAGCGCGAGGCGTTGCACTGCAAAGCTAAGAGCCGTGCATCGGCGCCGCGAGATGGTCGGGGGGGGGGGGGGGGGGGCGGGGCTGTGAGAGAGAGAGAGAAGGGAAAGAGAGAAGGAAGAATGTGAGAGAGAAGGAGAGAATGTGAAAGAGATGGAGTGAGAGAGAGAGAGAGAGAGAGAGAGAGAGAGAGGTGATTCAAAGTTATACAAATTGTATATCTGCACAAATGTGGTGGATTGCTCTGTGGAATGTGCCAGATGTTAGCTAAATAAATCACCACTGTCCCACAGTTTTTAAAGGTCACACCAGTTAGTGCTTCATTGTTCGTTGGTTCTACATGCTACGCCTGCATTTTAGGGGAACTTGGTTTCTATTTGCAACTCAGTCACTTGACAGATACTTTTAGCCAAAGTGACATATATAGTGTCACTGTCAAGTTGAATGTTCTCAAGGCCTACTTCAATAAAGGGGAGAGTTAGTTCATTTCATAGTCTGAAAAAGTGGGAATGTAGACATTAGCAGGAAACAGTCAGTGAACCTGCTTTCTGGGGAGGGTTGTTCCGCCAGGGAACCCTGTTGGGTTCTGCGTTCTGAACTGATGCTCAGTTTGGGTGGAGGTTCCGTTTTCAGGGTTCTTAGCCAGGGTTCCACGTTCCACTGGGCCTAAAACATTCCCTCTGGGGCGTTGTCTCTTCGGGTCAGTGTCTACTGCATGGGCCAGCATTCTATTTGAATCAGATGTATCAGCTCTGGCAACAAGATAAAAAGTGAAGATCCCCCTTAAGGTGGAATAACAGTCTGTATTTAAGTTCTATTAGCAGCAGTAATCGGGTAAAAGTGAAGATCCCCCTTAAGGTGGAATAACAGTCTGTATTTAAGTTCTATTAGCAGCAGTAATCGGGTAAAAGTGAAGATCCCCCTTAAGGTGCAATAACAGCCTGTATTTAAATTCTATTAGCATCAGTAATCGGGTAAAAATGAAGATCCCCCTTAAGGTGGAATAACAGCCTGTATTTATGTTCTATTAGCATTAGTAATCAGGTAAAAGTGAAGATCCCCCTTAAGGTGCAATAAAAGCCTGTACTTAAGTTCTATTAGCATTAGTAATCGGGTAAAAATGAAGATCCCCCTTAAGGTGGAATAACAGCCTGTACTTAAGTTCTATTAGCATCAGTAATCAGGTAAAAGTGAAGATCCCCCTTAAGGTGCAATAAAAGCCTGTACTTAAGTTCTATTAGCATTAGTAATCGGGTAAAAATGAAGATCCCCCTTAAGGTGGAATAACAGCCTGTACTTAAGTTCTATTAGCATCAGTAATCAGGTAAAAGTGAAGATCCCCCTTAAGGTGGAATAACAGCCTGTACTTAAGTTCTATTAGCATCAGTAATCGGGTAAACGTGAAGATCCCCCTTAAGCTGGAATAACAGTCTGTATTTATGTTCTATTGGCATCAGTAAGGCAGAAAAAGTGAAGATCCCCCTTTTAGCTGGAATAGCAGTCAGTACTTAAGTTCTATTAGCATCAATAATCGGGTAAAAGTGAAGATCCCCCTTAAGGTGGAATAACAGTGTGCATTATGTTCTATTGGCATCAGTAAGGCAGAAAAGGTGAAGATCCCCCTTAAGGTGGAATAACAGTCTGCATTATGTTCTATTGGCATCAGTAAGGCAGAAAAGGTGAAGATCCCCCTTAAGGTGGAATAACAGTCTGCATTATGTTCTATTGGCATCAGTAAGGCAGAAAGGTGAAGATCCCCCTTAAGGTGGAATAAAATCCTGTATTTGTGGGTAAAAGAGAAGATCCCTACTTAAAGGTAATACTGTTACAGCAGGCACAGTGGAGTTTAATAGGAGAGCCTGTTTTCAACTCAAGCTGTAGCACCAAACTCGAAGTATCAGATGTTCATTTCAGCCAATTAGGGACAACGCGTCAGGGGTTCTGCCTCGAATCCCCCGCCAATCAACCGTCTGCAGCGCTCCCACTGAGAGATCAATCAGTAACCAAGGGGACGCCCGATACCCTCTGTGCTAGCAGCCTCGGTAGCCCAGGATGCAGCGGCGTGGCTTCGCGGGGGACTGGGGGGCGTGGCCACGATCCTCAACTTCGCCATTAGCATTTTAGCTAACGTTCTCACGAAGGGGGGTGGCGAAAGTAGTTCTGGGTAGCGTAGGAAAAGGAACACTCCGGAGCAGACCCGGAAGAAGCCTGGCGGGATAGTGGGGGGGGGAAATTAAAAATAGCAATAAAGTAAAATATATAACAAGTATCAGATAATAAACCCTGGAATGAATTTCACATCGCTGCTACACGGTGACTGACAGTGCAAGCGTTTTAGCCTGGAGTTGTCCTTTAAGGGGGAGGTACATCCTGCTCTGTATTTCTTGGAACAATGGGTCCATCTCGTCCGTCCTCCTCGACCGGGGTCACCGGCAACTCCACCGAGGGTCCGACCCAAAACGGCCCGGGAAGGAAACCGATCTGGAAGGGGCTGAGGGTCCCCCACCCTGTCTTCCCTAAACTTACACGCCACACCTCCGCCTGTCCCATCTCGCCCCTGAGGATTTCCTCGCCCCTGAGTGCAGACAAACAGACATGCTAGCGGCAGACCGGTAATAAGTAAAAATCCATGAATAAATGAGGCAGAGTGTTAGATCAGCCATGCAGAGAGATAACATGCAACTCATTTTTACTCCACCGAAGGGGCTTTGAAATATTAAAAGCATATTTCTTTTTTTTTTTTTTTTAAATTGTGCAAACCACATTTCCCTCTCAGCCTTCTGCCTGATCTTTGGCTCTGGTGTGTACATGTGTGTGTGTGTGTGTGTGTGTGTGTGTGCGCGCATGTGTGCGCATGTGTACATGTGTGGGTTCACGCATGTCTGTGTGTGTGTCCGTGCCTCTGTCTGTCTGGAGAAGCACTTGTTGGATTAATGCATGCGTATGTGTGTGTGTGTGTGTGTGTGTGTGTGTGTGTGTTTTGCATGTGTGTGCGCGTGCATGTGTGAGCATGTCTGTGTCTGTCTCTCTGTCAGTCTGTCTGTCTGTCTGTCTGGAGAGGCAGATTGGTCTGATTAACAGTGTGAATGTGGAGCAGCCTATTTACGGTCAACACAAGTTGGATTCCACCAGTGACGGTTTCACACCAGAGTGAACTTGTGGGGACATGCACAAACGGTAACTCTACAGGAACTGCCGCCCAGCCTGCTGACCTCTCTCCACTGTGCCTCTCCCCACCCCCCCCCCCCATGCCCCCCCCCCCCCCCCCCGCAGGTGACGGTGTTCGTCTACACGGACCTGATGCTGGTGACTCGTGAGGACGAGCCGGGCCGGTGCAACGTCCTGCAGAACCCGCTCCTCCTCCAGCACCTCCGGCTGCGGGACGGTGAGTCCCCACGGCGACGGCGCCGGCCAATCGGCACGCGCGCGGCTCGCAAGCGCTAACGCCCCATTTCCGCCGCCGAGCTATCGAAACGATAACCGGTTTGCCGCGCTCAGTGAAAGTTACCATGCAGGAGTGTACAGCCAAAGCTGATGACAAAAAATAGCAAAAAAATTTTTTCTCTTTTCTTTCTGCACTTTGATTATGTTATAATTAATAAATATAAGTTTTTCTGCAAGACAATATTGTCCGATAACATTTATGCAGAGCGCTTGGCACCATTTTCTCTGCCAGGTTATTCTGCCAAGTAATGTAATGGCATTGAAAAAATGGTCTTTTTTCAGATTAAGCTTTGCCGTCGCCCAAGTAATTTTAGAAAGTGTTCCTTATCTTTACTACGCTTTTAGTATATTAAAAAAAGAAAAGCATCGTTTGTTTTAATAACTTAGCGCACCAGTTATTTTGTGAAAGGCAAAGGAGTTTCTGGTGCTATTATACAGTTTATGAATATTCATTGAGGGCGTGCCCAAGGACAGAGCAGGCTTTGACATAGCATTGTAATTGGCCAGGCGCCGTCATGAATATTGATAGTGTACGTTAAAGTGGAATGTTTCCGCTTCAGTGTTGAGGAGAAAGAGCTGTTTTTTTTTTTGGATTTTTTTTGGTAAGCATTCTAGCAGGAAAATAGCAAAACAACTTTCGATTAGGGCGTTAAACCTCAACAGCAAGCAGCAGAGCCGGCCTGGTAAGCTGTTACTCTCTCAATCGACAAATAGAAAACAGGGCACAGTTTGAATAAAATTGCCTTGAAGCTTATTGTCTCAATGAACTAGGGAATGATCAGAGTAATGGTGCACCATGTTATCTTCAGCTTATACAGTTTTTTTAAAATCAATTTTAACACGGAAATAATGTGGCTCTCTAATTACCCCACCTGCATGTCGTTATCTCATTATGAGAATCTCACTTCATGTGAACTGTGTGTCGCAGGTTTCAGAGCACTGAAGAAAGCATGAGCTGACACATCTGATATCGTCTTGCGTCTTTCCCATACTTTTTTCCTTTTTTTTGCACAATGTGTTTGACATACCATCAAAATATATATATTTTTTTTGCTAGACCATATTCTCCAATTATTTTGGCAGAGTGTGCCTGGCGCCTTCCTTTCCAGGTTATATAAATTTGAAAGGATATGCACACTTCTGTATAATTTCACACACAAACACACACCTTAATGTCTGAGATCATTTTAGATGTGGTCTGCCGCATTACGTTAAACCTTCACAGCCATTACTTGGACCGCTACGTGCGTTTGGCATATGAGGCTAGCGTTCCGGCGTTTTCCGCTAGCTCTGCAGTTACCGTAGCCTCTTGCTCTTGTACTTGTACCTTGCGGCTGATTTTACAGAGCTTCTGACCAGCCAAAGAGGCCAAGCGCTCACAGGCATGGTTCTGCAGAGAAACCTTTACAGCAAAGATCTGACACTTCGGGAATGACAGTATGAGCCCAATTCAGCACGAGGCGCTAGCTTACTCGAAGCTGAAGCACACGGCGTGTTCAGCTGGGACACACTGTTAAAGATGCAGACACAAAGCTCCCTCTGGTGGCTGTTTTTGCATTTCCAATGCATTCTGAGGACACGTTTTTTGGCTGGACCGTAACAGCGGGGCCAGCCCTACAAACGCAAATGTCTGTGACTGACTGAGTGACTGACTGAGTGACTGAGTGATGAAGTTGCACCGTTGGTCGGCCGAGTTATGAAGTCACACCATGGGTCAGCCGGAGAGGTCCAGCCATATACTAGGTTTTGACCTGGTCTTGTTCAAATTTGAATGAGATTCATCCTTGGTTTTACAACGTACATAAAAAGGGCGAAGAACAGGCAACTTGGACAAACTTTTGTTTAGCGCCTTTTTGGTCTGAGGGCCCTGGAGTGGAGTGCACTGCAGTGGAGGGGGGTGTATGTCCCGCGGGCAGACTAGGCCTGGCTGCTCTCTCCCTGGCTTTTTAAAATGCCAGTGCATTTCAGCAGTTCAGCACACACAGCTGTTCAGGGTGGAAGACCATGTGAGACAGCAACCTTAACCTTTTCACTTTTTGGGAGGATTTGAGGAGGTTTGTTAGGGGGTTTGAAAGGTCATCCTTTAAAACTCAACGGACAGTCATATCTGAGTTCTGATTAGGCCAAGGTATAGAACGGGCTTGACCGGGCTAGGCTTGGCTATGCCTGAGTTAGACCAGGTTTTGTTCAGGTTTGACCAGATTATGCCAGGATATATCCAGGTTAGAACAGGTTTTATCCACATTATGTCCATGATAAACCAGGATATGTCCAGGTTATGACCACATTATAACCAGGCTAAGTCCAGGTTAGAACAGGTTTTATCCACGTTATGTCCATGATAAACCAGGATATGTCCAGTTAGACCAGGATATATTCAGGTTATGACCAGGTTATAACCAGGCTAAGTCCAGGTTATAACAGGTTTTATCCATGTTATGTCCATGGTAAACCAGGATATGGCCAGGTTATGACCAAGCTAAGTCCAGGTTATAACAGGTTTTATACATGTTATGTCCATGGTAAACCAGGATATGGCCAGGTTATGACCAGGTCATATCCAGGTCAGTGGATGAGTTTGACCTCCCTGACGGGGGTGTAGTTTCCTCGTGTTTGTGTGGCCGCCCAGTCCTGGGGTGGAGTTCTCCCCTGAGTCCGGCGATGCCGCACCAGGACAGGAAGTGGTCATTGTTGCTTGGACGCAGCAGTGTCACACAGGAAAGACGAGCGGGGGCCCTGTTTTTTTTCAAAAGGCCCCTCGGTGGGAGTGTGGGGTGAGGCTGCATAGGGCACTGGTCCCCCCCCCTCACATAGCACCAGGACTGCACAGTCCTTTTTGGGGTGGGGGCAGAGGGCCCCCAACGGGTGAAAAATAAAATAAAAGAAAGAAATGTAAAATAATCAGAAAAAAGTTTTGTATATATGTAAATATGAATGGCAATTCTGTCGCCAGTTGCGGCACAAATCCCAGGAGCAGACATCACTGTGCCATGCGCAGGAGGACATAAAAAGTTAAATACTTAAGGCATGCGGCACCGCAGAAACTGACTGTGGTTTTTTTTCTGGAAAGATCTCTCTGTGTATCGTTAGGCACTCGATCACTGTGACAATGTCACTTCTCTTGACATACATTCAATTTACGGCTGCAAATGAGGACACTCATTTCCCTCAGCTCCGCGCGAGTCACCCGGGGTATCGTAGGCTGGTAAAACTGTCAATCAGCCTCACTGCCGCCTCTGTTTGACAATGGAGACCTCTGCGGGTGGACTAGGAGAAGTGCCTCCTCACGCCTTATTCGGTACTGCTGTGCAGGCACATGGTGCTTGAACGAGACTTGTTGTTCCGCGTCGGTTCTTTTCGATCTTTTAATCCCTACTAAGACATCGATCTGAGTTCTGCAAGGTGGACCTTGAAACAAGAGGAGGCGGCACCCTTGAGAGTACTGAACAGAAGACCCATTCATTCACAGCTATTAATGAAGTAAAAAAAAAAAAATCAATTTCCCATGAAAATTTTTTTTTCTGCTTTGAAGGACTTCCTGCAGTCACTATGACAGTGTTTAGGGGGCAGTATAAAACTCCCTCGGAGGGGGCGGGGGGAGGGGGGGGCTCCTAATACGATTCGATCTCTGTTCAATAACATCGTATCTTTGTCCGGATTTTTCAAAGGAAACTAATAGAGGAGAGTGGCTGATGATGTCATTTTCTCTCTTTGGTCTCTGATGTTGAATATCAAGGGAACTTTTAATTTAGGTATTAATAGACTCTTAAAGAAAGCACTGTTGAAAGCCCATATCTGTAAAAAAAAATACATATATGTATTATTATTATTATTATTATTATTATTATTATTATTATTATTATTATAATGATAATAATAATAGAAAAAAATATTAAAGATATGAATAGGTTTATAATAATGGGTAATGTGTCTTCAAAAATGAGACCATACTGGGGGAAAACTGTTTGGCTGGTTATGTAAAAGATGGTGAGCAAGACTTCTTTTTGAGGACAGTTCTGATTTACTTAAAAATTGCCATTGCGTGCTGCGTTGTCTAGTGCACAACCAGCCAGGCAGGTAACCCCCCGTTGAAAATCCCAGCATTTCTCATTTTGCAGTTAAATCAAATCTGTGGAGTGGTCGGGGGGGGGGGGGGGCAGTGTGCGATCTGACAGTGTCACATGACTCTCAGACCCCCGCTGATCTTCAGCTTAAGCCTTACACCTTGGCCATTCTGCGTCCTAAACCACATCAGTGCGATGGAACAGCGTTTCCATGGGCGCTCTGTAAAGGTCAGGCTGTCCCCCCACCCAGCCTAATTACCCCTGTGAGTTGGGTAGAGAGGAACCGCCGCAGGTTGATGATCTTTTAAGTTGATTGAAATCAGCTGAGCCTGCTTATCGATTTTTAGGCGCGGTTGTCGGGGGGGACGGCTGTGTTTCCGTGGCTGGCGAACGCGCCTGAAAAGAAGCGAGCTTGCCCCGCACCGTTTAAAATCGAAGCCGAGGAGTCGTTAAAAGCACGCTGCACAAATCGGAGTTTTGGGGGATATCTGTTACCTAGGAAACGGACTCGGCAGCGTTGCGAGGCTCGGCAGGCTGCGCTGTAGCGTCGCTCCGCCGCGGCGCTGTTTGGGCTCGTTCTGCCGATGCCGCGAGTCGGCTGCCGTTCTTAAACGAAACGCACGGCTTAGCGCTGTTCTCACCGAAGCTTCGCCGAATGACACCACCGTAGCGATGTTATATAATTTAATATTTGCTCGCTGACACTCTGTCTCTATATCAGGGGTGTTAAACTCAAGCGTCTGTGGCTTTTTGTGGTTTATTATCAGTCAGAATCAAATTAAAGGGGTAGTTCACTTTTGGTTTTTTTTATTTTTATTTTTTTAGTTCAGAAAGTGAACTATCCCTTTAAGGCCTTTGGAACAGTGTGTGCAGACTCATTAGCCAATCAGTGACTTACAAGGTACTGAAAGAACACTGAAACACTGCAGACAATGTGGTCTTCTGGAGGTCTGTCACACCCCTGACCTCAGGAAGTCAGTGTCTCATAAAAATGTTTCTGAAATAGATTTCAGATTTTAGCCAGCACTGAGCTGGCCGGTAAGCGAGTTTACCTGACACACCACCAGAAAGTTCTCCATTTTTGAACCGTCACCTCCAACTACACCTTCACCTAAATGAGAAAACGTAACGAGTTCAGTAAAGTAATTGACCATGCCTTATTAGCAAAAAACACGTCTTCAGCGGTTGGGCTGGACGTTAGCGGATGCGTTGTACAGAAACAAGTGAGTCATTGACCGAGTTAATGGACATATTGCAGAAATGCAGTGGGCACAGACTGTGTTGTTAGCTCGCAGAGATGTGTTGCAGGAGCTGATTGTTCTCTTTTCCGGTCTGTGTACTCCAGGGACAACCAGTGCCATGTTTGTCTTTGCCTTTCTAATGAAACTTCCCTACTTTCCGCTGTTACTAGGACGAGACAAAGGAAACGTTGACTCTCGCTTATACTTTTTGCGATTACCTACTGTTTTATTAATCTGGAACCTTCTGTTCCTTGTTCCTTGGCGGGGGGGGGGGGGGGGGGGGGGGGGGGGGGGGGGGGGGGGGGGAGAGGAGGGGAGGGAGCAACGGCGGAATATTCTGGTCTTTTATCAAAACGGCAGGGCACCTGTCATCAGGACCGAAGGGGTGAAAAGGGACCTGGGGGGGGGTCGGGGGGGCACGATATACAACCCGTCCTGGATAGAGATGGATGAAAGCGCACCGGAGGGTTTCCCACCGTGGAGCGTGAGCGGGATCATGAACCCGACACACGCGCAGCCCAAACGCGGGGAAGAGCGAGCGAGAGAGAGAGCGATCGCGGAGGGGCGAGCGAAACCGGAACCACGGGCCGTCCCGGCTCGTCGCCGCCGGACATTCAGAGGTTCTGACGGAAGGTCTGGCTGTGATGCGCGTTCCTTCCCGGAAACGCGGCGACGTCCGCGCTGGACGATGCAGGACGCCGCTCAAAACGGCCGGAGAAATCGCAGCGTGTCTCTGATGATGTCACAATAGCGGGCTTTGAGAGCCTGAGGGGGGATGGTGGGGAAATAAAGTCTGAGGCAAACACGGCTGGCCTTCTGAGCGTGTGCAAATACAGCGCCGGCCAATCAGCAAATACAAGCCACAAACCTGCCCTTGGTATCAGACATCTTTGGGCTTTTCTAGAAAAACCTGGGGCTGAGCTCAAGCTCTCTTACGCATACGTATAAAGAAAAGATTTAAGACTATTAATGTAAACTTTAATCTAACTGTGATGTTATCTCTGTCCCGTAAAACCAGCGGTGTTCTTTCACCTTGCGAAGTCTGTGATTGATTATGCGCTGCTCTGTAGATGTTGTCTTAAGGCTCCTGTTTGTGGGGTGTATCCGTGAGAATGATTCGTTCCTTATTTTGTACTTTTGTGCCCCCCCCCACCAATTCCAGTGTTCAGCACTGTAACACAGGTAGTTTACCACTGTTGCACTGCAGGCCTTGGGTTGGATTTAAAGCAAATATAAAACTACATACGTAACTGGATCGTTCGTAAAGAATATAAGCCGTTTAAGTTGCTCTGGATAAGAACACCTGCTTAAATGCCTAAAATGTAAATCTCTCTCTCTCTCTCTCTCTCTCTCTCTCTCTCTCCAGATCCCACGGACGCACTGAGGTTCTACGTCATCCACATGACAGAGGTAAGATGAAACTGAACTAATTTGGGGAGAGAATGACAAGCCATTTAGCCAGTTTTTGGCTGGTAATTTACCTGTATCTTCTCAAGTAGTATGCGCAATTTATATAATAATAATAATAATAATATAATAATAATAATAATAATAATAATAATAATAATAACGGATGTACGTATATATGGCCTTTCATGAATCTTGCCTGAATTTCATGAATATGTTGCATGTCCTAATATGTGCCACTTTTCAGAAGCACAATGTTCCGTCTCTGATAAAACTTAAAACTTTACCTTTCTTTGTGTTTCTTAAGTCCCCCCCCCTCCCGACCAAAACCACAGCGTCAGGTCCTGATGATTATGACTTTTACATCATAGCGCCGTAAAACGCGTTCTTTTGAAATCGCCAAAGTGGCCTAATTACGTCCTTATTATTTTTTTAAAAGGCTCCTCGCCTTTCTCGAACGTCAGACGGAGCTGGGGGGACATCGATCGCCCGCCGAAAATAAAACTGAAAATATTCTACTCGTCCAATTAGGCGCACAAAAATAGCCCGATGACGCGCGCGCGCGCGAGAGCCATACCTTCGGGTCCGATCTTCCGCCGCTTGATTAGCTTTTAAACGTTTAACTGCGCCGCAGCTGACTGCCGACCGGGCGCCCGCGATCTCGGCTCCCCGGCGTCTCGTGGAGCGGCAGGCGAGGGCCGGGGGCGCCAGCCCGGGAGGGGGCGGGCGAATTTTGCACAGGCTGTGACATCACCGCTTTAATTCACTGGCTTTCCCCTTTCCTCCTCCTCTGTAACATATTGCCCCGAGCGAAAAAATTAACAGGCTGTGCAGCGGCAGTGCGAGAACAGCGAGATTTTTAGGAGCCGTTACATCATGAAAATGCCCCCAATTAATTGGAGCTTCTGGATGGCGTGAAAACAAAGACAAAATAAGTTATCTGATTAATGTATTTCGAATATACAGAAAATATATAGTATAGAAATGGTTGTGTATCACATTTAAGTACCCTAGTTTATCACGCGAAAAAATATTGTTTTGGTGACGTGCTCCATTAACCGGTAACAACGATTTCAAATTCAGTTTAACACGTCATTTTTTATCAATGTGAGTACAAAAACTCAATTCAGTATTACAAGAATATGAACATACATATTGTATTGCTGGTGATGTGGTAAATTCCCAATTTATGATTCTTTGAGTTCCTGGGCGCAGAGATGCTATATGAACGCAAGTCCTTCATTAGAACATCCCTCCATCCAGCACATGTACGAAATCCATCTCCTCCCGTCAGTCTCGCTGGACAGCTCGGCCTCTCATTACCAGTCCCCCAAAGTGTTGTTTATTTAGCCGCTATTGGCATTCTCCCTACTGTTAAATTTATGGTCTGATTGATCGGGTGAGATTTGTGGGGTTGGGGGCGGGGGGGACGGGGCGGGTTGGGGGGGGGGGGGGGGGGGACATGTGGGATCCATCCATCATCCCTTGGACTCTCAGCTGTGAAATCCAGATTGATTCCAGGCCTTGATCGCAGCCTGGGCTGTTTTGTCGTTTGACTGTCGCCGGGGTCACGTGATGTTTGGCATCACGTCATTGTGACATAAACAGAGCGCCCTGCCACACAGTCTTGTGCTGAGCTTTACTGTACTGGGTGCTGGGTATTAGTTGGTTTAATTAAGTCTTTCAGTGTTCTGAGCCCTCTAATGTCTGTTCTGTTCCCTAATGTCTGTGTTCTGTGCCCTAATATCTGTGTTCTGTGCCCTAAAGTCTGAGTTCTGTGCCCTAAAGTCAGTGTTCTATGCCCTAATGTCTATTCTGTGCCCTAATGTCTATTCTGGGCCCTAATGTCTGTGTTCTGTGCCCTAAAGTCTATGTTCTGGGCCATAATGTCTATTCTGGGCCCTAACGTCTGT
Organism: Anguilla japonica; assembly: GCA_025169545.1. NCBI lineage: Eukaryota > Metazoa > Chordata > Actinopteri > Anguilliformes > Anguillidae > Anguilla > Anguilla japonica. Next base: position 37,924,295 of record CM045896.1, read on the forward strand.
ATTCTGTGCCCTAAAGTCTATGTTCTGCGCCCTAATGTCTGTTCTGTTCCCTAATGTCTGTGTTCTGTGCCCTAATATCTGTGTTCTGTGCCCTAAAGTCTGTGTTCTGGGCCCTAAAGTCTATGTTCTGTGCCCTAAAGTCTGTGTTCTGTGCCCTAAAGTCTATGTTCTGGGCCCTAATGTCTATTCTGTGCCCTAATGTCCTTGTTCAGTATTCTGTGCTCTGCTCCCTGCTCTGTTCCCCGCTCGATGCGGTAACACTGCTGCCCAGGGCCAAAGCCTCTCCACAAATAGCAGACAATCGCATTTTCATGTGCTTCTGTGCGTAATTCACGTCAGAATTCTGACCATCTGTCCGCCCGGATTGAAAGCTGGTAATGGAATTAGGTTTTTTTTTTTTTCCTTTTCCCCTTGAGGGGGTCTGTGTGTCGCCGTGGAAGCAGCACAAGGCGGGAAAGAGGAAAGGCGGGGTTGGTCACCTGCTCTTTCTGCTTCCTGCGCATAGCTGCGCAGCTGAGGTCAGCTGGAGGGCAGGATGACAAGGCTTTGCTGGCTGTGCTTATGAGTGAGTTAAAGGGCATATAGAGGTGTCACACGCCGTTATGACACCCCTGGGAGGGAGATGCGGCAGTTCCGGGAGTGGACCATCGGTTTCCGCATGGAGGGAGAGGGAGAGAGAGAGCGCACCCGACACCAACAAGAAATTACATAAATCAGACACCTTCACCCTTCCTCCTCCCTTCCCTGGGTTCCAGGAAAAAACAATAAACTAAAACAACAAACTGAAATAACAAAGACAAAAGAAAGCAAAACCGAGAGGCAGTCTTTCAGCTCACCATTCGTAGCTGGCCCGCTTTTCAGCTGACTAGCTCCTCCAGCTTTTCAGCGGAGGTTTACTTTCGTTTTGTGGGCTCCGACGAACAAAAAATCCAAAACAAAGGCCCTCTCGGTGTGTGCTCCTGCTCTCGGCCCTGTACTGTGGAGAAGAACACTCCTTTAAGCACCTGGGCTGATTAACTAATGCAGCCCAGGTGCGTGTGCTCTCTCCGCCGGTAGGCATGACCAAAGCTAATTTGTTAGAACGAACCGAATGCTACGATAGCGGTATTAGCACGTTGACATATAACCCCTTATGAGTAGGGTTGGGTGGAAAAACTCGGTACTCCTATGGCACCAGTTCTCATACAGCCGGTACCTACTGGACCGAATCACAGTGCAGATTTCAGTGCCTCATTTCGGTGCCACACACCTTCACTAGCTAACGTTGTATTCTCTGCCGATTCAATCAGTGCATACTAGCAAGCGTTAGCAAGCTAGCTAATGTTGTATTCTCTGTCGATTCAATCAGTGCATACTAGCAAGCGTTAGCAAGCTAGCTAGTGTTGTATTCTCTGTCGATTCAATCAGTGCGTACTAGCAAGCGTTAGCAAGCTAACTAATGTTAAACTCGGCCAAAAGCAAAGCGAAACAGTGTAAATTAAAAGTATAAAGTACAATTTAAACAATTTAATTAAATAATGAATTTGTTCAATTTCTTTGCCTTTAAAATTAAAAGGTCATTCTTTAATGTAATGGCTTGCTCTTTATTTTATGGAAGGCATCAATTCAGGCACCGTTTAGGCACTTGTGGCATTTTAAAGGTATCGTTTTAGCATCGGTATCTGCAAAATCTAAACGATACCCATCCCTACTTAATAGTCTGTCTGAAAGGGGGAACAGCAATTCACCCAAAAATAAAACAAAGCTATATTTCCAAAGCTATGGAAATATATTTAAAAAGCTATATTTCCAAAGCTACGTTGAAACAATGTTTTAAAACAGTGTTGACACTGCGCCACAGAATACTGGTGTGCTTAGGTTGAGACTTAGTCCAGATATACACAATTGGCATAGATCGGTAGGAAGTTGTTTTTCATGGAACCGTGCACAACGTGGTCCGCGGATGTTCGTGTGTTTTGGAAAGAGACACTGCCGTTGAGTTTTTTTTAAATGATAAATTTTTGCTGTTTGAGCGCCACAAATGTTGGCTCCAATGATTCTGTAAAAGTGGCTTTAAGGGAACTTGGAGAAAAGGGACACTATGGTATGGATGGACTTCATATGGCCGACTTACTCTTTCACTGAGTGTGGAGAGCTTGGCCTGACAGTGGATGGGTGCCCTGTAGGGACAAAAAAGTACTTTTGCTTCTTGCTAAATGTCCCCGTCAACATCTCTGGGAGAATATATTGATGATGCGGTGAAACATAGCCTATCTTTTCATGTTTTTGTCAATGGAGTTTAGAGAAACAGCTTATATGACTTCAGACTGATTTTACATTTGTTAGTATACTAATTTTTTATTATCAATAATTCTTTTTGCATAAAAATTAGGATGAAAGGATAAAATATTGACCATTTCTCAGATAAGTAGCTTGTCATCATTGGTGCTGATCGTGTTGTTTGTGCAGCAGTGCACTGTGGGAAGGCTTCAGAGAAGTGCCTTGGCTCTAGGGCATTGTGGGTATGAACAATGGCCTTCCTTTGTCCCCTCAAGTTGTAACTCGTAAGGAAAGAAAGAGACTGAATAAAGAATTAATAAAGGCATAACTCGAGAGGATGGGACGAGGATTAATAAATAAATAAAAATGAAGATGACTTTCAGTAGTTGCTAAGTGTCCGAGCACTTCGCATCGGTTGTGCGCGGTTAGCGTTGTGTAATGCTAATGTGCGAGAGGAGTCGCAGGCAGAGAGCTGGATCCCCGTGGCCTGGAAACCAGCTCGGCGCAGAGAGTGGGATGGAGGATTACATCACCTCCTCTCCTCTCCTCTGCTCTCCTCTCCTCTCCGCTCCGCTTCGCTCCCTCCTGTGACTCCGCGCTCACACGCGCCGCGACTCTCCCAGCCTCCCGACCGCAGAAGCAGCCGTCGCGCGGAGCTCTCCCGCGGTCTCCGCCGGAGGGAACGAGGAGGCGAGGTAAGGGGGGGGGCGGCGTCCGTCGCTGATCGCGCGGCCCACTCGTCGAGTCGAGATCGTGGTACCGGGCCGATTGCGCGGGGGGTTTTTACGGGGCGAACGGCTCGGTGCGTCTTTTAGGCAGTCCTCCTCGGTCCTGGTCCTGGTCCTGGTCCTGGTTCTGGTTCTGGTCCTGACTGGGCTGTCCCCGGATGGTAAGGAGCTGAGGCTTTCCTTTATTTGCCAGGTTTTTGTCCGTATGTTACCTTACGGAAATCTGATAAAGCAGGTGTGTGCATACATCGGGGTGACAGCTTGAGCTTAATCAAAATGGTATCGGGAAAGAGTTTTTTGATTTTACCCCTGTGGTCCACTTTTAGGGTAGGTGATCAACAGCATGTTTGATGGTCAAGAACCTGTCCATTCTCCCTTCACCCCCCCCCCCCCCCCCCCCCCACCGTCATAAAGGGGTAGAGGGTGCTCTGTTTTAGCCCCTCTCAGGTTCTCTTAAAAGAGTAAAAGGCAGAACTCGAGGCCAACTGGTGGGCAAAAACAGAACCGCCATGCACTATGGGTAACGGATCAGGGAGAACACGCCCACCAGAACAGAGTGGGCAGGTTTTGTCGGGAGGCTGCAAATTGGTTTAGGGGCGATGGGCTCCTTTTCGAAGCATTTGTTGTTTGTTTTTCTGATCAGTGGTGTCTATAGGACATGCGTGCTTCAGTCCTGTGCGTTGGCAGGCCCTTGACTCTTAGCAGGATGGGTTTGGAGAGGGAGAGTTTGTCTGAATCATCTGCAGTGTAAAATACGCTGAGGTTTAAAAGGGGTGTAGAGGTGTGCCGACCCCCCAGCCCTTGCAGTACGCCCCCCTCCTAATTTGACGAGCCATACCTGCCTGTACCCTCCTCATGTCATGCTTCTGAAGCTAGTAACCAGAGATTTTGCTTTGTGTTTGGGTGGGAGACCTGGGGAAATATGCAGCTGGTGATGTGTGAGCCAGCAGGGGGTGCTTTTCCTACTGGATTAATTTGACGCTAAACGCATCGGCTATGTGGGCACTATCAGGGCTCTGAACTACAGAATTTCTTGGTACATTTATTAACAATAGAGTTGATTTTCTGAACGTGGTCTTGATATCGAATTGTCTCGATGAAAGATAATTATGGCTGTGTGATGTCATTCTACGTTTGTGTCTGAATAGAAATAAAATCATTAGAGGAAATATCAAGACATGCTGCTTGTGCAGATTAGATGCTGCATGTTCCTGTTTTTTTGAAGCTTGGAACTCTTTGACCAAACGCCTTCGTTTTAGATCTGAAATCCAGACCGAGGTCGAGTTTTCAGAGCGAGTGAAAGTTCATTCTTAATTCCTCATTCCTTTGGAAGTTGGGCGCGGTTCTTCTCAGCTCCGACATCACCATGATGTCATGCGTCGCCAGTAAGGCTGGGAGAGGGCGCAGAGTGTTTCCCAATGAGCTCTTTGTCCGCAGACGACTTTAATCGCTTATTACATCAATTTGATGAGGAGTTGATAATGAGACGTATAGTATAACATCGCTCCTGTGCAGCGTGTCCAGGCAAATGCGCTAGCCCTTGGTGCCATTATACCGGTGGACTACAGAGCAAAAAAGAAACAGTGCACGTTTGGGAGGATGGGTGTGCTAGTCCTGTACCCTTCCAAACTGACAGGCGAAGTTGTGGTTTTGGGACTAACCTAGGAATACCCTTGTATTACATTTACATTACTGCATCCGGAAGATTCTGTTATCCAGAGTGACTTGTGCAGATAATATTCTTTAGACACGATCAGTTTACCCAGCTGGATATTGTTCTTAAGCAGCTCAGGATAAGTACCCCGCTCAAGGGTATGACGGCGTCACCCCAACTGGGAATCGAACCCGCAGCCTTTGAGTGGGAAGCCCGGTTCCTTACCCATAATGCTGGACAGTATCCCCCATAGAGCATTCCAAAATGTGCAAGACAAAGAAATATTTAGGGATGAAATTGCTTAAAAGAACGCAGTCTTCTGGAAAGGGATATGAGCACGACCCTTCAGAACCGGTGACAGCGATACTGCACGTCCAACGGTGGATGCAGCGGTAACCCAAAAAAGGGCAGGGAGCTGGTGAAATGAAGGATTATTTCCTGGGAGGCTTTGTCAGCAGTACGGTGGCGGGTTTATGTTTTTACGACGCTCATCCGTAACTCGTCAGGCCGTCCACTTTGGGCCTAATTGCTCTAAGAGGTGTTTTACTGTGGTCCCTTGGCCACGGCGTGCTGAGACCCTGCCAAACAGAGATTCATCACACCTATCCCACAATGCCGTGGGGTGGGGGGGGGGGGGGGGGGGGGGGAGATGGACTGTCTGCGTCTGACAGAACCCGTAGATCTGCCCGTAATTGTTTGGGTGACTCGTGCTCAAGGGGGTGATAATTTCGTCAAGGGGTTGCACGACCGTGACTTGTGAAGCCTTCTTCTGAAAAATGGCGATATTCCAGGGGCTCTCGAGCTTGGTGGGTGGAAATCTTTTGCGGCCCGTCAATTTTAAGGGTCTTCTGGGCTCTTGTTGTTGGGCGGGGTTGAGTGCTCCGGAAAGGGGGGGGTGGGGGGGGGGGGGGGGGGTGGCCTGATTGATCTTGCTTTTAGCATGGGATACGCAAATGAGCAAATTAAGGAAGTGGTTGCATTTGTTACAACTCCACTGCTAATGCGGTGTTTTATGGAGTGGTTTCCGTGATGTGATTTCTGGAACTTTCCCTGATTATGATATAATGTGGCTTTACGGTAAGTGGCCCGAGACAGAGTGAGCATGGGGGGGTGGAGGAGTTGGGAAGGAAGTGCCCACATAAGACTCCCCTAGAAATGATTTTCGAGTGTAGACAAGAGAGAGCGTGAGAGGCAGAGAGATGTGAAAGAACGCGAATGGGCCATCTTCTAATCCGCTGTCCCCTAAAGTTGTGGACGTCTGTGTTCAGATTTAAGCTCGCTGTGAGGCTCTCCAGGTACGGCCGGGGCTCTGAAGGAGCAGTATGAGGTTGTCAATGTTGTGCTAAAGCTGTGTGCATTGTGAGTTCATGAATGTTGTGTTGCATCCGGGATTATTGTGAGGTAATCAATGTTCTGTTTAAGATGTATTGCGAGGTCATGGATGTTGTGTTAAAACTGTGAGTATTGTGAGGTAATCAATGTTCTCCTTAAGTTGTATTGCGAGGTCATGGATGTTGTGTTGAAACTGTGAGTATTGTGAGGTAATCAATGTTCTCTTTAAGCTGTATTGTGAGGTCATGGATGTTGTGTTGAAACTGAGTATTGTGAGGTAATCAGTGTTCTGTTTAAGCTGTACTATGAGTTCATGGATGTTGTGCTGAAGCTGTGAGTATTGTGAGGTAATCACCGTTGCGTTTACAGTAAGTATTGTGTGTTATAGAGTACTGTGATGCCAGTAATACTGAGATAATGAGAGCTGTGAGTGAGATGTGAGCTTGGTGCATGGTGAGGCGTGACTGGGCTGCGTGCTACTCTGAGACCATACTGTTTTGGATCAGCCCACCAGGCTGGGGCTTGTGGGACATATGGGGCTATCAGAGCGTTTGAGGAGACCGATGACTCACGCAGAGTCGTCCCATGCGGAATCAGATTCTTCACCGACCTCTTTTAAACTTCTTCTTTTAAACACAATTTTTTTTTACTGAAGTGCTAAAGTTCCACCGCTGCTCTAAGACACACTCTTGCATAAACTGTTTAGAAACTATTAAGGACTGCGGTGTTCCAGAACTCTCTCTGATTGCGCTGTAATTGGCAGAGAGACTCAATCTGAGCCACAGTGGTAAACTTAGAAGGTGTGTAATGACCCTGTGCTTGCAGTGCTGAACATTATCCTCATGGTTTCTCTCTCTCTCTCTCTCTCTCTCACACACACACACACACACGCACATTCACACACCTGATTTTTTTTGGTTTTCTCACAAGAATACAAAATCCGTATAAAATCTCCATTAAACTGTAAGGGTTGCATCCTGCATTTCATGCAGCAAAGAATAAGGAGGGATACGTTGACCCTTTATGTAACTGAAGTGTGTTGGGCTGCGTCGGATTGGATCTGCTGCCATGCAGAGCAGCAGAGAGTGCTCGTGGTCTCAAGTCGTCTGTAGACGTGCGTCCGTGGAAGAGAGGGACATTCTTCGAGAGGCTGCGACGAGAGTACAGAACGTTGATCTCGCCCGACTCTGGGGAGCAGCGGCTTGGCGGGGAGAGCCGCGATTGGCTGGTTCCCGCTGGCATCAGGACGAGGGTGACAGGCTGGAGGTGACATGTGGCTCGCGCAAGTGGGAAGCAGGAGCCGCGCGCGGGTTTCGGTTGCCATGAGCACCGCCGGCGCCCGCGGGGCTGCTGGGATACGGGTTCCAGCGTTCCAGAATGTCGCTGAGACTGCGGGTCGCGCGGGGGGGGGTGCTTTTTCTGTGGCCTCCCGGAAGGGCGGGGCCGACCGGCGATTCGGCGGGGTCTCTTGTTCCAGACGAAGCCAGTTCGCCGAAACCGCTCGGCCGGCAGTGAGCGACGCGAGGCTGACCGCGGGGCCCTCGTGGGTCGGCGGTGATGTCATCGAGCACAGCGGCTCTTTGTTCGGAGAGACGGCCGCGACGTTCACCGAGACGGGCCGGCGTGAGCCGGTTACAGGGGCCGCTTCGCTCGTTCCTCAATTCACCTCCCAACGCCAGAAGAGAGAGCCTTCATCAGCGAATCCGTTTGTGCTGTTTTTCTGTTGCCTTTCGTTGTGTGACTGGACGGTTACTGGTCTATGATGGTGGAGCCGTATAGAGAGCACTCCACTGCAGTGTCGTGTACAAATAATGTGTGTGTGTGTGTGTGTGTGTGTAATGTGTGTGTGAACGAGATGTTCGGAGCTCCATCTGGTCCCGAGGCTGTGCGTCTGTCCCCTCCCCAGCCACCTGCGGTAAAACGGAGGGAGTGGGAGGTAGCGCTAGCGGCGCTAACGCTGACTGGGCTCCGTATTTACACACCCCGGCTAAAAAAAGCTCCTCCGCCCCTGTCGGCTCAGGAATGTTGCCCTCCTACGGCACTTTGGAGCTGTCAGTGCCCCTGAGTTCTCCATCTGTAAATGTGTGTGTGTGTGTGTGTGTGTGTACATGTGTGTGTGTGCATGTTTGTGTGTGTATGTGTGCGTATGTATCAGTGCAGGGGGGCCACACTCTTCATGTGAGAGAGGCATTTTACACGCAGTGGTACGAAGCATCCAACGTTTCCGTATCCCTCCAGACCCACAGTCCCTTCCTGTGGAGCTTCGGCCCCTGGACCGCTTTGCCTGCCCTGTTGCATGCTGGGAATGACAGTTCTCTTCACACGGCTCCAACTATTCAACCACGCATTGATGCGGCTCTCCGTTTTTCTTTTTCTTTTTGTCAGACTTTTATCACGCTGTGCAAAAAAAAAAAAAAAAAGGGGGGGGGGGGGGGGGCAATGATAGCAGCACGATTAATACCCCACACCCTCAAAAATAAACTTCTTTTTATTTTTAGAAACTCTGATGAATAACCTTGATGTTTACAAAAACATGGTGCCTTGTGATTCGGGTCTGGGAGATCAGCTGCGTTCACAGATTGCAGACAAACAATCCCAGTTTGTCCCCTGGGTCTGGGGGGGCGGGCGGGGGGGGGGGGGGGGGGGGGTGATATCTGCTTAAAGTCAGCCTCAGCAGACACCCCGTTCTCACACAGCTTCGCTGCCCCCCAAGGACTCTCTCACGAACGAGGTGACGCTTCTTACGTGAACCTGGATGTCTCAGAGCCACGGGGGACTGTCGTTACACCCCTCAGGTTCCCAAAATCCCCGTTTCGGTCCGCGGGCCTCATCGCCGCGTCCTCCTGAGACCCTGCGGTTCACTTTTGTCCCCTGTAGGGGACATGAGGACATAGGTCTCTGGTCTTAACCCTAAAGAGCCACATATTACACTATGTGCATGAGACATTCAATAAAAATAGATCGTATTTTGAACATATTTTGACTGCAACACATTGCCGAAACACATTTTTTTGCCCGATCTCTTGAGGACACGGTGCATGCGAACGTCTGAAGACGAACCGCTTCATCTTTACGTCCTCTAATGTTGTGGGCTTCGTAAAGGACACAGCAGTGATTGGCTGACGATTACGGTGATTTACGTCACTCGATGCAGACGGCAGAACCAGGGGGCAGATAAACAACCGTGGATTTGTGGAGAATAAATGAAAAGTGCACTTGGCGGTGGCAGCGCTTGCTCTTGGATTTGAACCAGCAAGCCCTGACCGCAAGCCCGGCTCCTTAACCGGCGTTTCGCCCGTCAGCGCTGCCACAGTCGTCGTCTCTTTCCTGGGCATCTGGTGCGGCATACAGTACATGTCAGAGCCTCATCTCTTTACAGGGCTTTGTGTTCACACTGACGCAAGTCTGGCCTGATCTGGGATTCGAACCTGCACGCCCGTCTGTTCCACATTCACCATGCCACACTGCTGCCAACGAATATGCTCCATCTCTGAACCAGCGCTGGTTATTTTCCTCGTGTAATTGTAATGGTGATGGAGGAGACTTAAGGTTCTTCGTGATGAAAGCTTTCTTTCTGATAAAGTCCTTCAGGGTGCACTAGATGTTATTAATCTGAGTATTTCGAATGGGTTTGCTTGCATCTTTATCACTACTGCTTTGCCTTCTTATGTGCGAGCGGAACAGCGGTGTCTCATCTGTGCTGCAAACCCACAATCCTCTGGTTTTTGGGGGAGTCGGGGGCAAGGGGGTGGGTGTGTCCGTGCCCTAACTCCGCCTCACCCTCACGGTTTTAGGGTTACTTCAGGTCTCTGGAACTTCACCCTGTGCGTATCTCTACCCCCCCCCCCCCCCCCCCCCCCCCCCCCCCCCCCCCCCCCCCATATCGTTCGCTGAGAGCTTCGTATCGACACGTCTCTTTCGCGATCGATAACGCGCCCAGGAGGTCTGGAGACGGCGGGCGGAGCAGCTTATCACTGCGCCGAGTGTCAGGCCGGCCTTCCGGAGACGGACGGGCAGAGAGGAAACGAGGGCTTTGACCTTCACGCGCTTCGCAAAGCTTTGTTTACGCGGCGAGAGACGGCCTCGTATTGATATTAATATTGACGCACGGCGGGCGCGTTTGAGTCCTCCGCCAGGCCGTCCAATTAGTGTCAAAACAGCACGCGGTTCCACGCTCGCCCTCACCTAAATCACACGAGCGCTAAAAATGAGAAAGGTTGCGTATCGACATTTACCCGGCTCCAAATTGACGTGCCCGCAGCGTGGATTTCAGATGCGTGTTTTTGCGATGCGCGCGGGCTGTTCTGAAAGAGAAGGCGAGCCCGTCTTACGCGAAAGAGCCGCGCTTGTTAAAGACCTCTCGGCACGAAGTGTTCCAGGCTTCGACACTAATGCAAACAGCCCCCCTGAGTCTCTCTCTCTCTCTCTCCATCTCTATCTCTCTCACCCTCCCTCTCCTCTCTCTCTCTCTCTCTGAAGTGAATGAGAGCTCTTTCTCTCATTACGAGTGATCTGGCGGAACACGTGCCTTGAAAGGGAGGGCGACGGCTTTCTCTCTAACTCCCTCTCCCCGAAAAAACGAGTAAGGATTGATCAAAGTTCCGCGTGCGGCGTCTGCGTGTAAACTCCTCTGACCGTTTCTCTCTCTCCCCCCCTCCCTGTCTCTCCCTCCCTCCCTCCCTCCCTCCCTCCCTATCACTCTCTCTCCCTCTCTCTCCCTGTCGTGTGCAGAAGTGCGACTGCCTGTTGAGCCTGGAGGCGTACTCTCTGGAGCAGAAGAGGAGGCTGTTCCAGTGTCTGCGGGAGAACATCGAGAAGCAGCTCCACCTGCAGCTCCAGGGCAGAGACGGCCCCGCCCGCGGCGACCAGGTAAGGGCGGAGTCCCCGCCTCGCCCGGCCGCTGCAGGAGCCCCCCCGCGCGCGGGGCCCGCTCGCCGGTTAGCGGTATGCTGCGGCCCCACTTTCCGCCAACTCTCTCTCTCTCTCATGCGTTTAGTCTGTGCTTTTTACTTATTTTACTTGTTCATCTTACGCTTCCGATCATTCGATAGTTACGTCTTCTTACTATTTTTTGATAATAGAACTCAGTCTTTAGCCTCACAGTGCATGATAGCATAACAATAATAATAATAATAATTTACCTATTGTTCTTTATAACTGTAGTAGTTTATTAGTATTATAAAGGACTGTTACTTTCCAGGACTAAGTATAGTGGATTATCTTTAGTTGCAGATGGGATGCCTGCTCTTGCTCAGGTTGGCGAGGCCCAGAATCTTGGTCAGGTTCGCCGTGACCATAAGATCTAAAACCCACGGTATGGTCTCGAGCATCTGCGTGGTTATTTTATGATCATCGCTGCCGCAGATTTCTATGGTATCGTTTTTAGGACAGGTCTAAACTGTAATCTGAGGAAATGTTTCACACATTGATCTCGCTCGCCTTACCTATGTGGGAACGAAAGAGAGCTCGAGCTCTATGGCTGCGGAAATGGCCGAGAGGACGTAAAGGGGAGAGAAAAACAAACGCTCTGTTTAACGGCTGCTGAATTAGTAAGCGAGGGCGAGGGCGACCCATTTCGGCCGCGTGCTTTTGATCCCCGGAGAGCCGAAAATACAGCTCAGAGGCCGGGACGCCGGCGGGCAGGTAGCTTCAGTGCGGTACCGCACTGAAGCTATCAATTAGCTCTCTTTTCTCTTGAGCAAATAAAAGGAGGGCTGAACTCTTTCATCCTTTACGGAAGCATCCCCGGGAGATCTCCTCCCTCCTTTTTAATTTTAATTTGAGCGGGCTCGTTTGCTCGTTCCCCGCGCCGTCCCCCGGGTGCGGTCGGGAGCGGAGAGCCTCCTCGCGGCCGCTCGGAGCCCCCCGGCCCAATTACGCGCAGAGCGGGCGGGGCGGGGCGGCGCTCCATCGCCGCGGCGATCGCCCCTCGCAGCTCCGAGGGGAGGGGAGGCGGGAAAACCGTCCCGTCGGCCGCCGGCGCGTGGCGCCTGGCGCAGGAAAACGCGAGCGCCGAACCGCGAAAAAAGAGAAACTCCCCCGGTTACGTCCCTCCGCTGGCGTACGCGCCGCAGGGTATGCGGTCAGCGAACTGTCGGAACCGTGGTTACCGCGGAAACACTCTCGCGACAAAAAAAGCTGAGGAAACCAGGATTTATTTATGCGGCCTGCCTTTTAAACAGGTGCATAAGTTACTTTAGGCCCATTCGTGTGGTGTTAGTGTTGTCTCATAAATGTTTTTTTTATTTTTATTATTAAATAACATAAACCTTGCGCAAATGAAATGAGATTCCCGAATATTTTTGTGTCCTGCTAAACAAAATCGAAATAGTTGATTCACAAAAATAATTGGTTCGCGAGTATGTTTTGGCTCTCGCAAACAAATCTCTCCCAGACAGACGATTGGTCCAAAAATAGAAATAATTGGTTCGGCGTTTACCGTCCCGTGGCATTCTATCTGGGGTTCGACGTGCCCAAAAAACGCCCCCCCCCGCAAATGTGTTTTTTGCGCTCTCAGGAAAATGTCTCTCGAGCCGACAAGTGTAAAAATACATTTTAATTGATCCGGCACGTGTCATTTTTAAAGAAAAGATTTACCGATGTACGGGCATTCGTTTGACAACGACTCGACGTGCAGTCACGCGCCGCCTGGCACGTGCGGGATCGAGTTGCGCTCATTTGTGGATTTTTGAGACATCGCTCACAGCAACGTGCAAATTTATCCATGTTTTTAATCTGTTTTTTTTCCCCCCGCTTAGTCTGCCCCAGCCACTCAGATTTTTCGATATGGAACGGATTAGTTGGAGCAATGTAGCCGTTAGCGAAAGGATGTCCTAAACCCCCCTCGTTCCATACTGACCCCACAGGTCATGCCGAATTAAAAATGGCGTAGTAAAAACCAGATACAAATTTGTGGAGAAAGTGACGGTTTCACTTTTTTTGGAGAGATGTAATTACCTGGCTGCTCAATGCTTCCCTGGCTTCTCTGGGCTGCGGGTTTGCTAGTTCGAATGAGGATATCCACCCCCGCCCTGCTTCGGTTACCTGCCCAGTTTGCAGTTTCCACAGCTGACGAAATGCCACAGCTCACGATGCAACTTCGTGTCCCTTTGCATTTCTGTCTGGTCTGGCCGGTCCAGCCAGTAATTGGATGATTCATCCGTTCGGACATCTCTCTCTCTGTCTCCCAGGGATACAAGCGAGCCTCAACCTTCTCCCGCCCCCTTAAAAAAAAAAATGAAATTCAGAACTTTTCTGGTACTTTGGTAACAGCTAGTTGTGTTTCCGTTCCAGCTCCTGTGTGCTGTCTGTGTGGTGCTATTGTACGTGTGCGTGTGCGAATGTGTACACGCGCGTATTTGGTAGGGATTTAAAAAAATAACTTCCAGGAGTTTCAGTCAATGTTTCTATTTTTGGACTTTTCGCCTAATCTCATTTGTGATGTCAAAAAAAGTTTCCCAGAAGGCAGCGCAGCCCAAGTCCAGTCTGTGTTTTTGCGGATGACATTGGGCTGGCTGCAGATACAATGAGCTTGCGGTCAATTTTGTATTACATTTAAATGACGCACTGGAGAACGGCCTGCTGATTTAAACGGTCTTTGAAATGGAAAGAAAGACGGCTTCAAAAATAAGATAATGAAAGGCAGGCATGAATGCTAATTTGAGTGCTGAATTTTCTCATTTTATTTTGCATTGATGCCGTGGGTTTTATTTGTTTACATCTCTGCTGAATCATCTTGTTACACCTTAAAGACACTGAGCTCAGCCAAAAAAACTCGGAACGAATTACGGAACGCAGAAGATGAAAATACAAACATGGTGACCATGATAAATCTGTGAAGAGAGATGTAATGATAAAGTTCAGTACTAAGCTCTCCATTTCTGTGACTGTCTCTGAGTCTCTTTTGGAGTTGCTGTCAAACACCTGCTCTGTCCTCGGATGGGGAGCTGTTTCCCGAATTTCTGCTTTGTTAGGTGCTGTGCAGAGCTGAGATTGTCTTGTTGGCTCCCCCCGGAGGTAGCGGGGTCAGTTACTGGATTGTCCTTGGTAAACCAGGACAGAGCAGACTGTGATAAATGAAGATAGCTCCTCATTTGTTCAGCTGCAAGGTTTCGGGTTAAAAGGTTTCGCACGGAGGACATGTTGGCTGTTGTTTAGGGCCTACTGTTGCACTACTGATCCTGTGACTCGCTGTATTACTGTAATAATACACGCACACACACACACACAAACTCACACTCAAACTCACACATACACACACACACCCACACTCAAACTCACACACATTCACACGGTCACACACACACTCAAACTCACACACCCTCGCACACACACCCTCACACACACACACACACACACACACACACGCATGCACACGCAACCGTATGAAAGCACACACGCACTCACACACGTACACCAACACAAACACACACGCTCACTCACGTAGTCTCATATATTGAGCGTTTTTGGTACATTTTACACAGGCGGTTGAGTGGAAACAGCTGTGGCTACGCAGGGTCTGGTACGGAAAACCCTGCGCGTCAGCTTTGCTCAGTCCCTCCGAGTCCCGCCGCGCTTCATTCCATGCAGTTATAATAGATACATAATGAGCAGGAACCCCAGAAACAGCAGCTCCACTTCTGAGAAACATGTTCCTCGAGGCCATTCAGAAGGTTTTGGACAAAAGGTCAGTCAAAGTTAGTCAATGTACAGGGTCGGCCATTTCAGCGTCATTAAATGCCAGCAGACTGCGATTTCATTGCCTGTCTGACGAAGGTCCAGGTCATAGTTACCTTCTGACTCTCATCAGTCTCGGAAGCACCCATAGCAGCTTTTTGTGTATCGTGAACTTCTTGCATATTCTGTGCATGCTATCCTCTTTCCATCACTTACAGGTTACAGGTTAATACTCACTCAGAGTTTTATGTCCATAAAACTCTGTTCCTGAACTGTACAGCTTTTAAATGTACTTTTTTTTAGCAAACTGTACTTTGACCGTTCTGTTCTTGAGGCTTACGTACGTAGTGGTTTGCATCTTGCAGTGAACCTTCTGAGGTTATGCTGCTGTAGTCTTCCCTTTATGGTATGTGTCTTTGACACAATTACGTTTACATCCTGGGGAGTGTTCTTGATCTGTTAGATAGTTGAAAAGGTTTTCTTTTTTTTTTATTAATTTACATTTGAATGTATTCTTCAGTTATCCACTAAAGTGGTCTTCCATAGTCTACCAGGTCAATTGCTATTGCTGAGCACCAGTGCATTCTTGCTTCCTAACAATGTATCAGACAGTTGATTTTGACACACCCAATTTTCAGCCATGCCTCTGATTGATTTACTCTGATCATTCAGTCTTGTAATGGCTTGCTTTACTGGCATTGACACTTATTTGGTCCTCATGTTGAGAGACAACAGCAATAGAATCAACTGTTGACGTTTTATCAGCTTTCCCAGGTAGCAGTAGCCGGTAGTAGTTTTTGAGTAAAATGTCCTGAAGTGTAAATGGTTTGTATACGTAGTTCTCTGAACAAGTGAGCTTATCCAGAGTGGGCGGGGCTAGGGGCAAGACCCCTGCCCTCTTTCATCTTTGAATCGGGATGCAAATCTGGACCGAACCAAAGCCTTTCACTCAGCGCATCGATTTTCCCAGACAAATTAGCCAATGGCTGATAATAATCAAGCTCAATTCTCTCAGCCAGTCAGCCAATGGCTAACGAGGAAAGGCATTTTTGTCCACTGATGATGCCCTTTGGCAAGCACATAATAGCCATGATGGTGTTGAATGGGTCTGGAGGTAATTGCGGCGGTTTGTGTAGCGTAGTGTGAGCTCCGATTAGTCATCGCCTTAATGCCTCTTTTTAATTAAATGGGTATTGTAAAGGAGTTAGCGCCAACTGGATTATAATCAGTCCAATTAGTAATTCATCATTCGCATTGAGCCCTGGTTAAATTTCGTTTTTTTTGCGGGATGCCTGCTCGTTCTGCGGACTCTTCCTCGGAGGCAGTGGGGCTGGAAGGAGTCATCCATCCAAAGGCACTTGGGGAAACCTTCGACCCTGCTAACACAAAACGTTCTCACAATGTGCTACCATGCAGTGGCAATGTTATAACATCGACACGACGTTTCAGAGACATTGTGAGAACGTTTTGTGTCAGCTGGGAAGTGTGGAGGAGGTGCTCAGAAGCGTAGCTGTGTACACACACTCGACCCCTCTGTTTGAGGCCCTGTTTGAGGCCCCTCTGTTTGAGGCCTTTCTGTTTGAGACCCTCTGTTTGAGGCCCCTCTGTTGGAGTCCTGTTTGAGTCCCCTCTGTTTGAGACTCTGTTTGAGGCCCCTCTCTTTGAGGCTCTGTTTGAGGCCCCTCTGTTTGAGCCCTGTTTGAGGCCCCCATGCTATTCCGCATCCTCGGAACAGGCAGGAGTTTGATCAGTGCTGACAGACTGAGTGCTTTCTTATCTCTGGAGTGCGTTCCCCGATAGCCGGCGGCTCGCTGTTAGCTACAGGGGCTTGTTTATCGGTGGAACCGCACCCAGCTGCTCATCCGCTGCAGCACGCTGACGCCTCGACGCGTTCACGGTAACCAGGGTACGCCTGTCTGAGAGGGACATGAGACCCTGCTGCTTGGACTCTGTTCTGCCTGCTCCCCCCCCCATCTCAACTGTGTGAGCTGTCCTATGCCTGCAGGAGTAGGGGGGGTGGTGGTGGGGGGCTGAAGTGCTTTTGGCCTGTCTGTCCCATCCGGAATGCCCCCCCTCCTACCCCCCTGGTAGCGCTAGCACGTCACGCGTCAGCGTTACCGTCCCGTGGCATTCTATCTGGGGTTCGACGCGCCATTAAACCGCTCCCCCTCGTCCGGAGGGCGTCAGACGGGCGGCGAGAAAAGACGCGTGACGCAGGGAGGCTAGCGCCCCCGTGCGGTCGGTCCGGGTCGGGCCAGGTCGGGCCGGGTCGGTCCGGGTCGTGAGCGGGAGATTAAAAACAGCGTCCTGCAGCCCCCGCAGCTTCACCCCGTGATATTTGTTGTGCTAGCGGCTCTTATTTTTACCGCGTGATTAAAATCCGCTCGGGTCCCTTCGGAAAGCTCCTGGAACGTCATAAAGGGAGGAGGCCGGGGGCCGCAAGCCTCCCCCCTCAGTCGTTAGCGCCGGTCACAGCTGGAGCGCTAACCTTATCTGCAGCTTCTCTGCGCTGCTCTGGCTCTCGCTCCAGGAAGCTCTGGTTCGTCTCGGGGGGGCCTGATGCCTCAGGCCTGGTGTACAGAATTGGGGAGGGGGGGTGTTTCTGTGTGCAGTGTAGGTTTGATTAAGGGAGCCCTCCCACCTCAAAACCTGCACATTTTGCATGGTTATTGTGCAGTGTGTCCTGTGGCTGTTTCCTCATTATTTAAACGATTCCTGAGTTAATGAATCCTGAGTGAATGACTTCTGAGTTAATGGATCCAGAGTTAATGAATCCTGAGTTGTTCAATGTGAACATGATGCATTTTGAATTTGGTGGGGTGAGGTTTTGGGTCCGTACATCGATTAAAAATGAGAAACTGCAGTAGAAACGATGCTGATGCACAGTGGTGAAGGTGACAGGTGACCGGTATCAGCTACGCGAAGAGGTTCTGGTTATACCCTTTGCGAAAGGGTGTGGCACATCCTGGTTACTAGCCTGTCTTTTGTAATTTGCTTCCCCTTTCTGTTGGCACCTTTCCAGGCCAGTGATGGGGGTTGTGTTTTAGGTCATTACACCCAACCCCCCCTGCACCCCCCCCCCGATGCCTCTTTGATTTCCACTCCGCAGCGCGGCGCGCCAGATTGGAGAGGGTGTGAATCCCTCTGGATCGCGGCTCCTCTCTCTCGCCCACACGGTGCCACAGACAGGCTCTTGTTTGGCTTGCTGCCCCTGTGACAGAGGGCGAGAGAAGGCGGAGGGGGTAGATGGAGAGAGGGAGCAGAGCAGAGCTTGCAGGCTTAAAATTGGCGAGCGTGCAGGTGTTCACATTTTAATATCTCTCAGGGCAGAATTAAAACTTGAAAAGGAAATTAAATAAAGCCTAGCCTTGGGAGAGATTATGGAGGTATTATAATGACACTTTATAAGCCAAAGTTCACCAAAAAAATTAAAAATAAAAATTTTGTGCGAGATTCTCTCTCTCAGCTGAACTTAAGTAGTGCTGCTTGCTAACACTTTAGTGTTAGGCTTAGCTGTACAGTAGTGCTGCTCGCTTACTCTTTAGTGTTAGGCTTAGCTGTACAGTAGTGCTGCTCGCTAACTCTTTAGTGTTAGGCTTAGCTGTACAGTAGTGCTGCTCGCTAACTCTTTAGCGTTAGGCTTAGCTGTACAGTAGTACTGCTCGCTAACTCTTTAGCCTCAGGCTTAGCTGTATAGTGGTGCTGCTTGCTAACCCTTTAGCATCAGACTAAGCTGTACAGTAGTACTGCTCGCTAACTCTTTAGCATTAGGCTTAGCTGTACAGTAGTGCTGCTCGCTAACTCTTTAGCGTTAGGCTTAGCTGTACAGTATTACTGCTCGCTAACTCTTTAGCCTCAGGCTTAGCTGTATAGTGGTGCTGCTTGCTAACCCTTTAGCATCAGACTAAGCTGTACAGTAGTACTGCTCGCTAACCCTTTAGCATCAGACTAAGCTGTACAGTAGTACTGCTCGCT
Organism: Anguilla japonica; assembly: GCA_025169545.1. NCBI lineage: Eukaryota > Metazoa > Chordata > Actinopteri > Anguilliformes > Anguillidae > Anguilla > Anguilla japonica. Next base: position 37,942,919 of record CM045896.1, read on the forward strand.
AACTCTTTAGTGTTAGGCTTAGCTGTACAGTATTACTGCTCGCTTACTCTTTAGCCTCAGGCTTAGCTGTATAGTGGTGCTGCTTGCTAACCCTTTAGCATCAGACTAAGCTGTACAGTAGTACTGCTTGCTAACTCTTTAGCGTTAGCTTAGCTGTACACTTCCTGTCCATTCCAGGTCCACGTTACCAAAGCACATGAAGTTCAGTGTCAGCAATGCTGCCCGCGCAGAACATGGTTCATGTGCTGAATCTATTTAGCATTTTTGGGTTTTTTTTATAAGCAGAAAGAAAGAGTTTATTTTGGCGGCCCTGTTCTGGGCATTTTCGCCACATTATGGCCCTGGTGTGTCATCAGCCGCTTAGTCACAAGTGGAAGAGGAAAAAGGAGGCGCCCGTCCCGGGGAGAACCAGCTTCGCGGAGCGGCCGACAGCCCATCGTCCCCCCGCTACCCCCCCGCGTGACTTTTGAGAGGCGGGACACAAAAAAAAAAGAAAAGAATCTGCGATTTTCAGGAGAATCGATTACCTTGATTACCTCAAACGCACCCCGATTGATCAGTCGAACCGCTGCGTCCGCCCTGACGTGAGGATTCATCACGTTTTATGGATCGATACCCCCGGGCCGGCTTGGAAAGTTTAACGGTGTCTCTTTGATGCATGTTGTTTTTGCTTCGGCTTCCCTCGGACATAATAAAAGCGTGAAGCTTTCACGACAGGGAGGCCGCTAGTGCGCGCAAAACAGGTTAAGTCTCGTTTCCTTTTTTAATTATTGATCGCCTCTGTTGCAAAACATGGATTGTTTTGGGGGGGGGGGGTCTCGTTGGTACTGGTGTTGATGGGGGGAGGCGGGGGGGGGGGGGGGGTTATAAAAGCTTCCATTGCAAAGTTATTGGAGCACATTTCGTCACAGCTGTGACATTTAAAATGTGGCCCATTTTGGGTTGTGTGGAGAAGAGAAGAAAAAAGCAGCAAAAAAAAAAAAAAAAATAAAAACCCCAGTGGGAAGAAATATCAGTGAATGGGCCTCATTCACAAAGCTTTTCCTAAATTATTCTTACTTTTGTTCCTCAAAATGCTCCTACAAAAAACCAATGACGGATTCATTACTTATGGGTAGACCTTTGTTTTGTGCCAGGTGTATGAGATGATGAATGCTGACTTTGTGAATTTTACGCGCAGTCCTGTTCATGTGATTAGCATAAGGAAACAGCCATGAACAAATACAGGTAAGAAAAAAAAACTGATGAATGCCGAAATGTTCTTGGAAACGTTCTTACACAGTTTATGATCGAATGTGATCGTACGCATGTTTCATGAATGAGGCCCAAAATGAGCAATCCGTTACAGAGGGGTAGCCCCATCCTACACTGGTCAGCCTGGGGTTGCACCCCATCCTACGCGGTTCAGCCTGGGGTTGTGTCCCATCCTACACTGGTCAGCCTGGGGTTGAGCCCCATTTTACATGGGTGAGTCTGGGGTTGAGCCCCATTTTACACTGGTCAGCCTGGGGTTGAGCCCCATCCTACACTGGTCAGCCTGGGGTTGAGCCCCATCCTACACGGGTGAGCCTGGGGTTGAGCCCCATCCTATTCAGGTCAGCCTGGGGTTGAGCCCCATCCTACACGGGTGAGCCTGGGGTTGAGCCCCATCCTATTCAGGTCAGCCTGGGGTTGTTAAAGACTCAAAGGTCCCTTCGGTTGCCCCACCAAAACACACGACTCGTAAAACGGCTTTGTGGTCCAGCCTTCCCGTCGGCGTGGGAGGTGGACCACCTGCTTTATTGATGTACGCTTGCTCTCAATGGACATTCATACCCTGCCGTTGCCACTGGCGACCGGTGGCTTAACCAGTCATTGATTTTTTTTGATGTCAGGAGGAGCTACGGAGATACCACCTTGGATAGTGATTGAATCATGTCCTACTGAGAGAGGAGTAGAGCCAGCGACCGGGGCGAGCTTGTGCTTCTCTGTGATGAATCGATGTTTATTGAGAGCCCATCTGAAGGGCAACAGTGTTTGAACCGCGAACACGAAGAGGCGCCTGGCCTCTCTGTCATCCTGCCGATCTTCGCCGTCGGGATCAGACAGAGTAAACGCGGCGGCAGTGGCGGGCTGGAGCTTTCTCGACCGTCTCGGGGAGCTGTCAGGAAGTGCCTCGAGGTGGGCTTTGATGACCCCTCTCTGTGCGCAGGACGCTAAAAATAAGCCCCCTCTTAAGATTCCCGTCACTGGCCAATGGAGAGTCCCGGTTCCGAGGCGACGCCTCCCGGGCAGCCAATCGGCGACGTCCAGGCAGAAGCTCACAAACGACGTGTCCAGACACGACGCTCTCTTGCGCGGGGGAGAGAGCGGGATTGAACGGAAGCGTTGGATAAATAGCTTTCCGTCACCGCTGGATGTTTCTCTGAAGCGTCAGAGTGAATTCGTGTTTGGGTGGGGGGGGGGGTTGGGGGGGGTTGTTGATGTACGGCTCCAGTGTGTCCCGCGGGGGAAGGAGGTCGATCGGGCAGGAAACAAGGGGCGCTATTCATTTAGCGCGCAGGAACACGCGCCCTTGCGTACGCGAGTACGTCACGGCGGGAAATTAACCCGCGCTGGCGAATTTTAATCCGTGGCTGGTATGTAGGTTCGTCTACCCTACCGGCCACTTTGACAGGTAACCGCCCATCACATGGAGGTCGTGTTCTATTCTACATATCCGTCTGATAAAACGGTGAAAAATCGGATGGTGAATTTTGGGATGCCACTGCGGCCGGTCGACGAAAAAGTTAGTTTCCCGCCCTGGTGTACTGTACGTGTGTGTCTACCTGTGTCGGTGTGTGCTCTTGCAGGTCGTTCCTTAAACGTGTTCCGTTGTTCTAGTAACAGACAAACCTGCAGGTGCTACGATGCTGATATAAAAAAAGAAGCAAGAAATGCGTTTTTAAATAGACGTCTAATGGAATTCATTTCCGATAATAATGCGCTGATGTGCAGCTGTTTATGAGTGTTCAGAGGAGGCGTGTGACTGCGCCCAGGGGATGAGCTGATTGGTTCGTTGCAGCTCTGTTCGAAGGACCGATCACCGGAGTGCTGTAGAGCTGACAGTCCTGATTAAGCTGAAAATGACCTGAATCAAACGACTTTGTCAGCAGAGCCCCAACAGCCACGGCGTTGGCGGGGACTTGTTTATGGTTTTTCATTAGTGTGTTCTCTGTGACCTTGAATGCCCGCTTACTGCTGCGGACGCAGCTGAACGTAGACGCTGCTCCCTATGAACGCGCTCTTATCGCAGCTGAACGCAGACGCTGCTCCCTGTGAACAGGCTCTTATCGCAGCTGAACGCAGACGCTGCTGTGAATGCGCTCTTATCGCAGCTGAACGCAGACGCTGCTGTGAACGCGCTCTTATCGCAGCTGAACGCAGACGCTGCTGTGAACGCGCTCTTATCGCAGCTGAACGCAGACGCTGCTGTGAACACACTCTTATCGCAGCTGAACGCAGACGCTGCTCCCTGTGAACGCGCTCTTATCGCAGCTGAACGCAGACGCTGCTGTGAACGCGCTCTTATCGCAGCTGAACGCAGACGCTGCTGTGAACACGCTCTTATCGCAGCTGAACGCAGACGCTGCTCCCTGTGAACGCGCTCTTATTGCAGCTGAACGCAGACGCTGCTCCCTGTGAACGCGCTCTTATCGCAGCTGAACGCAGACGCTGCTGTGAACGCGCTCTTATGGCAGCTGAACGCAGACGCTGCTGTGAACGCGCTCTTATCGCAGCTGAACGCAGACGCTGCTGTGAACGCGCTCTTATCGCAGCTGAACGCAGACGCTGCTGTGAACGCGCTCTTATCGCAGCTGAACGCAGACGCTGCTCCCTGTGAACGCGCTCTTATCGCAGCTGAACGCAGACGCTGCTCCCTGTGAACGCGCTCTTATCGCAGCTGAACGCAGACGCCGCTCCCTGTGAACGCGCTCTTATCGCAGCTGAACGCAGACGCCGCTCCCTGTGAACACGCTCTTATCGCAGCTGAACGCAGACGCTGCTGTGAACGCGCTCATCGCAGCTGAACGCAGACGCTGCTGTGAACATGCTCTTATCGCAGCTGAACGCAGACGCTGCTCCCTGTGAATGCGCTTTTATCGCAGCTGAACGCAGACGCTGCCCCCTGTGAACGTGCTCTTATCGCAGCTGAACGCAGACGCTGCTGTGAACGCGCTCTTATTGCAGCTGAACGCAGACGCTGCTCCCTGTGAAGGCGCTCTTATCGCAGCTGAACGCAGACGCTGCTCCCTGTGAACGCGCTCTTATTGCAGCTGAACGCAGACGCCGCTCCCTGTGAACACGTTCTTATCGCAGCTGAACGCAGACGCTGCTCCCTGTGAACGCGCTCTTATTGCAGCTGAACGCAGACGCTGCCCCCTGTGAACGTGCTCTTATTGCAGCTGAACGCAGACGCTGCCCCCTGTGAACGTGCTCTTATTGCAGCTGAACGCAGACGCTGCTGTGAACGCGCTCTTATTGCAGCTGAACGCAGACGCTGCTCCCTGTGAATGCGCTCTTATCGCAGCTGAACGCAGACGCTGCTCCCTGTGAACGCGCTCTTATCGCAGCTGAACGCAGACGCTGCTCCCTGTGAACGCGCTCTTATTGCAGCTGAACGCAGACGCTGCTCCCTGTGAACGCGCTCTTATTGCAGCTGAACGCAGACGCTGCTCCCTGTGAACGCGCTCTTATCGCAGCTGAACGCAGACGCCGCCCCCTGTGAAAATCCACTCAGCGGGTGACTGCGTTCATAAGCTCTCACACAAGACCCCCCCCCCTCCCCCATCACACACCGTTTTCTACTACTCCAGGAGGTGGGAAGGGAGAGACAGAAAAAAAGAAGTTCGTCGGCAGAAAAAAAAAAGGAGAAGTAACTTATCCCAATGATTTCCTGTGTGGTGAATGGCTTTCTGTTTCTTCCGTTTTTAAGAAAAAATTGTGGTTTTGTCTGGTCTAAAAATAACATGGTGTGGAGATGACGTTCGGATCATCGTGCACATGTCCCATGCTGCACCCCCCTCCCCCCCCCACCCAACTTCGTCTGTCACACGCCACCACACGCTTTATAACCCCAAAGGGGCGGGGCTACTGCCTATACAGGAGCGAGGGAGAGAGCGAGAGAGAGACAGAGAGAGGGAGGAGAGCAGAGAGGGAGGAGAGCGCTCCGTACAGCGCTCCGGAGACTGAAATCCGCTCTTCCCGCTCAGCGACCTCGCGCGAAACCTCGTCTGCGTCTTCTCCCCCCCCCACACAAAGCTGCGCGCACCGGCAGCCCGCCGTCCGGATGCCTGAGTCCCAGGTACAGCAGGTGTGTGTGTGTGTGTGTGTGTGTGTGTGTGGCTCTGTGTGTGTGGCTCTGTGTGTGTGTGTGTGTGTGTGTGTGTCTGTGTGTGTGGCTGTGTGTGTGTGGGTATGTGTGTGTGTGTGTGTGTGTGTGTGTGTGTGGCTCTGTGTGTGTGTGTGTGTGTGTGTGTGTGTGTGGCTTGTTATGGTCTACTCAGTAGCACAGGTAAAAATGATCAAATGGACTGCATTTATATAGCGCTTTTAGGTGAAAGTTTGGGAGTGTGTGTTCTTCATGCTCCAGGATTCTCCTTGGTGCATCCGAGCATCTCCTCTCCTGGAGCCGTTAAGACTGTTATTCAGTGTGCTGGGAGTCGCGGAGAAAAGGTGCTGCACTCCTGCTGGGCATTTAGAGATGCTACCCGTAGCGCTTTTCTGTTGGGGTGTTAATGGAGACTAACATTGTTACAGCGTTTCTGCAATTCAGCTTGCGTCGCTTTGTAATTTATCTCGATGTTAATTAGTGAGTTTTTTTTTCCCCAGTCCTTATCTTTCTGAATACACCCTTGACAAAAAAAATATCTCTCTTCATTTAACAGATTGGTTTGTTCTGTCGCATTTTTATTTCGGGATCGCGTTCTATTTTGAGAGCGACTCTGCACTGATTAAACAGAATGAGTAAATTGCGACATTTGCGGCGGAACTCGCGGCAGTTGTCATGACGCTGTACCCCGTCTGTCCGGACGCTTTTAGCTCTGCCGATTTCCCGACGCTTCGCGCGCGCGGACGAGCTCCGTGGTTCATCCGTCTTCCAGACCCACGGCCTGGGGTATCGGTGTGAGTGCTGACAGAGATGCAGTTTTGTGAGTGAGCGTGGGGAGGCTTACCAGAAGCACTTTTCAAACCTACTTGGCTCTGCCAGACAAAGCCAGAGTCCCACATTAGGTCACTGGACGTTAGAGCATTAGGGGATGTAGTCAGGAACTCGGAACAACACAAAGCGCTAGAACATAGAGAACTTAGAGGATGTAGAACACTGGAACATTGGGCCTCATTCACAAATGCGTTCGATCACATTTGGTCGTTAACTGCGTGTAAAAACGTTTCCAAGAACATTTCGGCGTTCATTATTTTTTTCTTATCTGGATTTGTTTGTGGCTGTTTCCTTTTGCTAATCACATGAACAGGATTGCGCATAAAATTTAGAAACCTTCAGAATTCATCATCTCATACACCTGGGATATGTATTAAAACAAAGGTCTGCACATGTCAGGAATCCCATATTGTTTTTTTTCATAGGAACATTTTAAAGAACAAAAGCGAGAATAATTTAAGAAAAGTTTTTGTGAATGAGGCCCCATTGTGTTTGTAAGAATCCATGGTCACCAAGCAGAGAGAATGGAGAATTCTGGGAGATGTAGTTAGCTAATGAGGAACGCGCCCGAGTTAGATGGCTCCGAACTGCTGTGAGCTCATTTTTAATCCTGTTTGACCCGTGAGTGTGTGATTCTGTTTTTAGATGCAACAGGAGGAAGCGCCTCGCTAGAAACTCGTTCGCTCACTCGTTCTAAAATTCTCTCCCTCATTCCTACTCTTGTTCATTCGGTCACTCGTCCATTCTTTCACTCACTCACTCACTCACTCCCTAATCCAATCATGGTCTCCTTGCCTCAATGGCGTTTTTGAAAACAGTGCTTATATGGACCATCGGTGTAGTCACACTGACAGGAAGAAACGCTCGGTAGAAACTCACTCTTTCACGCCCTCATTTTCTAACTCTCTTGCTCAAACACCTCAGTCTCCGATGCTCACGCATTCATTCTTTCACTCACTCACTCACTCCCTCATCAGATAATGGCGTTTTTGCCGGCAGCGGGGACCAGCGGTGTTGTCCGAGCCGCCAGACCAGCGCGGGGTCCCAGAAACTCTGCCTGTGACGGACTCGCAGCTGAAATAAAGGGTCTTACCAGCGCAGCACATCTGGATAGCCCTGCGCTGCTGCCTGTACTGGTGATAAGTCAGCCGCCGGGAGGCTTGTGTGTGACCTCCTTACAAGGCCAAGTGTAAACAAAGGAGACAGGCCCGCTGCGGGGAGGGGTGGGGGATCGGGGGGGGGGGGGGGGGTTAATGGCCGCTTGTCCTCCGGAAGGTGCAGAGTGTGTAGATTATTAATGTTCTGTCCAGGGTGGAGTGAAGTGGACTGTGATGGCTCACACACACACACACACACACACAGACACAGACATGCAAACACTAACACACACGCACACGCACACGCACACACACCACATACACACACACTCTATCTCTCTCTCTCTCTCTCTCTCTAACACACACAGACACACTATCTGTCCCTCTCTCTCTCTTTCTCTCTCACACACACACTCTCTCACACACACACGGCTCATTGGTGTTTTGATTAGTTTTGATTACCGTTCAGAAGGGGCTTGTTTCTGTTTTTATTCTGTGATTTTATATGTTTCTGTTTTTATTCTGTGATTTGTTCTTACTCTGTGATTTTACCTGCCCATGCAGCACTTTGGTCAACGTGGGTTGTATTTAAACGTGCTTTATAAATAAATTTGATTTGATTTGATTTGATTTGTGTAGTGGTTCAGGACTGCAGGGACTCCACATGCATGTAAAACCGTTCGCTGTTCACCCTTGTTCTTCAAATACTTCAAATTCAAATCCTTTCTTTCTACTTTACTTAATCCTCACTCTTTCTCTTCCTGTTACGTCAGGAGATTTCTGGTTTTGCCCTTCTATAAAATTTTATTCTTGTCAGTTGATTGGTGTTGCGTGGCATGTATTTTCTGGAATTTTCTATTTAACTTTTACAGTCAGGAGGATTCAATTCCACACATGGCAAACTTATCCTCCCCTTGTCTGACTGCCTGTACCGTTGGCACATTAGTCTGTGAGTTGTGACGGATCCTTTGCATCCCTCTTCCTGCGGGGGGAGGGGGGGCTACATAAACTCTATGTAGCGATCGCCTCGAGGCTGGTTTCACACAGTCTCCAATGAGTCACAGTGTGTCATGAAATCCTGTTTTATTATAGACAAGCGAAGTGTAGCGCGTTCGCCTGTGGACTGGACAGGTGCGCCTGGCTTGTGGGTAGTGCGCAGGTACATGGGGTGCGAATGCTGGGTAAGTCCGCGGGGTGCAGCAGTGCGTAGGCAGGCGTGCGTGTGTGTGTGTGTGTGTGTGTGGGAGAGGCAGAGAGACTGTGAGCGTGTACAGCGGTGACCATTTTGTCTGAGGGAGACAGAAGGCGAGCTCTGTGGCGGTAAGCGATGATTCACGGCGCTCGTAACTTTTGCGAGACGCACCTGTTTCCTTTCGGCGCGTCCGCTCTCAGATGCGTTAATCAGCCGCCAATCACGGCTCTCCCAGGTGCTGCTCTGATGAGAGCCCTCAGGTGTGAAGGAGAAGCAGGAGCTCCTTAAATCCTGCCGCGTGATTTGTCCTTAAATCCTGCCGCGTGATTTGTCCTTAAATCCTGTTGCGGGATTTGTCCTTAAATCCTGTTGCGTGATTTGTCCTTAAATCCTGCCGTGTGATTTGTCCTTAAATCCTGCCGCGTGATTTGTCCTTAAATCCTGTTGCGGGATTTGTCCTTAAATCCTGTTGCGTGATTTGTCCTTAAATCCTGCCGTGTGATTTGTCCTTAAATCCTGTTGCGTGATTCGTCCTTAAATCCTGCCGCGTGATTTGTCCTTAAATCCTGTTGCGTGATTCGTCCTTAAATCCTGCCGCGTGATTTGTCCTTAAATCCTGTTGCGTGATTTGTCCTTAAATCCTGTTGCGTGATTTGTCCTTAAATCCTGTTGCGTGATTTGTCCTTATATCCTGCCGTGTGATTTGTCCTTAAATCCTGTTGCGTGATTCGTCCTTAAATCCTGCCGCGTGATTTGTCCTTAAATCCTGCCGTGTGATTTGTCCTTAAATCCTGCCGTGTGATTTGTCCTTAAATCCTGTTGCGTGATTTGTCCTTAAATCCTGTTGCGTGATTCGTCCTTAAATCCTGCCGTGTGATTCGCTAGAGCTGCATCTGTCGCCCGTGCGATTCGCAGCATCTGTGCGATGGTAGATTTTAGCAGCTCACTAACATGGCGTCCCAGCAGCAGAAGCCTCAGCAGTCAGAAGATCATAATTTAGGAATGTGAACATGTTTGATGGGGGGGTGTTTGGGGGCAGTTTGGCCCATTTTTCCTGATGTCATGCTGGTCTTGAGGAGCCCAGGGGCTTCTGCCTCTACTAAAGGACCTGGCAAGTTGTTCCACATGCTAACAACTCCACGTGATAAATTAATAAATAACTCATTCCTGATTGTGTCGGACTGTAGCTACCTTTGACTAATTCACTGCTGCCCTGCTGTACTTAACATGGAACTTAACGTAAAATATTACCACCTCACATTACATAACACTGTATTCATATAGCAGATGCTTTTACACAGAGTGACATGTAATGAGACAATATGCCTTTGTAGTTTGCTTTGATAATCCCTTTCAGAAATGTGAACTTCAATCAAATGTCTCCTGGGTTTTTTTGAGGTTAGCGACTGACACGTCCTGTTGAAAGGCCTTGTTTGGAGGACAGCGATTTCTCCATTTTGCTCTGGATCAAATCTGTAGCTGGGAGTCTTTCCAAATGGTGAATAATCAACCGTAGATACATTTCGAGTGATGGACGATCAACCGTAGATGTTTTCTGAATGATGGATAATCAATCATAGATGTATTCTGAATGATGAATGATCAACCATAGATGTATTCTGAATGATGGATGATCAACCATAGGTGTATTCTGAATGATGGATGATCAACCATAGATGTATTCTGAATGATGGATGATCAACCCTGGAGTTTGCCAGAGAGAGAGTGGGAAGGCCTCAGTTGGCAGTCTAACCCTTACCGTAGAGCTCACCAGTGACCCCTCTGTGCAGTATAGTGGCACGGTATCCACAGTGACCTGGCTGGTTTGATGGCGTGGTTTGTGGTTCGGCAGACTTTGCCAGAATGTCAAACTGTGCCAGAGTTTCGTCCCTGCCCCCCCCCCCCCGGCCTGGGACGAGGAGGAGGATCAGGAGGAGGAGGAGGAGGGGAGAGAGAGAATAAAAGCAATAATGTCTCGTCCATCCAGTGTTCTGTGCCTTTCACATCGAGCATTTAATGGACAAGACATTCTTGCTTTTAAAACAGAGATGGCTCTGTTTTGGAAAATCCCCACAATCCCATGCTACAGTGATGTCACTCTTGGGACATCTCTTGGAAATTCCATACATTGCACTGTGCGCTGTGTCTCTATGGCACGGGATGAGAGGCATGGAACGCACAGTTGCGCTCTAATGAATTCAGGAACCCTTGTAGTATTATCAGTTAGTTACAGTTAGATATCATTTTGGCTATTGGATTGTGGCGTCATGGCGAGAACGTTCCGCAAATAGCCTCGCACCAAAAAATTCTTCTGTCGAGGTCACAGAACAGTATTCCGTGCTCGTTTGCTAGACACATTACGTGCCTGTTACCTGACTGGTGTGTGTGTGTCCGTGTTTGTGTGCGTGTAGCTCAGTGTATTTCTGGGGGAAGACAGAGGGAGTGAGGTAAATTGCCTGAGAGAGAGAGAGAGAGAGAGAGAGAGAGAGAGAGAGAAAGGGAGGGAGGAGGAATGATTGCGCTGTAAGAGAGATACGCCGGGAGTGATGGAGCGGTAGAGAGAGAGGGGCACAGATGGACAGGTCGAGCGAGCTCGTTATCCGTGTCACGGTAATTGCCGTTCCGGAATTCCTTTCCGTCAGACCGTTTCCCGCCCGTCTCTTATCGCCGCCCGCCCGGCCCGTTGCCCACGGTTACGGATCGATGCGAAACTGCGGTTGGGGCCCCTGTCACCTCGTTGTCATTGTCGCTCGTGGCTGTGTGCCACATATCAGTGTCCCTCTGGTCTGTTTACCGTGTAGAAAGCATTAATGATTAAAATCCTCCAGCGATGCCCCATTCACAGTGCAGTTAGCACTAATGATTTATGTCCTCCATGCTAATGATTTATGTCCTCTATCGATGCTCCATTCACCATAGAGTGCGCGCTAATGATTAATATCCTCCATCGATGCTCCATTCACCATAGAGTGCGTGCTAATGATTAATATCCTCCATTCACCATATAGTGAGCGCTAATTATTAATATCCTCCATTAATGCTCCATTCACCATAGAGTGTGCGCTAATGATTAATATCCTCCATTCACCATTCACCATAGAGTTAGCGCTACAGATTAATCTCTACTGTCAATGTCCCTAATGCCAGCATTTCCTTTTTAAATTCACAATTAATTTTAATTTGTTATAGTGACTGGTGAACATTTGATTGTGTTCATATGTCCGAAAACATAATACTTGTTCAAAGTGTCCCTGGTAAGACACTGACACTTACAGGCTCGACGTTTGCAATCGAGTCTCAGATAGATGGAACTCTGCCCGGTTTTAGTACTTGGAGCCAAATCCAGTGTCGTATTCCATTTCATTAAGAAAATTGCTTGTGGAGAAATGCCCTGAGCAAACAAGCACGTTTTCTTTTTTTTTTTTGAGCTCAGATTTTGGACCGCTGGATTCGTAGGTCAGTGTAAAGATTTGTTTTTTAAATTTACTCTGTTAAACTGAACAGCTGACGCCTGCTTTTGTGGCCATCGCAAGTGGGCGGTCCCCACTTGCAGAGGAGCTGGGATATTAAATTAGCAGGTGAATGATGATTGGTTGACTCAAGCAAAGGCAGTTTTCAATGCAGAACAGCCCTGTTGTTTGGATTTGCTCAATTCAAGAGGGAAATTACTTAAATGTCTCTAAAATGCCTCTAACGAGCAAATTCACAAATCTCACAATGTCACACTGCCACAACAGAGTCTGCAACCCATGCAAGACATTTTACTGTGTGAATGAATGAATGAATGAATCATTGCATTTATATAGCACTTTCCCAGAGTGCTTTACAGTGATGAGTGGGAACTCACCTCACCCACCACCAATGTGTAGCACCCACCTGGGTGATGCACGGCAGCCATTTTGCGTCAGAACGCTCACCACACATTAGCTAAAGTGGAGAGGGAGCAAACATTTTTTTTTTTTATAGCCAGTTAAATCAGAGGATGATTACGTGGTTGGGAATTTAGCCAGGACACCAGGGGACCCCCCCCTATGTCATCATATGTGCATCATACGTGAATATTGTCGTACTGTATGCATCCTTTAGGCCCAGCCACAGCCGATGTTGTGTTGTAAACGCCCTGGACGAAACAAACCACGCTGAACGCCACGGCCCAGCGTCCGTGCTCTCCCTGGGAGCGCGTGGCAGCTAGCTGAGCGCGCTCCCTAGCCTGGTTCATTTTTAAAGTGAGTTCAGCTGCGGCTCGCAGGAGAGAACGCTCCGTTTCTTTTTCGACGGACGGTGGGGGGGCGGGTCACTGCGGTCGTTCTCTCGTTGTGTCGGAATATTAATGCAGGAAGACATTTTAAGTACATGGCTAAGTCTTTATACGGTTCTTTAACTGAATAATTCAGCACAACTTTCCTTCCGCCCCAAGGCTTAATCTTGTACTAAATAAAAGATCGGAGACTGAAAATAGGCATGTTCATTTTGTATAGACATCATCGTTCTTTTATTGCTGAAACAAAAAAGTAGTACTGTGTGTGCGTGTGTGTGTGTGTGTGTGTGTGTGTGTGTGCGTGCGTGCGTGCGTGTTTTTGTTCATGTATGCACATGCATGTGTGTTGTGCGCACACGTGTGCGTGCTTGTGCCTGTGCCTGTATGCACGCACATGTGTGCGTGCACATGTATGTGCATCCGTGTGCATGTGAGCACACGTCTGTGTGCGCACGCGTGTGTGTTTGCGCACGTATGTGTGTGCATGCTTGCGTGTTTGTGCGCAGGTGAAGGTCTGTTCACCTTATTTTCCAAATTGTTGTTCAGTCACTCTGTAGTGTCCTGGCAGCGGCAGGCAGAGACGCAGGCCGCTGTTTTTACCGCAGTATTGATTAAACCCTGGAGCGCTGTGTCTCCAGCTTTTATCTGTGTGCGAACGTTTCATTTAACTCACTTTTGTACCAGCCGTGTCTGTCCAACTTTGCAAAAAGTTTACTGCCCAACTGATTTTACTCCCTGTCTTCTCTCTGCACGGTGCAAATAGATACCCTTTTTAATTTTACTTTCTGTTGTCTGCAACAGTGGACTTGTGAGCTGCTTTGGACAATAGCGTCTGCTAAATTAAAAAAATCATGAAAGAGTAGTCCCATAATGCAATTTCATACGGTGCATTCCTGGTGGAAGTATTTTAATGGGTCACTTTTTAAAGTGATTAGTATGCCTATTGTCTTTGCCAGTTGTAGACCTATCTGAATTGGCCAATGGAGACAGTTGTGATGTGATATTTTCCCTCTGTACTGACGGGGTTTGGGCTATTATTGGTATATTATTATACCAGCATAATCTCTGCTGCTTTGCACTGGTTTTTAGCTCAGGAGACAAGCTACGTCTTTCTCTCCCACCTTCTATGCTCTTCTCTCTCTCTCTCTCTCACGCACACTTTTATTCTCACTATCTCTCCCTTTCTTTCTCTCTCTTGCTCTCTCCCTTTCCTTCCCTCCCTGTTTCTTTCTTTCTCCCTCTCCCTCTATTTCCATCTCTTTGTTTTTCCCTATCTACCTCTGAAACACTCTCTCTCAATCTCTCTCCCCCTCGATCCCTCCCCCCCCGTTTCTCTCTCTCCCTCCCTCACTCTCTCTCCCTCTGTTTCTTGTGATATCAGTGACCGGTCGTGGGGAAGGCTGGAGTGCTCTGTATACAGTACATCCCTTTAAATGGCCTCTCAGTGTCAGTGATCCCTGCAGCCGGGCATCTGCTTCTGTTTACATTTTGTGTTTGGTCTCCCTCGTCCCGGTTGACTCGGAGACCGCGTGCGATTTAGTAGAATATGCGTTCGTTGACTCGTTCGAAACGCGCCTGGACGCGTACCAAACGCAGTGGAGTTGAAGTAAGCCGCTCTCTGATTCCGCAAACAGGAAACATTGGGACCGGAGTCAACGCTTGCGTCGAACGCTGGCCAAAATAACAGGATAGGATGTGAGAAGAACATTTTCAAGCACGTGCCCTTTTGTGTTATTACTCTGAAGTAATGATGTAACGGTGTGAGATTTCTCACAGTGCGATTGCATCCCAAAATTAAGTCAGCGTAAATCGTTTTCATGGTATTGTGCCGTGTTTGAATGTAGATTTTTTTCAAATCCCTTTAAAGAAACCACAGCAGGAAATGTTGTTTCTAAAGAAAATCATGTTTTCACTTTGGATTTATGATTTTTTATATGCACGCACAAACGCGCGCAAACACATCACACACCACACTCACACACACACAATCGCACACACTCACACACTTGCACACACACACCACACAGGCAAACACGCCACACCGCACACTCGTGCACACACACACACACACACACACACACACGCACTCACGCACACACACACACACACACACTACACATGTCACACATCCCACACGCACATGCCACACACTCATGCACATACACACACACACACACACACACACAATAAAGGCTAATAATTGAATGAAAATACTTTTCATATTCATTTTAGATATCTCAGTTTCGTACATAACGAAATCAATTATGATTTTTTTTTTTTTCCCACCACACGTTATCATGGTAACCATACTGTGCTGTGTCCCGTGACATCCCCTTTCTAAATGACAGCTCTGTGTCTGAACACATATTCCTTCTCTCACTCTCCCTGGGGAAGGTCAGCGCGACAGGCATTTTCCAAAAAGGAACTGGGTCCTGCTGTTTCTGAGGCGTTTTGTCAAGTAAATTAATACATTCGTTAAATAAAATGTTTATTATATCCAAAAATGTAGATCCTTTTCCACTTCAGGAAGCTAGATTATGTTTTCCCTCTTTGTTTGATATTTAATCAGCTAGGTATTGTTACTTAAGTCATGTTCAGTGCATAGCCCATGCAGGCGACAGTAGCGCCCCTCCAGAAATTCGTACCTGAAACCCTCAGGGTGCCGGTTCCACACTGGGCCTGGGGGGGGGGGGGGGCCTCAGTGACGTCCCCCAGCTGAGCGGGGCGATGAGCTCGTTCGGTACTGGGTGACGGAGCGTGTCCCGAACGCGGGTGGGTGAAAGGGGTGGAAGAGGAGCCCTGGGTACGTGTGAAACGTTATATGCCTCCCTGAGCAAACCAAACTGTGCACTGGCGGCTGTGCATGCAGATACACTTGTGTGTTTAAAAAATATAGCTTCACCTTCGTCAAACACCGTGAAATGTCCGGTGTTAATTCAACTCTTAACAGAGTCTATTTAAGTCCAACACTGACCATTTTACTGTGTATATAAATTTGAACCTCCATAAGTTTTTTTGCTTTGTTCCATTTTACCTTCATTTTCTTCTGGAGTGAGTGGGCCTCACTCACAAAACTTCTTAAATTACTCTTACTTTTGTTCTTAAAAATGCTCCTCGGAAAAACCAATATAGGATTCATGATACATGTGCAGATCTTTGTGTGCATATCCCGGGTGTATGAGATGATGGATGCTGGCTGTTTGTGAATTACATGCACAATCCTGTTCATGTGATTAACATAAGGAAATGAACAAATACAGATAAGAAAAAAATGACGAATGACTGAAATGTTCTTGGAAATGTCTTCTTCTTACACAGTTTACGATCGGATGTGATCGACGTCGGAGGAGGCCCAGTGTGTTTGTGCTAAGCGCCGCAGCCTCTCCTGTCAGTTTAAAAAACCGCAGTGGAGCAAAGTGCTCTCCTTCAAAACAAACGAAGAAAAAAACACTTTATTTTCGCTCCGCAGTCCGCCCGCTAGGCTGGTACGGACGTCGAGTCGGGGGGGGGGGGGCTATATCACGTCCGGCTTGGGCAAACAGTGCGAGCCGGGGCGCCCAAACGGCTCTTCCGTCTCCCGGGGACGACGGTACGGGCGATCGCACGCGCTGCGCGGAGCTGCCGGAGCCGTAGCCAAAGCCGCCGCGGTTACCGGTCTCGGTTGCCGGGACGCGCTCTGGTAACCAGGCCGGACGCAGAGACGGTGCCCTCTGCGTTAGTGGGGTCGGGGAGTGGCCCGTGGGCAGAACGCGGGCGGGCTGTTCTAACGCCCATCTCCCGCCAGATTAAGGATGAAGTGCACTCCTGCTTTCTGCCGCAGCAGTCCTGTGCGTTATCGTCCGATCTGTATCGTCGGTCCGTCTCTTTTCGTAATAGTGGCCATTCTGCCCAGAGAAGATAATGCTGAGAAAGTTAAAGATAGTACACTGCGTTCTGTGGGGTGCAGTTATTATGTCCATTACAGTGGCAAAATGGAGGCAGCCAGGGAGGTCAGTGTTTGTACGGCTCCTTTTGAACTGGACCACTGAATGAATGCAAGTTCTGTCGGGGAGGTCTAGGAGGAACTAGGACATCCAAGGTGTGGGCCTTCTAGGAGAATTTCGGGTAAGGGTGCAAGGGTCTTTCCGCTGTTCTGCTCTCACAACCACTCTCTGTGACTTCTCTCAAGAATAACAGGCCGCTGTCCTGGGAGATCTCAGGTTTTGGGTTGGGTCATCTGAGGGGTTTGATAATGGCCGGTCTGTGGTTATGGGTTGGGTCGTCTGAGGGGTTTGATAATGGTTGGTCTGTGATTCTGGGCTGGGTCGTCTGAGGGGTTCGATAATGGCCAGTCTGTGGTTATGAGTTGGGTCGTCTGTGGGGTTTGATAATGGTTGGTCTGTGGCTCTGTGTCAGGTCGTCTGAGGGGTTTGATAATGGTTGGTCTGTGATTCTGGGCTGGGTCGACTGAGGGGTTTGATAATGGCCCTGAGCTTCTGTATCGAGCTGTCTGAGGGGTTTGATAATGGCCGGCCTGTGATTCTGGGCTGGGTCTGTCTGAGGGGTTTTGATAATGGCCCTGGTCTGTATTCGGGCTGGGTCTGAGGGGTTTGATAATGGTCAGCCCTGTGTTCTGTGGTTATGGGTTGGGAGGTCGTCTGAGGGGTCTGAATTTTGATAATGGCTCAGCCTGTGGTTCTGGGGGTTGGGTTGTCTGAGGGGTTTGATAATGGCCCTGAGGTTCTGTATCGAGCTGTCTGAGGGGTTTGATAATGGCTCAGCCCTGAGGTTCTGTATCGAGCTGTCTGAGGGGTTTGATAATGGCTCAGCCCTGTGGTTCTGGGTTGGGTTGTCTGAGGGGTTTGATAATGCCCCTGAGGTTCTGTATCGAGCTGTCTGTGGTTCTGGGTTGGGTTGTCTGAGGGGTTCGATAATGGCCCTGAGCTTCTGTATCGAGCTGTCTGAGGGGTTTGATAATGGCCCTGAGGTTCTGTATCGAGCTGTCTGAGGGGTTTGATAATGGCTCAGCCCTGTGGTTCTGGGTTGGGTTGTCTGAAGGGTTTGATAATGGCCCTGAGGTTCTGTATCGAGCCGTCTGAGGGGTTTGATAATGGCTCCGCCCTGAGGTTCTGGGTATCGAGCTGTCTGAGGGGTTTGATAATGGCCCTGTGGTTCTGGGTATCGGTTGCCGTCTGAGGGGTTTGATAATGGCCGGTCTGTGTGAATCCACAGCAGCTGCCTTGTGACTCCAGAGCTGTGCTAATGCTAACGCAACAACAAAGAGGCCTTCACACAATCTGAGCCTCTGGGTCAGGCGCTCACTGTCCTGCGTGTCTCCAGAGTTCTCCTGAGGTTAGCTCTGATGTGGCTTGACGCTCATCTCAACCCAATGTCGTAAGTGGCTCCATTAAAGGTGAGTCAAACAGCAATCCCAGTGTTCATTTAATCAGGTTTTAGGAGATGGGACTACAGTTTTCTGTGGTTTTCACCAGCGAGTGTTTTGTAATTTATTTCTCTTGGTGTAGATCTGATGTTTGTATTTTGCATGAGCTGAAAGAAATGAAGTCCTTCCACTGTGAATGACCTCTGACACAGTAGATGAAACCTTTGCTATCTCCTCTGTAGTCTCCTTTCCATCACTCTTGAAATCACCTCTGGATATCCCACTCCCTCTGGATATCCCACTCTCTTTAAATATCCCACTTTCTTTAGATATCCCACTCTCTTTGGATATTAAGTTGCATCTTTATTGGTGCAGATCTTATGTTTTTTTTTTTTGCATGAACTGAAGAAATGAAGTCCTACCACTGTGAATGACCTGTGACCTCTCTGAAGTTACTACTGTGAAAATGAATCATGGCGTCTGGCAGTGAGTTTGTCAGGGGGAAAAAAATAGCAGTAGGGGGGTCAGATAAGTTATGTCAGTATCAGCTTCTCATGTGATACTATGCCATTTATAGATGTTCATAGTATTATTCATTTGTGTTAAACAGTCTTGTCAGCAACCATCAGTCTCGTTCATGCTCCCACATGTACGTCCTTCTATATATCAATAAGTATTTTATGTTTTGATACAGTAAAAATCCGTGTTCGGTTTGGCCGTTTCCTGAAGATCGTTCATCGTGCTCTGTCTCTCTAACGACCCTCTCTGAGCGTTCAAGGTGAAAGCCCTGTTCTCCAGCGTGTTGAACTGAGATGAACGGCCCTGTCTATCGGTCTTCGTTAGCGCTCGACCCTGTCTGTTTGTGAGATCGTTTTCTGCTCTGCGGGAGCTAGCGGGAGAGGAGCTGAGCTGAGCTGCCTCGTTCTGCAACATTGTTTTATGTTCTTAACTTTGCCTGGATTAGGGGAATTAACGCCATTTACAGATTGTAGATTGGGCTCGCATGCGTTAGAGCTGAAGATAGTTGTGAAGTTGCCTATGACGTACCCTGCCAAATAAGTGATAAGAATAGCAATAATCAGTGGCATCATAATTACCATCATCGTTATTCATTGCATATATAGTGCTGGTGTTCTCAGTGCCGGTCCTAGAGGGCCACAGGGCCTGTTTTTTTTTTTGTTCACCTTTAATTCAGCAATCAGTTCCGATCCAGGAAAGGTGAGTTAATTGTGTAATTAGCTGCTGTATTCATGAGGCGCAGTTAAAACCAGCAGACCCTACGGCACCACCAGCATCAGGGCTGAGAATCGGACTGAGAAATGGGGAAAAGACAGAAGTCTCATTTCACTCATCTTTATTATTGGAATTATGTGCTATGGCTTATGGCTCTATGTTAGACAAAAGTTGATTGAATAAAGGCCATAATGTCGGCTTTGTAGAGCAATGTAGTGTGGAGTATGTTTGTGAGCTAAAGGGCTCTATACTGAACAGGAATATTTCAGTATAGCGTACTGTGTCTCCAGGTGTGGTTTTTACTGAATTGTGTGTCTGTGTCTCCTGTGTGTCTCGTGTACGTCTCATGTGCATCTCACGTGTGTCTGATGTATGTCATGTGTGTGTTCTGACGTGTATCTCGCGTGTGTCTGGTGTGTGTTCTCATATGTGTCTCATGTGTGTCTGGTGTGTGTTCTCAGATGCTGGAGCCCAAAGCTGACGAGCAGTGTGACCCAGGGGTGCACCACATTCCGACGGGGGAGGACCGCCCCCCCTGCAGCCCCTCTGAGCCCCCCCTGATGGACAGCCCCCCACCCGAGGCCCTCACCCCCATGGAGGAGGAGCTCAAGACCCCGCCCACCCCACCGCCCTCCACCGAGGGTGAGGACTGCAGGAGCGTGGAGGGGGGGCCCGACTCCTGGAAGGAGAAAGAGGAAGAGGAGGAGGAGGAGAAGGAGGCAAAGGAGGAGGGCGAGGAAGAGGAGCCGGAGGAGGAGGAGGAGGAGGAAGAGAGGCGGCAGACGGATGAGGACAATGGCTCCGAGGCGGCGGAGGACGCCGGGGCCCCGCCCTCCTCCTCCTCCTCGTCCTTCGTCATCCCCGAGCTCCGCCTGGACCGCTCCTTCAGCGCCGACGCCCTCTCCTCCGCGCCCACCGACGAAGACTACGAGGAAGACGACGAGGACGACGACGAAGACGAGGACGACGACGAGGAGGAAGACGAGGACGAGGAAGAGGAGGACAGCGACGACAACTACCTGGAGCGGAGCGGCAGCCAGCGGCGGGGCACGGCGGGGATGGCGGCGGCGGCGGCGGCGGCGGCGTGCGAGCGGCACGGGGGCGGGCTGCGGGTGCAGAACTCGCTGCGGCGGCGCACGCACAGCGAGGGCAGCCTGCTGCAGGAGCCCCGCCCGCCCTGCTTCGCCTCGGACAACGCCATCGACCGGCTGGACGCCGCCGGCGCCGCCCCCAAGACCGGCTGGTCCCTGCCCTCGCCCCGCACCCTCAAGAAGGAGCTGACCAAGAACGGGGGCTCCATGCACCAGCTCTGCATGCTGCTCTCCGGCAGGAAGGTCAGTTCTGTCCCCCGTACCTACCGTCTGTAGCCTGTCTGTGCCTCTGTCTGTACCCATGTCTGTAGCCTGTCTGTGCCTCCGTCTGTACCCATGTCTGTAGCCTGCCTGTTCCCGACTCTGCAGCCTGTTTGTGCCCTGTGTGTCCCCCATACCCCCGTCTGTAGCCTGTCTGTGCCCCTGTCTGTACCCATGTCTGTAGCCTGTCTGTGCCGCGTCTGTACCCATCCTGTAGCCTGTTTGTACCTCTGTCTGTACCCATGTCTGCAGCTCTGCAGCCTGTCTGTTCCCCACTCTGTTTGTGTCCCCATGTGTCCCCCCCTGCAGCCTGTTTGTGCCCTGTGTCCCCCCCATACCCCCGTCTGTAGCCTGTCTGTGCCCCTGTCTGTACCCATGTCTGTAGCCTGTCTGTGCCGCGTCTGTACCCCGGCTGTACCCTGTCTGTACCCCCGTCTGTAGCCTGTCTGTACCTCGTCTGTACCTTCATCTTTGCTCGCTGTGCGCACCCCCGTCCCATCTTGTAACTGCTGTCCTGGAAGAGAGGGCTAGGTCAGTGTCCCGGTCTGTTTCTGAGTAAAACACGTCCATGCAAATCTCCCTTTCAGCACACACATCCGGGCATGCACACAGAAACTCTCCCGCATAAACACACATACACAAACACAAGAGCTTTTCTAGGCTATTAGGCTATGGCTAACAGACGCCATCTAATGGTGAATCAAGGAATATTTCTGATGAATCGTGGGGCACACAATTACACTTCACAGGTCTTTACAGTCTGCAACTTACAAGCACGCTGTTTTTTTTCTTGCAAGCCAATCACATCATATTATTTTTGTATAGTTGGATAGGCTGAAACAACTTGACAGAATATTGTAGCTGTACCCAATGTGGAGATCATGAAATATTGCATTTCTGTCGCTGTTACTGTTCACATATCAGCGCTGCTCCCTGCTGGACGGCAGAGGTACTGCAGATACACCACTGTGCACAAGCACAACCACTGTTCCTAGATCAGCGATACATCTGAGCCAGACAGAGATGGTCTCAGTACTGAAGTGCCAATAACATTTATACTCTGGCCTGTATATCCATTATGGCTGTAATGCATGTTGTCAGAAAGCCATCTGCACTAATATAAAATCTGAGATTTAACTTTATCTCCTTCATCATAACTCCAGATGTAATAGATTTTTGTTCATTTTAAAGATACGGTTTATATTGGCTGTTATTGGAAAGTTTAGTCACATATGCAGATTTTTGGCTTAACATAAGAACTCACACATATAAAAATT
This sequence comes from Anguilla japonica, assembly GCA_025169545.1. Classification (NCBI taxonomy): domain Eukaryota; kingdom Metazoa; phylum Chordata; class Actinopteri; order Anguilliformes; family Anguillidae; genus Anguilla; species Anguilla japonica. Next base: position 37,964,871 of record CM045896.1, read on the forward strand.
CCCTTGACTTTATGAAGTAATAAATTATATCCAGTAATTGTGCATACTGTATGTTATACACGTCATGGTGGTGGACTAGGGAAGTGGGGGAGCCGGGGGGTTGGGGGCTGGGGGGCTGGGGGATTGGGGTTCACTATGGTGGCAACCTGGAGGGGGTAGTGGGCGGGGGCGAGGGGGAGGGTGGGGTTGGGGGGTCAGGGGGTTCTATGGTGGCACACTGGAGGGGGTGGGGGTTGGTGGGGTTTGGGGGGTGTCATGATGGCTGACCGGGATGGGGGGTTTCAGGATGGCTGACCGGGATGGGGGAGGGGGGTTATTATACCAGCGTTCTCCTCAGCCCAGCAGACAGCCAAAGACAACTCCCCTTCTCTGCGGCCTCCCCATTTGCAAACAGCAAGCCACAGCAATTCATTTTCTATCCCCGTGGCTAAGTCTAAGATGTAACCCAGTTTGGCCTGAAAACCGTGGATCTAGCAACCCTATTCCTGGAGCTCCTGTGATATTTGTTTGAATGTTTGAGGTGCAGTACACTGAATTCTCCACTAAGGGGTGCTGTGTACCTCCGTTGTCGTCTTCCAGCACACAGTCACACTAGGGAGCAGAAATGAGGCAGCACTCTGCATAGTTCTGACCAATCCTAATTAAGCTAAAAACCCTCTCTGTTCTGAGCATGTGCCCACAGATATCCAAATATTAATTTTGTGGTTTTCTTTGAAGTTTTTGTAGTCTCTCACTCTCTCTCTTTCTCTTTATTTCTCTGTGTGTCTCTTTCTCTTTTTCCTCTCATATTCTTTTTCTTCCTTTTCTTTCTTCTTCTCTCTTACTCTCTGTCTCCCTCTCTCTCTCTGTCTCTCCCTCTCTCTCTCTCGTTCCCTCCTCTCTCTCTCTCTCTCCCCCTCCTCCTGCTTTCTCCTCTCTCTCTCCCTCTCTTTCTCAGCTTTCATCTTCTACATGGCGAGCAGCTGCACAAATATCCACTCAATAAGTAAATAAAAGCCAGCAGAAGCATGTGATCAGCCCTAACAAAGCACCCGCCAATACATTTAAAAAACCTGCCCTGATATTCTGTCTTAAACACAAATCCCCCCCCCCCCCCCCCCCCCCCCCCCCTTCACGACTAACCCAGCAGTAACAGCAGCCTCCAGTACGGTCTGCCTTATTAGGTAATAGTTGGAAGGTGAGGTCCTGTTCATCGGAGAAGAGTAGCAGGTGGCCCTTAATGAAAGCTCCCCCGTCCCTCGAGCGAGTGAGCAAGTGAGTGACGCCCCCCCCCCCCCCCCCCCCCCCCCCCCCCCCCCCCCCCCCCCCCCCCGATCTCTCTCAGAGGGGGGGGCGGGCTGAGCTGGGGACGATGGCGGCCATTTCGCGCCCTTAAATGGCAGCGACGCGTTTCTCGGTGGAAGGAATGCGAAGCTCCCGCCCGGCGGCGTTGGCCTTGGCAGATTTCCGGGGGCCTTCTTTCGCTGCCCCCCCCGCCCGCCGTCATCGCGGCCGCCTTTACGCCACCGTGCGTTTCCGTCTTTTAAACACCCCCCGCCTCTGTGACCTCACAAATCACCCACCATCTCCACGGCAATGTGGAAAGAGTCACAGAGGAAGCTTTCATCTCTGTTTAAAGACCGCCTCCCCCACCGCACCACACTCTGAGCCCTCATAGGCTCTTTAAACCTGTCGGTGGCTCGGTGTACCTGTCACAGAGCCAGGAGGTGCGCACAGTCGGTTACATAAATACCCTCTCGGGCACACAGCTCCTCTCCTTCAGCACTTCCACGCCATTGGTTCTGCCGAGCCCACGTCATCACACAATCTCCACTCCGCTCGTTAGAGGCATTTTTCCTACAAGTGGTCTGGAGCAGCAGTGGAAAATGATTTTAATTGTATATAATGCCGCATTAGGGCCTATGTAAATATCATTTATTTAATAATGCTTAGATAAGACTATTTCTGTACCTACGACGGACAGAAAAGTAGATTTATTTTCCATTTCCGCCGGTTTCCTTTGCCAAAAAGTAAAAAAGTAACCTTTCGTTTTCGTAAACATTTTTTGCGTGTGTGTAACACATCATTCTAATTGCTAGCTAATGGAACTGGATCCGGCTTGGTTTGCATTGAGTATCGAGCACATAATTCTAATTGCCCGTTCTTGTTGTCCAGAGTTTGGCATTTGTTTTGACACTTATCAAGGCACAATGACAGGACCACACAAAGATTCTGGACGAAATTTTCTTTGAAAAAAACCACAAAAAAAAAAAACCAGGACCTCAGACCACTTCAGTGCACAAAGAACATCTCATACGTATTACATGAAAATTCACGAATTTGACAGACACAGTTCTACAAAGCAACACAGAGGCATTTTGGTAAATAACTCCAAAAACATGTATAAAAGGTTGCAGAAAAGCTGGCCGTATCGCTTATCAAAGCTGAGAAGGTGATGTGGTGGAGAATCGCAAGGGGCTGCAGGGTCTGGTGGGGGGCTGGTGAAGGAACGGGGCTTGTAATGCGAGGTTGCAGGTTCGATTCCCAGGTGCATTAGTGCTACTGTACCCTTGTAGCAAGGCGCTATATCAGTATACCAGTTGTATAAATGGACAGTGTGTGTAATTTGTAAATTGAATCAAACCCCCTACCATTCAGGTGGAGGGGAGGGGGGGGGGGTGTAGATGGTTCAATAATCGACCACCCTATGGATTGCACCACAGGTACGCTCACTGCTTACCCAGCATGCTTTTCACCCCCCTTGGTGAAAAGCATGCTGGGTAAACGCGTGCCCTTTTTCCGAGTCTTGGATACCGTGCATGTCATCGGGCCAGTTTTCCCCCTAGGATGAGCCTGCAGGTCTGCCCGGGGGAGCAGATTTATTCTGCGCCCAGCTCAAGCCCGAAACGGCTCTATGTTTGCGCACCGGGGGACAAACGGTGGAAGATTTGCTATGCAGTTAATCAGCCTGAAGATGCCGGCGCAGTTTAGAGACCGAATGCCTTCCCCGGCGACGTGGGCGGACCGGGCACTGAGCGCGTGCAGTACGGCGACGGGTTAGGAGTAGGAGCCGGATTGGGAAAACTTCGGGAATACTGAGGGAATTCTGTATGCTCTTAACACTGACACGGAAGACCACCTGCTCGGATCCGCTTGCTTTTTGTTCCATAATGTTGGCATATTTTTTCTTGATTTGGCTCTGTACTCCGCCATTTTAGATTTGTGATCAAATAATTCACGTGTTTTTAAAGTGCAGATTTTCAGCTTTAGTTAAAGGGTATTTTAATACGCGTTGGTTTCACCACGTAGAAATTACAGCACTTTTTTGACGACACGATATGAATACGATATAATTAATATGGTATGTCCCAAACATTGTGGAGCTCACTGTACATGCGGCATTAACTGTGACAGGAAAGGCCTCCTGCACCACCTCCTGATTTATTATTTTGTGCATGTTTAGCACCGTATGCTGATTGATGCACCCGTGGAATAAATTCTTACTGCTGTCGAGCATTCTTGAGAGTGCGGTCCGTTTGTCTTCTACTGTTATCCTGTAGAACTCAGCACCACTTATAAGCACCAGACCTGGGTCAAATACGTATTTGTTTTGGATTAAAATGCTTTTCTGTGCTCTCTTGATCTTGCCTTGTGCAATTGAGCAGCAATATGAACAGAAGGTGGGATTTGCACTTTTTGAGAGAATATTTCATAGGTTCCAATACACCAGACAAGATCAGTAAAGCGTAGAAAAATATTTGAATCCAAAACAAATTTGTAGTTGACCCAGGTCTGATAAGTGCGTAGTTTTGAGCTGAGCAGGTTTCATTCTGAAGTGATCCTCCTGCACAGATACTCATGGTTTTTTTTGCTCTGTACTGAACAGACCTGTTGTAGCTCAGTGTTAAAGATGCATCTCAGCCATGGGGATTGATTAGCCTGTTGCAGAGATTTATTATTTAGAACAAGCTCTCATCCCACACCTGACCCTCTGTGAGATTGGGCAAGGGAAGACAAACAATAGCCGGTCGGTTCTGGCACGTGGCCATCTTGGGACACCATGGGAGAAGGGCATTGTGGGATATTCATATCCGCTGTGGGAGAAGGGCATTCTGGGATATTTATAACCACTGAAGGAGAAGGTGACGTGACCTCCAGGGTCGTCAGACACTTCGTGGACCTGTTTGTTACCATGGGTTACAAAACAGGAATGCAGGTTTGGGGAAAGGAAAGAGAAAGAGAAAGGAGAAGGACCGAGAAAAGAAAGAGAAAGATGGACAGTGGCTTTGTGTCTGTGTGATGTATGTTTGTTTAATGAGACGGCGGCTTTTGGAGTGTTGCTGGGATTGCTTCGAAGGGCTCGCCACCCGCCAGACATTCCGGAACTCTCTACCAGGCCGCACTTTCGCTAACGATGATTATCATTCTGGTTTACTGGGCCATGTCGCGGAGTTTATGAGGTTAGGATTTCAGTGTGGATACCAGACCCCGTTGACTTTAAACAGCTCATTACGGAGTCATGCTTCATCCCAGTGTGACCGCCAAGCCTGAGACCTTCATTTCATAATTTCTGCAGGCACTCGCTCGTATATATTTGTGTGTGTGCGTCTGTGTGTGCATGCGCGTGTGTGCGCGCGCCTTTGTGTTTGCGTGCACGTGTGTCTGCGTACGTCTGTGTATTTGTGTGTTACGGAGAACAGTATCTCTGGGGTACAGAGAAAGTCAGGACAGAGAGAGATTCCTACGTTGCGAAAAATATACAGAACTGAAATCAAATATTTTTTTTTTTCCACGAAGTGAAGTATGCCTCCCTCAATTCAGAGAAATGACGTAAACAGACTGTCAGCCCTGCTGGGGGAGCGACCCACAGCTCAACTGCCTGCACAGTGTGCGGCAGTGCACAGTGTGCGGCAGTGTGCGGCAGTGCGCCATAACCTGAGAGACAGTGCGCAGGCATCTCCACCATCACAGTGTCCCTAGGACAATCTGGACTAGTCTGTTGTCGTCATAACAGTTATTGTTCTCCATTACCATTTTATTTTGTTAAAGCCACTTCCCTCCTCCCCCAAATTATTACTTAGGTTCCAAGCACCCAGTCATTTGCATAATTGTTGATTTAGTTGTTGCTGTTGACTGTTGTTGACATGGTTGTCTTTGTAAACAATTGCTTTGGCAGCACTATGCTGGGGTGTAGTAATGCCAATTAAGCATTGAATTTTTTGAATTTTCTATTAGAATTGAATTAGAGATTTGAGAGAGAGAGAGAGAGAGAAGAGAGTGAGAGAGTGAGAGACAGAGCAAGAGAGAAAGAGAAATAGTGACATGGTGCACCTGGTCTCCCACTCTTCAGTGTTAGTAATATGTACGCATGTAGAAAGGGTTTATGGGAGGATTAAATATTTGATCGGTCTGTGGAATGGACCCGCGCTCTTTGGGCTGAGTGGGGACGGGCCCCTAAGGGAGCTGGTCTCGGCAGGACCTGTTTGCCCCCGTGTCTGTCTGCGGTCCAGTCGAAAAAGCGAGAGAGTGATGCGTTCTGCCCGGGAGCAAAAGAGAGCAGAACAGAACACTTAATTTGTGTGCAGAACGTTTATATCTGGTCCATGGGTTGTGAGTCTAATTTATTTTTGGGAATTTTCAAGTCTGTGGAAAGTTACAGAAATTGGATCGGACTTCTTGTTCATTTGTTATCATGAAACCCCCCCAAACCTCCCCACCCCCCAAAAAAAAGAAAAGAAAAGAAAAGCAATTTGCCTTGCCAAATGGGGATCCAGTCTGCCAATTACTCCAGGAGAGAAGTAGAAAAATGAAATGACTGCTGAACTCCTGCATGACTGGAACATGGATATCGCTGCAAACTCAGAACACATGGATTTCCTCTCATTCCTTTTTCACTACTTTCCACTGCCTGCCTCTGACATTATAATAATCGGCACATTCTCTGGTTTTGTCTACTGGTTTTGTTATATTTTTAAAAAAGGTTTTCTGAAGATTGTGAGCTGGGGGAAGGGGGAAGGGGAGGGGGGGATTGCGCATTCAGATCAGGACAGGAGAATGTGATCGCGGACTGGGGGGGGGCGGGGTGGGGGAGGGGTGTGAAGGGATTGGGGATTGAAAGTGTGACCCCTTTGGTACTTTCATGGACCCCCTGGTTTAAAAGCCAGGATTTAACATGTGTTTCACATTGGTTAATTAATTCCAAATGCTTTCCCAGTGGTTAGCTTTTTCATAATGCAGAAAACAGGGTTCTTTCAGGTAGCAGCGTAGTATAATGGGTGAGGAGTTGGTTTTGCAACCTACAGATCACAGGTTCGATTCCCGGGTAGTGCCCTTGAGCAAGGTACTTAACCTGCATTGCTCTAGTATATATCCAGCTGAATAAATGGATGCAATGTAAATGATATGTAAAAAAAGAAAAGTTGTGTAAGTCGCTTTTGATAAGAGCGTCTGCTAAATGCCTGTAATACAATGTAAGGTTGAAAGCAGGAGGTTGAAAGTAAGCAGTAAGGTTGGAAGTTTTCTGACACCTTGCTAGCTGTGTTATGTCAGTGAGGTTTGGACAACCTACCTCTCTGAACTCCCACCCACCCACCCCACGCCACTTATGAAGTCAGTCTCTTATTAACGGGGTCCCATCATCCCAAACCGCAGAGACCCCATCAGGGCGGGGGGTGAATGTGACAGGAGGTCTCGTGCCCCAGATCGCGGCGCCGTGACGACGAGGGCCAGCGCCACTGTCTCCGGGGCGACGGGCGGGCGAGCGACCGGCGGTTACGCCATTGCCACGGTCGTGATTATTACCCAGAGGGCCGCAGCGGGCCGATGTTACAGCAGTGCGGCCGGGGCGGGGTTCACCGGCAGGTCAAAGCCCCCCCCTCCCCCGCTGCCCTAAAAATAGCCCTGGCAGCGGCTCGAGTTCCTCTCCCTTTCACACGGCGGTTCGGGGAAACTGCGTGTTTGACCGTCGCACGTTCGCCCGGGACAAATGCCGGGCCTGGGAGGCCGCGCCTCGAGTTCGAGGCCAGCCATTCGCCGGTTCTGGGCGGACGCAGACGCTCGAAAAGGCGAAAGCCCAATCTGGGTTTCTTCCCCGATAATGAGCGAGGTGCGTTCGCTCCGTGTTTGTCTTTGCCGGTGAGGAAAAATTGCAGGCTGATTTTTTTTTTTCCGGAAGGTTCCAGCTCGCCACTCGAAGAGGCCGTCGGGCAGACTGGGGCGGCTTTAGCCGAATCAGGCGGGACCCTCCCGTCGGTTGAGACCCCACCTGAGCCCTAGTGGAAAAAAAAATAAACAAGCAAATCCAGCACGCTAAGCGCTAGCCGTTCACACAGGACGAGGGCTGAGCAAATGAACAGCACCAGGGCTCCAGACTTCCACACAGGGGCAGGCGTCCTTTATTCAGCATAACGTTATGTGGCTTGTGCACGTTAGCTCGCTTTCTTATCCGCTGCGTCGGCTTTGCGACATAGCTCACGTCATCAGGGTTTGTGTTGCCTGTACATTACAGCTAGACGTGTGCTGAAATGGATTCCCTGTGACCGTCTCGGGAATCGAACCCGCAACCTTCTGATTCCCGTTCAGTCCCAACCTGCAATCTTCTGATTCCACTCCGGTTCCAGTTATTATTACGGCTTTTTTTTTTTTATTGCTGTAAAAGCGCTCTGCGAAAGATTGCTTTGAATTTGTCCTATCGTGTGTACTTTGGGCTTCCAGAATGTTTATGGACGCGTTATAAATAAAGTTATTATTTTTTGAACATGTTTACATATTTGGTGCGCTTGTTCATTCGGTGCAGGGCATATCGTGAGGACAGCTGCAGGAACGAGGTCACCGCCAGAGTACAGCCAGTATCGTACACACAGATAATCAGTGGGAATATGAGCACACAGCCAGGCGGTGCTCTGCTGCCTCGCTGCTGTGTGAGACTTTTCCGGAATGCAGGGGAATGTTCGGGCCTGCGGACAGCACTGCGCAAGCAATGCAGGCTGTTTAATTTACTTTACAGGCGTTTAGCAGACGCTTTTATCCAGAGCGACCTACATCGAATCCAATTATACAGCTGGATATATACTGGAGCGATGCAGGTTAAGTACCTTTGCTCAAGGGTACAACGCAGTGTCCTACCGGGGAATCAGACCTGTGACCTTTTACATGCAGACTGTTTACATTCAGGCTGTTCACATGGAAGCTGTTTACATGCAGACTGTGTACATGCAGACTGTGTACAAACACTGCAGTGTTACTGCAACAGTTGTATCTGACCGCAGAATGAAGGCCCTCTTCTTCAGACGATGTCTCGGCTACCCTCTCACCTACCCCTCCGTGCACTCTTATCTTAATTAATCAATTGATTGATTAACTGAGGTAATTATGACATTTTCAGTGGTTTTTTTTAATGAGTTACAGTTTGTATGATGGGGCTGGGTTAGCATTGCCAACTTAACTGATGTGATGGGCTCCCCCTCTATAGCCAGGTTCCTCCAGAGATTCTTCCCATTGGGTAGTTTTTTCACACTACCGTTCAAGTGTTTCTCTTCCCACTGGGGAGTTTTTTTGTTTTTGTGGTGTGGGTGTGTGTGTGTTTTTTTTAACCCCAATTGCTTGCTTTTTGGGGTTCAGACCCAATATTCCTTTCAGTTTTCCCCGTGAAGCATCTTTGCGACAGTGTCTCTGTTAAAAAAAAAAAAAAAAAGTTCTACACAAATAAAAGTTTTCTGCTTTGGGATGTTGGCCTGACCTCATGTACCGTAGCTCTCATACTGATACTCTCTCGCGCTGTAAGTCTCTCTGGATAAGAGAGTCTCCTAAATTAGTGTGGTTATAATCTTATCATCGAAAGTGAGGTCACAAGTGGAGAACAACCCGTTTCGTCCTTCGCTAACCTTCCGTGTGGCCCATGGCGAGTTCCGCGTCTAATCGAATCGAGCGCTGGATCCCAGGAACGCTGGAAAGAACGCGTCTTTCTGCTGGGCAGCGTTAGCGTGCGCTGGCTAGCTCCCCCGAGCTGGTTTTTTTTACCCAACGAGCCGGTTCCCTCTGCTTACCCACAGCAAGGCTGCGTGCGTCCGAGCGAACGGACGTGCTGGAGATTCAGAAAGCACTCGTGTTGTTAGTCTTATCAGTCAGAAATGCATCAGACTCTGTGTTAGCTAGGAGCTGTTTGTGTATTGAGCTCTGTTTGGCTGGGCCGCAACAGCGGGGCCAGCCCTACACAAAAGCGAATGTCTGTGACTGACTGAGTGAGTGACTGAGCGAGTGATGAAGTTACACCATTGGTCGGCCGAGTTATGAAGTCACACCATCGGTCAGCCGGATCACGTGTGATAGGTCCAGCCATATACTAGGTTTTAACCTGGTCTTGTTACCCCTGCTTCAGTCTGTATGCTCTTAGTTTCTCACACCTTCACTTCCTGATTTTGTTCCCTAGTCAGCTGACAGTGTAGGTTGTTCTTCGAAGCTGCATTCATGCTAACGACATGGGGTTTTTCCGCATGTTTGCACGGTTTGTGACACACTGTTTCTGCAGCCAAAGCCCCTTTCACACATGCATGCAGTTTTCTGAGTCGGCGTCATGTGTGAACAGAGTCGACTTTCCATGTAAGACCTTCCTCCAGTTTTCTGGGTCAGGATCTCATGAGATTTATGGAAATCTTCCTCCGTCTTCCTTCCTCTAGTGTCACATTACATTACAGGCATTTACATAAGTTTTTACATAGCATTTACATTTCCATCCATTTATACAGCCGGATTTATACTGAAGCAATGGAGGTGAAGTGCCGTGCTCAAGGGTACAACAGGGAATCGAACCTGTGACCTTTAGGTTACGAGACCAGGTCCTCACCCGTGATACTACACTTCTGCGAACAGAAGCAGCGACGTCCCCGGGTAAAGCAGGTCACATGGGGGCGAGCGAGCCAATCACGAGAGACTCCGAGGGTGACGCGTCACGTTCTGCGACTTGGCCACGGCGTGCGTTCGTCCGTGGCGGCAAATTTAAGCTGTCAAGGTTCGAAACAGAAGTACCAAACCGAGGAAGAAAGCGCGTCTGCGCAAACGTCTGGAAATCGGGCCGACTCTGAGACGAGGGAACGTTTTTATCCGTCTGCGCAGACGGCTTAGTGGTGCCGTTAGAGATGCTGTGGTCTGCGATAAGATAACAGGCTTCCTACGCGTACGAGGCATTCTGAGACAGGAGGCCTACATAACACGTATAGCATCCTGCCCGGCGCGTGAACAGATCCGACCCCGGCGATGCTGCGGCTTCCGCGCGCGGAGAGGGCTTATCAGAAGCCGGGCGTTTATGGGAACGCTGTCTCGACTTGTGAACTTGGGAAATGTGAACTCTTCTGAAGTGGTAGGGGGGGAAGGGTCTTCAAGTGTGACATTGAGTAACCACTCCAGTCTCCCCCACACAAAAAAAAAAAAAAGTTTCCATTGTGCGGTTGGCACATACAGTAGCGGACTAGTGGAAAGTCCTGGGGGGGGGGGGGGGGGGGGGGCTGACGTCTGCAGTGTCTGTTCTATCTCTCTTTCTCCCTCTATCTCTTTGTCTCTCTCTATCTCTCTCTCTCGCTCTCTCTCTTATCCCCCTCCTCTCCTGCCCTCTCTGGCTGGCTATCTCCTTCCCTCTGTCTGGGTCTCTGTATAACTAAGATATAAACTGTGTGAAAGATCCATCAGAGATCATCTTGTTCTTGTTCTCTCTCTTTCTCACTCTCTCCCCCTCTCTCTCCTCTCTCTCTCCCTCCTATGTCCCTTGTCTCCCCTCTCTCTCTCTCCCCCTCTCTCTCTCTTCTCTCATGTCTCTCTCTCTGTCTCTCGCTCTCTCTCCCTCTCTCTCTCTCACTGTCTCTCCATCTCTCTCTCCCTCCTTCTCCCCGTCTCCCCCCTCTCTCTCTCTCTCTCTCTCTCTCTCTCTCATGCCGTTTAGCACATTCGCTCCCGTGCCAGCCGGGCCGGAGAGCGTAGTTCGCCCGGGCCCCCGTCCCTCAGAGAGGACCGGCCCAATAGAGCGGCCGTCTAAACCAAGAGTGGACACGCCCCACAGCTCTCCCAGACCCTTTCACACACATTTCAACTGCATGTCTGACCCCCCAAAAAACGGATTTGGTTTCACCCTCCCTGGGGGATAAAAAAGCACTGTGCTGGAGAGTTTGTTTCCGGACACCGAGAGGAGATTTAGGAAACCGGGGTGCAAAATGGCGGCCGTGTCTGCCCGCGGTGGTGTTGGGCGCCCTCTCTGGCTCTGCGGCCGCGAGGTGATGGGCGGGGCGCTGATCCTCTGTCGTTGCTATTGGTTAGATGTACGGCGGGATCAGAGGACTGAGGCCTGTGGAGAGTCGCCAGGCCTCCCCGCTCTGACTGCATCGACCCTCATCGACCCGCTGGAGCAGTCAAAGCCCGCTGCACACACCGGGCAGAGCAAGGCTAACACTGGGAACGAGCTGAAATGGGAATGAGTGAAATGGGGGGGGGTTTTTAGTGTGGGGGGGGGGGGGGGGTTTTGTGTGGGGGGGGGGGGGGGGGGGGTGTTTGGTGCTGTAGTGTTAAGCTAAGTGTTGCTTAAGTGCTAAGAATACGGCTCACCCTGCGCATCACTAGAATAGCTCCTGTGTGTATGTGTGTGTGTGTGTGCGCGTGTGTGTGTGTGCATATGTATGTGTGCATGTGTGCATATGTATGTGTGCCTGTGCATGTGTGTGTGCCTGTGCGTGTGTGCATGTGTGCAGTGTGTGTGTGTGTGTGCATGTGTGTGTGCCTGTGCATGTGTGTTCGTGTGTGTGTGTGTGCGCGCGCGTGCACATGTATGCATGTGTGCATGTGTGTGTGTGTGTGTGTGTGTGTGTGTGCGTGCGTGCATGTATGCATGTGTGCATATGTATATGTGTGTGTGTGTGTGTGTGCCTGTGCATGTGTGTTCGTGTGTGTGTGTGTGCCTGGCATGTATGTAGCCAGTATATGGGTGGTGTGTGTGTATGTAGTTGGATGTGGTTCCCACACTGCAGAAGGAGTGTCCGGGCCCATCCAGCCTGTTTAAAGTACAGCCGGGCCTCTTGGCCCCTGTGTTTGCAGAAGGCATGAATGGCGATCTTCGCCGTACGTCAGTGGGCCCGGTTTGCGCATCGGCACGCTGGCGGGGGATTGGCCCCTCGGCCCTGCTTTCGCTGCAGAGCCGGCGGCCCATCCATCTCTGCCTGCTCCAAAAAGCTTCTGAGCGATACCATCTGCCAAGACCTAAAAAAAAACCTCAAACCTGCGTCAGCCCCGCATTAACCTCCATTAAGAGCGGTCTGCAGACTCAGAACTGAAAATCCGAATCGCAGAGGGAGCGTAATCCCCCGTTAATTAATCCTGCTTGATTATTCAGATATTCGAGAGAGGGGGGGGGGGGGGGGGGGGGGGGGGGGGGGAGTTAGCGCTGTAGCGAAAGCTCCCGGCTTCACGCGTTTTTATTACCGTGTTCGGTAGCTGCGGCTGTGGGCCTTCGCTGCGTGGGGCGTGACGGGTCTCTGAGAGAGGTGAGAAGCGAAAGGTGAGAGGATGAAAGATGAGAGGATGAAACGTGAAAGGTGAAAAGTGAGAGTTGAGAGGCGAGAGGTGAGAGGAGGAAAGATGAGAGGATGAAACGTGAAAGGTGAAAAGTGAGAGTTGAGAGGCGAGAGGTGAGAGGGTGAAAGATGAGAGGAGAGAGGTGAAAGGTGAGAGGATGAGAGGTGAAAGATGAGAGGATGAGAGATGAAAGATGAGAGGAGAGAGGTGAAAGATGAGAGGTGAGAGGTGAAAGATGGGAGGTGAGAGGGTGAAAGATGGGAGGTGAGAGGGTGAAAGATGAGAGATAAAAGATGAGAGGATGAGAGATGAAAGATGAGAGGAGAGAGGTGAAAGATGAGAGGAGAGAGGTGAAAGATGAGAGGTGAGAGGTGAAAGATGGGAGGTGAGAGGGTGAAAGATGAGAGATAAAAGGTGAAAGGTGAGAGCATGAGAGATAAAAGGTGAGAGGATGAGAGGTGAAAGGTGTTAAATGTGATTGGAGCAGGGGTGTTTGTGTTCAGGGGAGAGCGCTGCTTCTTTCCTGCCTCTCCACGGTGCCGTAACGCAAGGACCCCCGAATCTGACGTCTTTTGGCCGGGGAAGACGCAGGACGGCCGTGGGTGTTTGTGGAGCCTGTTGCCACAGCAGTGGAGGCAGCGGCCGGTGCTCGGTGGGTCCTGGTAAAAACGCCGGCGCCTCTGACTCACGTGTTTATAAACATGCGCCGTGCGGCGTGCTGCCCTGTCGCCATGGTAGCACAAACAGAGCGGGGGACGGTGAGAGGGGGGTGGAGTTTGGTCTCTGTTCCTCTGCCCCACGCACGGATGGTCCTTTAGTCTCTTCTTAAACCCATGCCGCCACCCCCCCCCCTCCTCAATACCCACGAGTAGCACTGAGAGAGAGAGACTGTGTGTGTGTGTGTGTGCGTGTGTCTGTGTGTGTGTCTGTGCGTGTGCGTGTGCATGTGTTTGTGTGTGTGTGTGTGTGTGCATGTGTTTGTGCGCGTGTCTGTGTGCGCGTGTGCATGTGTTTGTGTGTGCGTGCGTGTGTCTCTGTGTGTGTGTGTGTTGTGTGTGCATGTGTGTGTGCCTGTGCGTGTGTTTGTGTGTGTGTGTGCGTGTGCGCGCGTGTGCGTGTGTGTGTGTGTGTGCGCGTGCGTGTGTCTGTGTGTGAGCCTGTGCGTGTGTCTGTGCGTGTGTCTGTGTGTGAGCCTGTGCATATGTCTGTGTGTGTGTCTGTGTGTTTGTGCGCGTGTGCGTACGCATGTGTTTGTGTGTGTGAGTGTGTGTGTGCGTGTGTCTGTGTGTGTGTCTGTGTGTTTGTGTGCGTGTGCGTGTGCATGTGTTTGTGTGTGTGTGTGTCTGTGTGTTTGTGCGCGTGTGCGTATGCATGTGTGTGTGTGTGTGTGTGTGTGTGTGCGTGAGCCTGGTGCAGTGGGCCGGCCGGTGCATTCGCTGTTTATTCGGCTGGTCGTGTTTCTCCTTTACCCAAACACCCCACACCCTCAGTACCCACACGCAGCACTGAGAGAGCTGTGTGTCTGTGCAAGGGCTTCATATTTAATCGCGCTGTGCAAAATAAAATGTGCAAAGAGCGGATTAGCCTAGGTCTCCTTCCCTGGGGGCGTATGTTTATTTAAACTCTTACCCCATCCTGACATTCTCTTGACCTTTCTGGTGTATGTTTCTCAGTTTCGATATTGTGGTTATAACGGCATTCACACCCCCCCCCCCCCCCCCCTTCCGCCGCTGATCAACCCACCCGCCCGCCATGCTTCCTTAACAGACGATCTCAATGTCAGCCAAAGCATTTTTCAAACTTTTTTTACCCTCAACTTTTTTAATCTATCCGAGGGGTGGCCAACCCTGTTTCTGGAGAGCTGCAGGGTCTGCTGGGATTTGTAGTAACATTTTACGGCACATAATTAGTCAAAGCATTAGTTAAAAGCATTTTGTTACAGTTAACTCAGCTCGCCTGAGTCTTTTTTAGGCTTGAGTGTAAAGCCCTTTAGCATCAGGGTTGAGGAACCTGAGTGAATCATTCAGAGCCTTTTGTTTGCGGTAGTTTGTCATTTTCGTCACGGGGAACACCTTCAGAAAGGGGGGGGGGGGGTTTGTTTGGTGTTTGTCTGAAGCTCAGCTCTTAGTGGCTGGGAGTAATGGAAGCCGTGTCAGTGAGGGACAGAGGAACTCTTTAAGGTTAATAATACACAGCCGGACAGAAGCCCAGCTGTCTGAAAGCTTCCCGTGACGGTCGTGTGTCATCGAGGGCTTTTTACCGAAATAACCCCCCCTTCCCCACCCTTCGTGCCCCGAACCCCAGCGCCGGAAAGGAAGGGGCCTCTCCGCCCCCGTCCGAAAACGCGCCCGGTTGTCCGGCGCGGGCGGGGAGCCAATCGGAGCGCGGCCTCGCGACGCGGAACGGAATGCCGTCGCCCGACCCGGCAGGACCGACGCGGCTCGCCAGACAGGAAGTCAGGAAGTCAGGTGACCCGGGGGCCGGCGTGCCGCAATTGTTCGAGACGTCCTCGCCGCAGGAAGTCCCCGAGACGGGCAGGAAGCAGCCATCTCCTACGAGGCGTGCGATAAGGGCGGGAGGGGAAATTTATAGCGGTGGTCGGGGGGCGGGTGGGGGGGGGGGGGTTACAGTGCAACACAAAACCGCGAAAACAAGAGCGAACAAAAAGACCGAGGTCAGATATTCCAGCACTGTAAGGCTCCACATCCTTTCTGATGGGGGTGGGGGGGGGGCTTTGTTGAATGGGGGTGTTCTTTATGTGTAATGGCCCCTCGTCCTTAAGCAGTGGTTCACTGTGTGTGTCAAAATCTGAGGAGTGTGCAGGGCATGGGGAGGGGGGGGGGGGGGGGGGTGTATGAGGAATGGGTGGGGGGGGGGGGGGGGGGGGCGGTGGCTGGGGGGTTACCTGTAATGCCCTCATCTCATTGGCCATGCAGAATGAGATCCCATGATTTCCTTGTACCCCCAGAAGGGTCAGAGACTTTAAGTTACAATGCATGACAGCTCTCTGTATTTATACTGTCTTTCATTAAAACCCTTATTTAATGAGCGAAGAACCCCTGTGACAGCATCGTTAACCCTCGAGCCACTCTGCTGAAACTGCAGCGGCCGTTGGACTGCGAGTGTTCAGTCAGGATTCGAACCTGTGAACCAGGCTTCGACACCGGACCACCTCGTCCCGACTTCGAAGCGTTAGCGCGTGCTACAAAGAGCCGCTCTCAGTGTAGTCACAGTTTAGCGCTAGCGCATAAACGGAGTTTGAATGTTTTTTGCCGGGTGTTTGAAACGGGCCAACCGACAAGTGCTCAGTCGGAAGCTCCCAGAAACTGGCGGGAATGGGACGTCTCCTTAAGAGACGGTTGTTAATTATAAATGTTTTTTTAAAAAAAAAAGTAATTTCCGAGAAACGTCTTCATGGGTGACCGTTTAAATGCGGTTTTACGGTAACGGGCAGCCCAAATTAGCCTGGAGGCGCGGGCCCGGAACCTGCCTCTCAAAGTGAGGCCGAGTGCTCTCGGGAAGCTCGATTGTGACCCGGCGGGGCGGGGCGGGGGAACGAGGAGCGAGGGGCTGTCGTTTCTCGGCAGGGGGCTTTGTTAATGTGACACCCCCCCTCCCCCCAAACCCCTCCACCCCGCAGCTGGAGGTGAGGAAACTCTTGAAGTTTCACACAGTCTGAGGGACTGGGGTGGGGGGGGTTGGCGGGGGGGGGGGTCTGGGGTGAGGAAGGCCGTATTGTACCGCACTGTCGCCTTTGTTTTAGTTGGGTGGTGAAATCAGAGCAGAAAAAAACGAAGCGATGCAGGAGAACCGGAGGGAGAGGCCAGATTGAGGGCCGCCACGGACACCGCCATCGCGGGTCTTTACGAACCAGCCGCGATTCGTCTGTTTGTTTGTGTTTCTTTGCCTTTTTCTCGTTTTTTAGTAGTGCAGCATCTATTTGTTTTCCCTGAGAGCCTCACGATAGTGTGAGCGTGTGTGTGTGTGAGCATGTGCGTGTGTGTGAGCATGTGCATGCGTGTGTGTGTGAGCGTGCATGTGCGTGTGTGTGTGTGTGTGCGTGTGTGTGTGTGAGCGTGCATGTGCGTGTGTGTGTGAGCATGTGCGCTTTTGTGTGTGAGCATGTACGCGTTTGTGTGTGAGTGAGCATGTGCATGCGTGTGTGTGTGAGCGTGCATGTGCGTGTGTGTGTTTGTGAGCATGTGTGTGTGTGTGTGTGTGTGCGCGCGTGAGCATGTGCGCGCGTGTATGTGTGTGAGTGAGCATGTGCGTGTGTGTGTGTGTCCGCGTGACATATATACATATTGACCACGGGTCACAGCCCAGATCCACACCCATCCATCACAAGCAGCTGCTCTCTGTCTCTGAATATGGGTTCACATTGACCCTGAGCTTGGCTCTCTTCCCCCTCCCTAACCTTTTTGGGGGGGGGGGGGGGGGGGCGTATTTGGGTGTGAGGCTTTTCAGATGCCTGTAAGGGGTTGTTTAGCACTTGCTGTGGACTTTGGCAGCCAGGCTGTTATTTTGCTTCACTGCTGCATGTGAGCCTCCCTGCCCCGCCCCCCCCCCCCCCCCCAGGCTGCCCGTGCTCACCCCCCCACCCCCATCTGCAAGGTTAAATTTAGCTGTCGAACTGTTGGTGGGGGGCCGAGCACTCCCCCCCCCCCCCCCACTGCGCTTCGTGTCTTTGAAGCTTCAAGAGGGAAAAGGCTATTGAAGGTCTGACTGTCTGAAACCCAGCAAGAAAGACCTGATTAGCAGGCTGCTTTATAATAATAATAATAATAAATAATAATAATGCATTTTATTTATAGTGTTTTTCCCATTCTCGAGGCACTGTTAAGCACTGCAAATACAGCAAAGTAACCATAAATAAACATATGTGAAACAAAAACTGACATGGAACAAGAAGAAATATATGCATGAAGTGTGAAACCTTAATTCGGTTACAATGAAAGGAAAGTTAAAGCAGGTTAGAAACTAGCTTAGTCTACGTCATAGGCCTGCTTAAACAGATGTGTTTTTGGGATAATAAAATATAATAAATATGCATGATAAATATGGCTGAAGGGGGTAAGACCCAGAGACGGATAAGTGGCTTGATCCATATTTATGGATGGATAGATTTATGAAGGACAGGCAGATGGAGGGTCACCGAACAGGGGGTGGGAAAAGCGGTGGAGTTCATGTTGTGTAATTTAGAGCTTAAACCGAAACAGCCATGGAATGTTTTTCAGCGCGCCGTCCAAAAATGGGTATTTATCACAGATGGCTGGGCGCCTGGGGGGGGGGGAGTTTCTGTCTCTGATCGGTTCTGAGAGCTTTGAAACACGAGGCTGCTGACTGTATGCCCACTTGCCCTTTGGACCGTGTCATGTCATTGGCTGTCCTTAGTCAGGTGGGATGGCGGGTACCTGTGGTATGGGGGGATGGTCATTGGCTGTCCTTAGTCAGGTGGGATGGCGGGTACCTGTGGTAGGGGGGGGTGGTCATTGGCTGTCCTTAGTCAGGTGGGATGGCGGGTACCTGTGGTAGGGGGGATGGTCATTGGCTGTCCTTAGTCAGGTGGGATGGCGGGTACCTGTGGTAGGGGGGATGGTCATTGGCTGTCCTTAGTCAGGTGGGATGGCGGGTACCTGTGGTAGGGGGGGGTGGTTATTGGCTTTAGTCAGGTGGGATGGCGGGTACCTGTGGTAGGGGGGACGGTCATTGACTGTCCTTAGTCAGTTGGGATGGCGGGTGCCTGTGGTAGGGGGAATGGTCATTGGCAGTCCTTAGTCAGGTGTGGTGGCGGGTACCTGTATCAAAGGGGGCGGGACACCGTGGCGGACGATCCCATTGGGAGGGAGGGGGTGATAGAATGGGACGTGTCCACAGACTGGGGGACATAAGGTTTAGAGATCACCCTCTGCCACCCCCCCCCCCCCCCCCCCATGTTCTAAAACTGCCTGACCAGGCAAGTAGCGCTAAATGGATGGGGTTATTGCATCATACTGTATCAGTGACCCACAGACCTGAGCCAATCAGCCAGTGTTGCTGTGAAGAGAAAGGCCATTTGATTGGTTCTTCTTCTTTGATAGAAAATTGTAATTATTCTGAAATTAATGAAATGCTCCTTCCCAGACTCTGGCCGCAATTAGATTCTGGATTGTTCTGTGAGTGCTAATAATAAACCACATCAGCAGGGCGTCTAATTTTACTGAGTCTGACAGCCAACCGACAGCCCTGGAAGTGTATGATGCCAATCATGAAAGCCGTATTCCTGCTGAAGCTGGAGGGTAATAGAATCCTGAAAGCCGTATTCCTGCTGAAGCTGGAGGGTAATAGAATCCTGAAAGCCGTATTCCTGCTGAAGCTGGTGGGTAATAGAATCCTGAAAGCCATATTCCTGCTGAAGCTGGAGGGTAATAGAATCCTGAAAGCGGTATACCTGCTGAAGCAGATGGGTAATAGATAAACTTTCTGTGCTACACTGCAGTCTTGCTTAGCAGGAGAGGTCTTGATTCTGGCTTTGGCACATGTGCCTTCTCAGCAAAACACAACCCAACCTGCTGCCAAATACGAAAGCAAGCAAACAGCCGCCTCTCCCCCCTCTGGGTTCAAAGGTCATCCTCCAATTTAATTAAAAGTTTCTTCCGTTTTCTAAATTTTTTTTTGCTTCTCGTTGGGGGGGTAGGGGGCTCTGTCCCGGTCGGTCCCCCCTGTGCTGGGGCAGAAACGTGCTGACTGAGAGGATGAGTTTATCACACTCTTCCTCAGGGGCTGTGAGGGGCGCTAACACCCTCGCTGCTGGGCGCTGGCGGGTTTGGGGACAGAGGGTTCGGGGTAGGGGGTGTAGGTGGGGGAGGGCATGTGGCTCGGGCTGCACGTGCTGTCCATGCCTTGGCTGAGGGCCCAGCTCAATCTCAGTGGCTCAGGGAGCGCACGTGTGACTGGAGAACGAGACTGAGATACCTCTCCCTCGCTATCTCTCCCTCAATCTCTCTCTATTTCTCTCTCCTTCCCTCTCTGTTACGCTCTCTCTATCTCTCCCTCGCTATCTCTCCCTCAATCTCTCTCTATTTCTCTCTCCTTCCCTCTCTATTACGCTCTCTCTATCTCTCCGTCGCTATCTCTCCCTCAATCTCTCTCTATTTCTCTCTCCTTCCCTCTCTATTACGCTCTCTCTATCTCTCCCTCGCTATCTCTCCCTCAATCTCTCTCTATTTCTCTCTCCTTCCCTCTCTGTTATGCCTTTCTATCTCTGTTCAATCTCTCTCTATTTCTCTCTCTTCCTTGTTATGCTATCTATCTCCCCTCAATCTCTCTATTTCTCTCTCCTTCCCTCTCTATTACACTCTCTCTATCTCTCCCTCACTATCCCTCTCTCTGTATATATATA
>CM045896.1:37989779-38094779 GCA_025169545.1 Anguilla japonica
GTGAGCGTTTTACAGTGTAGAAACGTGAGGGACGATAGCTTGGCTTGACTGTGTTGAATGAGTTTGGCTTGGAAACTGCAGACGTGTCCAAACTGTAGGACTACCTGCCGTCGCTGAGCCGTTTGGGCCCCTGGGGGGAGTGGACCCACTGACCTCCACTCCCTGGGTCTGGAACAGGAACAGGAAGTCCCTGACCGGTGCCCAATTAAGGAGAGGAGCGTTCACAATGGCCTCTCTCCCGCTGTGACAACAATGATTTTTGTCGCTTTAAAAAGAACAGGAAATTGAGAGATGGGGGGATGGGGGGGTTTGGTTAAGCAGTGACCTCCAGGTCTTCCGGAGGCAGTGGGTCATGGGGAGATCTGCTCAAAGATTTACACCCCCCCCCCCGGCAGCCCCCCCCCCCCCCAGGTCTGGACAGGGCACAGCTGGAATTCCTCCCAGTCATCACCTGTACCAGAGCCCCCCCAGGTGTATTGGCTGCTGATGGCGATGTCGGACGTGGCCACGCCCACAGCCTCTAGCCGGCAGGAGACAGGCTATTAACTCCGCCCGCCCCCTACCCCCCCCCGCCCGCCGGCCTCCGGCTGGAGGATATCCTCCACTTACCCCAGCTGCAGGAACTCAGACGCACCTGTTGCTATGGCGAGAGGTTGATTGCCCAAAGGGCTTCTTTTGCACGCGCTCACACATCTCACATTCTGAATATAGCACAGGCTCTGCCCTGACCCTGCTATTAATCAGTCATCGTTAATACTTCGGATGCATCGATCCTAATGTGCCTGTACTAGTACTGCTGTGACTGCTGCTACTGCTATTAATGCTATTACAAATGCTACTAGTGCTTCCACTATTAGTGCTAATGCAAAAACAACCACTATTAGTGCTAATGCAAATATTATTAGTATGTCTGCTATTAGTGCTAATGCAAAAACATGCTAAATGGAAATGCTACTGTTAATGCATGTTAATGTGTTTGCTTGTCCATATGTATTTTATGCTTTTCTTCACTTTTTTCTTTTTAGTTTATATATGTATATATGCAAGTGTGCTTCCTGTATGAAGTTATTTTGATTTCCTTGCGCATGGATGTGCTATGTAAATAAACTTTAACTTGAACTTGAACTAATATTAGAGCTAATGCAGATACGTCTGCTACTTCTGCTATTAGTACGAATGTAAACAGCACTACTGCTGCTGTTATTACTAAAGCAAATGCTCCTTATACTACTGCCATCAGTAGCCTATTCATGGAAATTCTACTACTGCAACCACTACTACTGATATTGCCAAATACAAATATTATAAGTACAAATTCTTCTACTTTTTTTGTGCTTTTCTGTACATTTGATGCTTAAAACGTACGTGTGCGTGTTTGTGTGTTTCATGACAAATTTAGAAAATGTGTAACAAGCATCGGTCAGTAAGCAGTACATTGACTCTGTATCTTGGTGCTGCGATGTTCATAACAAGGCTCCTCCAGTGTGTTGGAGTGTGTGCGTGTGTGTGTGTGTGTGTATGACTGTGTTTGGGAGTGAGTGTGTTGGAGTGTGTTGGAGTGTGTGAGTGTGTGAGTGTGTGAGTGTGTGTGTGTGAGAGAGTGTGTATGTGAGTGTGTGTGTGTGTGTGTGTGTGTGACTGTGTTTGGGAGTGAGTGTGTTGGAGTGTGTGAGTGTGTGTGTGTGTGTGTGTGTGTGTGTGTGAGTGTGTGTGTGTGTGTGAGTGTGTGTGTGTGTGTGAGTGAGAGTGTGTGTGTGTTTAAACACTGTGAGAGAACAGGCCTGTTATAATAACTCAGGAACTCGCTCCGGAATGGCAAGCTGTGATTGGATGGAGCCTAGACCCCGCCCCCTCACCCTCCCCGCTGGCGGTATATAAGAGCGCAGCGGTGCGGCGCGGGGGTCTGCAGTAATGCGAACCTCCGGCACCCTTCCCAGAGCCCCGCGCTCCGACACACACGCCCGCGCGCACACGCACACGCAGATGTTCCACGCCATGGTGGACTTCTCAGAGAAGCAGCTGGAGAGGTAAAGGAATGGCTCGCTTCTCCCCGTCTCTGTTTTTGGGGGACCTGACGTGCTTGTCGAAAGGGGGACCGGTTGGGGTGCAGGGGTGGGGGGGGGGGGCGAGTGAGTGTCGGAGTCGAGCGACACGCAGCAGCTGGTGTGGACTGAGAACTGACCTTAGCTTTGAGCCTGTGCGTTTCGGCTGGCTGTGTTGGACACAGGGAATGCGAAGGTGCTTGTTTACGGTCAGTTGAAGGGGTCAGTTAGTGGTTAAGCGGAGAGCTTAATGAATTCTAAGAGCTGCTGATTGGTTTCAGCTGTAGTGGCTGGTGTGGAGTGGCGGTTGTGTTCACATCACTGAATGGAAAACACAATGTAGGCGTGTTTGAGTATATCTCTGACAGGCAGCTGCTGCCTCTGGCTTTTACGAGATTTAAAAAAAAAAAAAAAATTAGTATTATTTTTGTTGTTGTTATTTGTTTGCTTGGAGGACACTATTATCCAGGGCTGCTTGCATTTGTGAATGAAGCAAGCATAGCTCAGCGATAATGCAGGTGATGCACCTGATTCTGGGTTAGAGAGGCAGTAGGGATTTGACCCTATGATGTCTTGGTTGACTGTGTTTCAGAAGCCGGGTTTCAGTACGGAAAGGGAGCTTTGATAGGCTTTCC
Source organism: Anguilla japonica (assembly GCA_025169545.1). Classification (NCBI taxonomy): domain Eukaryota; kingdom Metazoa; phylum Chordata; class Actinopteri; order Anguilliformes; family Anguillidae; genus Anguilla; species Anguilla japonica. The sequence continues at coordinate 37,992,457 of CM045896.1, forward strand.
TGAGTTTTGCGCGTTCTCTCATAGCATCACTTCGAGGGGACATGTCAGAGTCTTTCTGGCACAGTGGACGTCACAGTGGACGTAGGTAGGATATATGACTACAGTAAATGGGGGGGGAGGGGTGAGATGAGAGGCAGAGCCCTCCATCTTGCTCAGGGAAGCTTCCTCAGGGACTGGCTCTTGTGGACCTCTCTGAGTTACCACATAGGGTCACTGTCCTGGCATCTGGACTTTCCTAATTTGATAATCTGTTGTCCAGCCTGTGCAGTAGATAAGAGCAGAATGGGTGTGTGCCGGGGGGTTATTTAAATTGGGCGACCTCTCGCTCACTGATTTGCACAGCTGCCGTTATGGTGTTACCCGGAACCCGAGCACAGGTAGAACTCACACTTCCTGTATCGCTGTCCCATGTGGAACTAGCACTTCCTGTATCGCTGTCCCATGTGGAACTCGCACTTCCTGTATCACTGTCCCATGTGGAACTCGCACTTCCTGTATCGCTGTCCCATGTGGAACTCGCACTTCCTGTATCGCTGTCCCATGTGGAACTCGCACTTCCTGTATCGCTGTCCTATGTGGAACTAGCACTTCCTGTATCGCTGTCCCATGTGGAACTCGCACTTCCTGTATCGCTGTCCCATGTGGAAATAGCACTTCCTGTATCACTGTCCGGGGGGAACTCGCACTTCTGGTATTGCTGTCCCACAAGGAACTCGCACTTCCTGTATTGCTGTCCCAGGTGGAACTCACACTTCCTGTATCACTATCCCGTATGGAACTCGCACTTCCTGTATCGCTGTCCCAGGTGGAACTTGCACTTCCTGTATTGCTGTCCCAGGTAGAACTCGCACTTCCTGTATCGCTGTCCCGGGTGGAACTTGCACTTCCTGTTCAGTATCCTCGGTGGAACTCGCACTTCCTGTATTTTTATATCACTGTCCTCAGTATGACAGCCTGTTTGTACTGGGAGGAGCCGGCCTAATTTAGGACTGTGACGGCTCACGGCCAGCAGGTGGCAGTCAACGCAGAACTCTTAGGCATAAAGCCACAAGTGCCTTCCTATGACCAATTGAGACACAGCCAGAGAGGCATTTCATCACCTGAGGACTTATAAACTGGACTGAAATTAAACTATTAGAGTTCATTTAAAACTGAGAATATTGCTGCTTATGCACTTCTATATAGAATTCACTGGGGTAGATGCAAATGGAGTGAGTGAGTGAGTGTGTGTGTGTGGGGAGTTGGTGTGGGTAGTTTTGCAGGGTTATTGGACCCATGTGTATTTGGGATCTGCAACCAAATTCTTATAAATGTTGTGCTTGTTCACAGTGAATATTTGTTGAGAAGCTAACAATATAGCATCACTGTATAGTCACTTTTTTTGTCCTGACTCTAGGAGTATTACATATATTTTTTCTGTAGTTACATCTGGACTTACAGGTGCGTGCTTTATTTTATTCAATCTGGCGAAGACGATCTGCTAAATGAATAAAATGTAGAACACGAGCAATCCAGCAGAATGCAAGCAGTTTTATACTGTAGTATCATCTCCCGTCCAAGAGGTGGCAGCATGGAGTTAAAATTCAGCCCTACCGTGCACTTCCTTTCATTGAGCTTGCCCACTTCTATTGGAACCAGGCTCCGATGATTAATTGTTTGATTAGGCTTACAAATATTTTCCAGGGCTCCTAAAATGACGCTGTCAGTGCCTCTCTGACCGCGAGCTACGCCTCCATTAGCCTGCCATCAATCAGCCGAACCCCCCCCCCCCAGCCCCCGTCTAAAAATAAATCAGTCAAACATTCTGCTTTCCGTTTTTACGTTTGACATTCTAAAATTAGCTCAGGCGGTCCAAAATGTATTTATGCGCTGCCCTTTTTCTAAATCCGGAGACTTTTGAGCGTCTAGAAAGAAAAACAGAATCAGAAATGAGGCGGTTTTATCGAAATTGAACAGGAGACTTTTGTTTTTAACATTGCAAAGTTTTAGAAAATGATCACCCATCCGAAGGCAAATTGCATTTCCTTATCATCGTCTTGTGTTGAACAAGCACAAAATCCCACCCACACCAAAGCATTTTTAATCATGTGTGAAGTTTGTCATACTCCTAAAATATTGGTGGGGGGAAGGGGGGGGGGGGGCAGTTCCATGACTGCTGAACTGGGGGGGGGGGGGGGGGGATTCTGGGGGTTGTAGTTTGTGTCTCATCCCCTTATCTGTTTGGCTTTCCTCTTTTCCTCTTTCCCTCCCCCAGAAATATTTAAATACAGCTGTCATGTTCCTCAGTCTTTACTCATTCACCCCCCCCCCCCCCACTCTCCCGCCAATGCCACAACTGTGCCCTCCCTACACACACACACTCACACTCACACACACACACACCACACACACACACACACACCACACGCACACTCACACACGCATAGACACACGTGCATACTTACAGACACACAGTGCATACACACCTTCTCATCTCTTCAAGAATGAAGCTGCTCCTTGTTGCCTTGACGACGAATGGGGGAGTCATAAATAGTTGGCAGCATCCTGTTTCCTGTCTGGGCCTGTTCACACTTTCCTTCAGTTTGTTCTCTTTCTCCTTCTCTTTCTCTGTCCTTCCTGCTTCCTTTCTCTCTCTCCTCCCCCGTTTCCTTCTCTTAGAGAAGGCCTGTGTGGTCAGACTCAGTCTTTCATGCGCACAACTGACCTTTTCACTGGTCCCAGGCCCCAATGCAAAACTGAGAGGGAGGGAGAGAGAGAGAGAGAGAGCAAAGATTTCATGAATTTGTTTGCAATCTGAGCTGTGCTTGGGTTTCTCTTTGGGTTTCGTTAATGTGTATGTTTGGCGGCGGAAGTATGTTCGTGAACACGTTTGTGTGGAATTGGCCTCCGATTAGACTGTATTATGTGCTTGTACAGAGGTACTCATCTCTCTCTCTCTCCCGCTCCCTCTCCTCTCTCTCTCTCTCTCTCTCTCTCTCTCTCTCTCTCCAGGGCCAAGGACATGAAGAACCGCCTGGCGTTCCTCAGGAGGAAGAGTGAGTCTCCTGGAAGCTCACCGGCTGGCAGGCTGGACAAGGCCATGAAATCCATCAAGTAAGTATCACCCCCCCACCCCGCGCCCCCACTTCCTGCCGTGCCCTCTGTGCCCATGACTGTGCCCCCTCACCCCCGTGACACACAGGGATCAGCTCCAGCAGTACTGTAAATTAAAGCAGAGAAATAGCTGATCAGGCATTCCACCAGCCTGTCAATCATTCAGTCATCTGCTACTCGAAATTAAATTGTCACAGGAAGGCTTAAAGAGTGGGGGATTTTAAAAAATGAAGCTGAAAAAAACATTTTTTTAGTAAATTAGGTTGAAATCAGTTTAGCGGGTCTGCAGGTTATCTGGATAGCGGGTCTGCAGTTTATTACGATAGCGGATCTGTAATTTATTACGATAGCGGATCTGTAGTTTATTACGATAGCGGATCTGCACATTATCGGGATAGCGGGTCCGCAGTTGATATGGAAGCTGCATTTTTCCTGCTGCAGAGGCGGTGAAATGCAATTCTTTCAGTGAAGTTCGGATGTGAATTTTTTTTGGGGGATTGTTATTATTAGAGTGAGATTAGCCTACTCCAGGGGTTGTTGTTGTTGTTGTTGTTGTTATTATTATTATTTATTATTATTATTATTATTATTATTATTATTATTATTACCTCATGCGTCAATGATGCCTGCGAACTTTCAAATCAAATGCACTGAAGGTTTTGGTTGGATGCAGCCAGCATTTAAAATCAGACCCCCGAGGCGTATGAAAGTGCTGTGCGATCAGTGTGTCCAACATTGCCCTAGTAAATTCTTAGAAGTAAAGAAATCAAGTTCCGGTTAGATATGCGTGCAGTGACTTGCTAGTTAAACTTTCGCTAGATTGTTCGTTATTCACCCATATGAGTTTTGTAATTATTCTGTTGTCCGTCACGCGCTGTTAGCCTTATTTGAGAGGGAGAAACATAAGGCTGAGGACGGTATCCCCTCGCAGCTGCCCTGTTCAGTTCAAACCAAAGCTTGGTCTGTGTTCTCGGAGAAACGCGCGTAGTGTGAATTTGTCAGTGTTTGATATTTCCTGTCCGTAAACTCTCACTAAGCCTTCTGCCGTTGCCAACAGCTGAACCCAGAAACCGTTAGTAAGAGAGATCTGAGTGCGGCGGAAGGAAGGGGTAGAGATAGACAGACAGATGCAAGGATCTAAAAAAAAAAAAAAGGAAGGTTATAGTGTGAGAAATGCTCCCAGACCGTGAGTGAGCGGAGCCGAGTTAGCGCAGATCGGCTGCGTGCTGTCAGGACCTGCAAGACCGGCAGGAAAGGGGGAGGGGCGGCCCCCAAGCCGAGCCGTTAGACGCCACCCCTCCTGCCTCTCAGAATCTCCGCCCCCAGTTTGAGATACTATAAGAGGAAGCGTCCAGCGGAGGCAGGCAGAGACACGCGCAGCACGGTCAGACAAGTAACTAAACAGCAGACGGAGCTAGTCCGCGAACTCAAGGCGAGCGCTAACGCAGAACGGAGCTGGCTCCTTCGAATGGGTCACACAATGAGAAACCTAGCAGAGATGGGCTTATTAAAGAATCGTTCCGCTTTCATCTGCAGGCCCGCCCCAGAAGATGCGCTCAAATGGGGGGAGTCATTGGATAAGCTGCTGGTGCACAAATGTAAGTTCAATTCCTAATTTTCATTTTTATACATTTTTAAAATTTCGGTCCTTATCTTTCGCTTTTTAGTGCGCTTTCTGTTTCAGTGTGCTGCTGGTAATCGTTCATGCGTGCTTTTAGTTTCATGCGTGTTTTTGAGTGAATTTTTAAAAACCGTTTTTACCTGTTATTGGGGAACGTGCCTGTGTTGTGCTGCATTGTGTAGGCATGCCTTTCTGGGCAGCACGCGTTCAGCGGGTGTTTGTGCGCGCGGCTGAATGGAGCTGAATGGGAATGCTGTCAGCCGTTCCGCTCGCTCTAATCTCCCCGATAAATAGAAGCGTGAATTAGTGACGAGAGATTTAGGGGAGGGGGGTGGTAGATGAAGAGGGATGGAGGGAGAGAGATTACTGCTGGCTGCAAATGGTCCGCTTCGTTTCTGCTCCTTCCGTTTCTGTACAATTTATGACCTCGAGTCTCCGGGGCAGCTGCCAGCGCGAGCCCTCGGTAGTTTCGCGGTCACTTCTGCAGGTGCGCGGCTGCAGAGTCGCACTGTCCCAAATGCAAAAGGGAACAGATCGCGAGCAACGGCAGCGGTAAACCTGCCGTTTGTACCTAAATGCCCCTTTTCATCACCTGCTGCACACACACACTCTTGCACTATGCAGGCAGCCTCATTATCAGTCGCGTTGCACGTTTTGTGGGAACAGAAGGCGCCTGCACATTAATTTCTTTCCTGTCCGTCTTCACTATTATTTTTCCCACAAGTGATTAAAAACCGCAAATCCCAGAAGCCCAAGCCCCCGATGCGCAGAGCCCAATTAAATCTGCAACAGTGAAATCGAGGTGGCAAAAAACTGACATAATTAAAGTTTGCAGTAGGGGGCTGCAGCATTACAACGGGGTCACGAAGTCGGTAAAAAGGCACGCTGTCGGTCTGTTTAGGAGAAGCACGTGGCGGAAATTAAAGCAGAATCGCTACAGTGAAGCCAACGTGCTGTTTTAGGTAAACCGCTGTATTAGCACTGTGATGTTCACCGTTGATTTGTCACCGTTTGCTCTCCAGTAACGGTTCTCTCTTCCTCCTCCTCTCCTCTGGCAGATGGCCTGGCTGCGTTTCGGGCGTTCCTGCGCACCGAGTTCAGCGAGGAGAACCTGGAGTTCTGGCTGGCGTGCGAGGAGTACAAGAAGATCAAGTCCCAGTCCAAGATGGCGTCCAAAGCCAAGAAAATATTCGCCGAGTACATCGCCATCCAGTCCTGCAAAGAGGTGAGCGTCAGGGACGCGAGCCGATGTCTCCGGGTTTCCGCGGCGACGCTTCCGTTGCCGTCGACACCGCTAGCGGTTTCTGTGCTTTGGCGGGTCCAGTACTGTGGACCGCGAATGCGTTCAGTTTGTTCTGTCCGAAGTAGAGAAAAATCATCTTTAAGAATACCATTATGGAACGCCAATTTCTGTTAGAAACTGAATGATTCTTTCTGTACGAGAACACAGACATGCCGAAATTCCGAAAAATAGGAGAAAATAGGATTGCGCATTGTTTGTTTTCCAGAGAGAAATCCGAGAAGGAATTCTGGCCTTATATTAATTTCTTGTTTCTCCCCCCTTCCCCAAAACCAGGTCAACCTGGACTCCTACACCCGGGAGCACACCAAGGACAACCTGCAGGACATCTCGCGGTCCAGCTTCGACCTGGCCCAGAAGCGCATTTACGGACTCATGGAGAAGGACTCCTACCCCCGCTTCCTCCGCTCGGAGCTCTACATGGACTTAGTCAACCAGAAGAAGGCCAGCTCCACGTCCACGTCGTCCACGTCGTCGTAAAACGAAAAAAAAAACAAAACAAAAAGACTGAAAGGACAGATACGGACTTGAGAAGCCGGAGGGCTCCGAGGGCCTCGGCTAGCGCTCTGCTCGCCCGTTCGTTTTTCGTTTCGTTTTGTTTTGGTTTTTTTCATTCGATCCTTCCTGTCGACATCCCGGTTTTGAAACGGAAGGTTGGCGGACGCACTGAAGAAAGGGGGGACAGGGTGCTGTTTACACGGAGAAGGCGGGAGGTTGTCTCGGGGGAGCCCCGGCGTTTTGGGGCGCCCTCGTCCGGACGGCGCGGGAGCGCTAGCCCCCCGTTACTTGCTATTAGCTATGTTAATATTATTGCTATTGTTCTTATTTAAGTTTTTTTCCGGACGTACTGGAGAATGGAGGAGGTGGTCCCCCAGCCCTAAAAGACGTGAACAGTCCGGTACTGTTTTTTTTTTCGGATGGCCCCCACCTCCTCCTCCTTTGGGACCTGTTCAAACACTGGTACAACAGCGATCCCATTTTTATGCCCCCCCCCACCCCACACCCCCGTGCCTGTGGCACTGTTTCTTTGCTGCTTGCAGCAGAGAAGGTTAAGGGGGGGATGTCTGCTTGATTAACTCAAAGTAGTTTTTTTTTTTTTTTTTTTCTTTTTTTGGCCACCGATACACACACGCCCCTATCCCAGCATGCACTTCCTCTGCCCATCGCTCCTTTGCCCAAAGAATGAGAAGGAAAAAAAGAAACAGCTGAGACGTCGCAGAGAGGCGGGAATGTAAAAAAAAAAAAGACATTCGGACCCGAACTGCGGAAAGGCGCGAACGCGCTGCTTGCGCCCCTCCTGCCTCCTGGTTCCGACCCGTCCGGAGGCGACCCGCTGGCCGTCTCCGAAAGTCATGTTCTGTAGAGCAGTTCATTGTAGCCACGCCAGGACTGGGCCAGACAGTCTCCTCGGGACATTAAACACACCCATGAAGCTTGCTCTTTTTGCTCTGTGTTACACAACTTTTTTTATTTTTTATTATTATTTTTTTTCTACAATTGAAATGTTGTGTTTATTTGTTGTTCTTTATAAAAACCTGCACTCTGTCGTAGCCGGGTAAATCCCAATTGTCAGGGGGAGGGGGGGTGGGGGTTGACCTCTACTTTTGAAATGAGAGAGACTGCTTTACTTGTACAAAAAAGGTTTCCACGATATTTATTTTCACACTTCTGAAGGCTTCTCTCATTGGCTGAAAGCTCTTCTCTCCCCAGCCAACCACAAATCGGGGCCAGCTTCAAGTGCAATATTTTGTTTTCCCCCGTGGATAAGTTTTATTTTTCTTTTTCTTTTACATTTTTTTTTTTTTTTTGAGCTAGACAATGGATTAAGCTGTGTATTAACATTATTCGTTAGAGTTTCCAATTCTGCTTGTGTGTCGACTCGACGCCGAAAAAGAAAGAAAAGGTTTAAAAGTTTGTTAATTCTAACGTTTTGTGAGCCACCGGCAGCTGGCAGTCGGGGGTTTCGAGGTTGTAAATATAATTCTTAAGAAAACGATGGAAAATAAATAAAAATAAATACAAAAACACAAATGAGATTTCATAATTGTAAAAAATATTGGGTTGTAACTATGTAAATATCTGGAGAGCTGGAGCTAAGAGACGGGGTGGGTGTGGCCCTCCTCGTCCGGGTCGCTTGTGCGTTGTCGTGGGAACTTATCATTTCCACTGTTTACAATTCTGAGCATCTCCTGAGGTAGTGAGGGGGAAAAAAGAGATTTGGTGTCATTGCTACAGGTAAATAAAACAACCAACCGATATATGATAACTGACCTTGTGCCGTGTCTTCTGTTTGCTACAGACCTATAGACTGCTATTCAGTTTGAAACTGCATTTAACTTCAAGTCCTTACTTTTGACTACCATGCTTAATTGAGTGCTGTTTTGGAACCATAAAAACAGCAGCTGGTTTATATTGATTACTGAAAGACAAAGGTTACCAGGATTAAACTAAATAGAGGCCCAAAGTCACTTTGCATGTATTGAAGATGCAGAAACTCACCAGATAGACTAGCTAGTTCATACTAAAATCTGGCCCCTGAATCCAAATCCGGTCCTGGTCTTCATTTACTCCCAGGTCAATAACTGAACAGTTGGTGCTACCGATTGGCCAGACCGCATTCACACCCGACTCCCAGGTAAAGCGAGGGTGGAAAACCACCAGCTCTCGGCCCGCGAGGACCGTGATTTGAGTAGCTGGGTGGGGGGCTAGCCGGTATAACAAGCGTGCAGAATGAACTGCGCCCCCTGGTGCGTGGGCTGAATCACTGCGCGTTACGCGGCGCGGCGCGGAGGCCGATTCAGACGATAAGGCCTTGCGCTGTCATTCCTCCAACCGCACCGCCAGACATTCAGACAGCCTACGACCGGCCGTGGGTTACGCAGTAAAGAGAATGGAGGTCCTTATGGCGCTTCAGTGTGTGTGTGTGTGTGTGTGTGCGTGCGTGTGTGTGTTTGTGTGTGTGTGTTTGTGCGTTTTCTATGAAATATTACGAGTCAGTACAGTACAGGCCAAAAGTGTTACACCACCTGTGGTAAAAAAAATATATATATATAGGTATAGAAGAATTCTGTTCATTTAAGCACATTTATTGTATAGGAGACCAACATATCTAAGCCTAACTGCCATATTTCTTGCAGCTTCAGTGCCTGTTCTATTTACGCTGCAGGCTAATGGTATTAGGCTACCTGTGGTTTAAAAAAAAAAACTTAAGGTATATAAGATTTCAGTCCATTTAACTACCCCTCTACCCCCCCTCCCACCCTTCCACTTCCCACTCTGCAACGTTATTGGATAGACTTCTGAGTTTGCTCAGTGGTAATTAAAGCCAAAGGACCATTGGCAGACCAGCTATCAGGGTAGTGCCACAGCTTAGACCTCGTATGCTGCTAGTCATGGTGCGTGATGGTTTTTCCTCCGGTCCCTGTTGCTATGACAGCAGCATGACCTGGTGAAATTGACCCGCCCCTGTTTTCAAGATGCCAGGCTTTCCTTGAAAAACTTTGGAACACTGTACTCTTGCCCACTCTCACACGCACACACACACACACATATACAAACGTACCCACAGACACACACACGTTCTCACGGATACACACACGCACCCACTCACACAAATGTACCCACAGACACAGGCACCCACAGATATACACACACACAACGTACCCACAGATACACACACACACAAATGTACCCACAGACACAGGCACACACACACACACACATACACGCACACAGATACACACACACCACACATGCACCCACAGATACACACACACACACAAACACACAACCACCCAAAAACAACCCTGAAGAGCTGTGGTGTGAACAAGCAGATGGGAGGGTGACAGAAAGGGGGAGGAGTTGAGAGGGGGTGGGGGTGAAGTAGAACGGGGGGTAGAGTAGGAGTAGAGAGGGGGTGGGGGGCGGAGTAGAGGGTTGGATGGGGGGAAGTGGGCAGTTGGTGGGTTGAAGGCTGTTGCAGTTAGAAACCCTAATCTCCCCTACCAGCTGTCTCCCTCAGAAACCACCGCCAAATGCCACCATTGTCCTGAACTCTCAGTTCACTGCCTCTGCTTCTTCCCTCTTTTATTCTCTTTTCCTTTTCCTTCTCTCCTCCGTTTCTTTTTATCCCCCCCCCCCCCCCCCCCCCCCGTGGTCTCCCCCTCATTCACCGTGAGACAGGCGGGACCAAAGTTCTTCCTCTTTGTTAGGAGGACTTTTCTTCCTCTTCCTCTTCCTCATCTGTTTTCGCAATATTCTCCCAGCGCTGCCAACAGGGTGATTGTTTTCGAGTCGAGCGGCGGTGACCGTTCCCGCCTTTCCATCTTCCGGAACTCTCCGCCATTATTCACGGACGTCCCGGAACCCTTTCCAGACAGGATTTCATTAGCCTTCTTTAAAAACAGGTGTTGATAAGGCTGAAAATAGTAAGGCTTGGCTCCCAATGCTAACATTTCTCAGGTGGCACCAGTGATCCCTGGAACTGTGAAACACATTACCTGTTCCTGACTGGGACCATTCCTGACACATACACACACAAACAACACACTTGAGTCCAGGGAATGTCCTGTTCCTCCTTCACTGCCCTGTTGATAGTTCAAAGTGGTTTGTCTTTTATTTCAACACATTTTCTCTACGGCTTACTCTTTTGGAATAATTATTTAACTGCCCCCCATAACATCATGTGCCCTATAACTCAAGCAATGTCCCAGCCATTCGAACCACTGCTCCGATTCATCCAACGGACACTCTCAGTATTTCCTAAACAGTTTGCACCTCAAATATAAACATTTTAGTTCCTGGTTTAAAGAAAAAAAAACGACTACCTTATTTTTTTTCCGCTATTACCGACCGCTAGACAACGTGCTCTCAGGGGTTGTTTCCCAAAGGTCACTCTTTTTTTTCCCAGGGAGAAGTCGTTGGGGGGCGGCACGGTGGTGCAGTGGGTAGCACTGTCTCCTCACAGCAAGATGGTCGTGGGTTCGAATCTCGACTTGGGGCCTTTCTGTGTGGAGTTTGCATGTTCTCCCTGTGTCCACATGGCTTTCCTCCGGGTACTCCGGTTTCCTCTAACTTCCCCATAGGTATGAGTGCGTGTGTGAATGGTGAGTGAATGGTGCTGTGCCCTGCGATAGATTGGCGGCCTGTACAGGGTGTATTCCCGCCTCTCGCCCAATGCATTCTGGGGATAGGCTCCAGCACCCCCCGCGACCCTGCGTAGGATAAGCGGGTATAGATGACGGATGGATGGATGGAAGCCGTTAGCCTCACGCGGCTCCTGCGGTTTCCTGGCTGGAGGTGCAGAGCGCTCTGCGGAGCGAAAGCGGGATTCGCGCTCTCGGCTGTCTGGGACGGGGAGCTTAGGCAGACACACTCAGCTGTCGCGGGGGCCTGGTGGCGGGATAAGCCGATTAATCCTTAAAAAAAATAAACTCAACGGCGGAGTTGCTAGGGGACGGCCACCTCCCCTGGCTGCCATTGGTGCGATTCATGGGCTTTCATGGGCAAGAGCGTCCTGATTGGTTGCCGGGCGACTGGCAGTCCCTCCCCCTGCCTTGCCTGTAACGGTCTATTCTGCCCTCTCCCCCTCCCCCTCCACTGGCTAATTAGACCCAGTCGCAGGTGTTGATGTCATGTCCAATCAGCCCATCTCAATGCTCATGCTACCCAAAAGAGGGAAACCCTCCCACCCACAATCCTAAAACAGAGGGTCCCCATACACTGTGCTTCCCAGCTCCTTCATTACTTATGTTTCTTAATTCGATAAACATGTACAGATATTTTAAAAAATGGTACCATTAGCGGTTATTGGGGTGTCAGGCCATTATGACCTGTGCGCACTGTGGAATTAGCACCAGCGTCTGAAATTCTACAGGAATGCTGTCTCGGACATTGTTCTAGAATGTTCCGTAAAGGCTTGATTAGGTTCATAACTGACCATGAGAAGACCACGACATGTGGATAGCATCGCTGGTGCGATCCCCTAACTGCTGGTTAGGTAGTTGTGCTCTGTGGATTGGAGGGTTGTCACCCTGAAAGAAGGTTCTCAGGGGTGAAATCGTCAATCGATCCCATTTAGTAAGCCACAGCAGAACCACCAGTACCTGTGACCATTGGGTTTCCAATGTCTGCAGTACTTGTATGTGTACACATGCACGTGCACATGACCCAGGAAAGCCAAGTGAAAGGGAGTGGAGTTTGAACTCAGTGGATTATATTAATTTGCCTTAAATCCCAGTGGCTGTTCAGTTTTTGACAGAGGTGATGGTGCTTTGGCCAGAAACCTGACAGGAAGAGTAATGGCAGAGTCTGGCAGAGGGCCTCTGTTCAGCACGGGGCTGAGTCTGCCAAGACATGGGCACGTTGGCACGGTTTTTATGTGCAATGGGTAGAAGGCTGTGTTTTTTATGAGCAACAGGCATGCAGGCTACGTTTCCTTACAAGCATGGGTACGTAGGCCATGTTTTTACAAGCAATGGGTACGTAGGCCATGTTTTTACAAGCGATGGGTACGTGGGCCATGTTTTTACAAGCGATTTTGGACGACAGGCGATGGTACGTAGGCCATGTCATGACAGCCCCGGTCATATAAGGCACACCTCTCTCCGCAGCTGCAAACCCAGAGCTGGCAACGGGAGGTCACTGTAAACTCCTCAGACTTGTTTTGATCAGAGACGGACAACACTGTCCGAACCACTGCTCCTTTTACTTTCAGTCAGAGCAGAGATTTATACAAACTCGTCAGAGACCGGGTGCTCTGAGCAGACACTAATGAGCCAACATTACTCAAGCTTTCTATTTTCAGCGCTGTTGACATAAATGTTTGGACAATTTGGTCTGAATAAGTTCATCTGCCGGTAAGATAATCGATTAGAGTTTTTTTTCCCCCAAGATTTATTTCTTTTACTAATCCAATTAATCCATCACAGTTACACTTATATATTTTTTTTTTTTCATTTTAAAAGTTTGATTTATAATACAAGTTTCCTGGCTATGTTTTGGTCTTCGTTCAGAAGTGCGCTAACACAGCTACGCTCGTACACACACCAGACTCGTCTGTCGTGGAAAAATAAAGTACTGATTAATGATACAGCGCCGGCTTATTGGACAGACTAAACTTGAGCATACAGTCACGGCGTAAAAGAAGAAAATAACAAGCGTGTAAATTTCTGCCTTTCCCTCGTCATTATCTGACCGTTTTATCTATCTGACAGCTCTCTCAATGCCATCTTTATCTCCCGCTGCTCCTAAGTGCCATTTGGGAGCGATATAATCTAAACTGCAGCGTGCGCATCCGTTGCCTGGATCAGGACCATGAGAGGCCTTGTCGTGAACACGACACAGAAAGCAGCTAAGTGAACAACAAATGGTCGGTTTCCTGCTGAATTTTGCAAGCAAAATCTAAAATATGAAGTTAACAGTCGTGTTATTGACAGCAATCTGGAAACAAACATTTTTGAACAGGGGCAGCTGAAATTGTTGATAAGTGTCCTGCACCGATCAAAGAAAACCCTGCGCCATTTTAAATTTGTAACTCAAGGCCGTGGCTACGGGACCGAACGTGCTGCGTTTTGATTGAACCAGTCCCTGGGAATCTCGGGGGGACAGACAGTAGACACAGATCACCAGAGGGGCGGGGTGGAGGCCGAAAGAGCAGGTCGGGTTGGAATTATGAGATTAATTTCACTCTGGGACAGATTACTGTTCAGCAGCAAAAAGAGACCCGCCAATTGTTCACCATGGCCAGGACATACACACTTACAGACATACGGACATACACACATACACACTTACAGACATACGGACATACACACATACACACTTACAGACATACGGACATACGGACATACACACTTACAGACATACATACATACACACATACACACATACGGACATACAGACATATGGACATACCCACTTACACACATACACACTTACAGGCATACACACATACACACATACGGACATACACATTTACAGACATACACAAATACAGACACACATACAGACATACATACATACACACATACAGACATAAAGACATACATACATACATACACACATACACACATACAAACTTAAAGACATACAGACATACAGACATACACACTTACGCACATACACACATACAGGCATACACACATACGCACTTACGGACATACAGACATACGCACATACAGACATTTGCACTTACGGACATACAAACATACGCACACATGGACATGCACATACACCCATACGTACTTATGGACATACGAACATACGGACACACGGTCATACACACATATGCACACATGTTCCAGCCCAGACCGGCGTGTCATGTGATCCAGCAGTTTCTCGCACAAGGCCATCAGTCGGTCAGAACGGGGAAAGAGCAGAGAATGAGTTGGCGGGAAAATAATTGTATGAATCATGCTGAATTCAGGAAAAGGATTCGTCTGAGTTGGGCTTTGTCTGTACAGTAATTCCAGCTGATTTAAATTCCCATTATCTCTCCCTTCAGGGGATTCCCACTCTTAGATGGAAGTGTATTTATTGACTGCGAGTGTGAGTGTGTGAGTGTGTGTGTGTGTATGTTTGCCAAGAGTGGCCTTGCAAGATTCATAAATCACCAACATCACAAGCAGCAATTAATGAGAGTGCAATGGTCAGGTTCCCTGGCGATAGACAAACAGACAGACAGACAGACAACTAGATAGACTGACAGACAGACAGATAAATGGATGGATAGATAGATAGATAGATAGATAGACAGACATACATACATACATACATACAGTACATACTGACAGACAGACAGAGATAGATAGATAGACAGACAGACAGATACATAGACAGACAGACAGACAGACACAGATAGATAGATAGATAGATAGATAGATAGATAGACAGACAGACAGACAGACAGACATATAGATAGATAGATAGATAGACAGACAGACAGACAGACAGATAGATAGATAGATAGACAGACAGACAGACAGACAGACAGATAGATAGACAGACAGACAGACAGATAGATAGATAGATAGACAGACAGACAGACAGATAGATAGACAGACAGACAGACAGACAGATAGATTGATAGATAGATAGATAGATAGACAGACACAGATAGATAGACGGACAGACAGACAGATAGATAGATAGATAGATAGATAGACAGACAGAGAGACAGACAGACAGACAGATAGATAGATAGATAGATAGATAGATAGACAGACAGACAGACAGACACAGATAGATAGACGGACAGACAGACAGATAGATAGATAGATAGATAGAGAGGGGGAGGGGAGTGTGGTTAAATCTATTGGTGGGCCACAGCTGTGCCCATAACCTTGCGGTTCTCAAACTCGGTCCTCTGGATCCCCTGAGAACGTGTTCTTCTGTTCCCTCCAAAATTGCAGTCTCGGTAAAGTAACGAGCTGCTAATTGTTTTTAATTGAGCGCTTTCAATGCAAACCGTGCGATGAGTCACTCTCCTCAGGCCATTACGTAGACACATTATGCCAGAATAAACTTTTCCTGCTTTGACTAAACGTCCTATAATCACATGCCTGATCAAGTCCTGCTTTATTTTATTATGTGTTTCATAGCAAAGGCGTTGCACTTCTACCTTCCTGTTGTTTTTTTGTACTTTATCCTTCTTGAGCCCTGGCAGAAAAGAAGTTGAAGTGTTTTGATTGTCTGACATATTACAAGCATCTTGGATGACTAAAAAAACTTGCAATGAAAATGTTTTCAAAAATATTATTTCTTTTTATTGAATTATTGATTTCAGCATGGAATAGGGTGACCATATATTGGATTTTTCAAAACAGAGGACAGGGGTAGGCAAGTGTTATGAGCGGTGTATGGGACAAGCAAAACCCAGCTGATATTTTTAGGAATTTATATATGCCGTCTGAATTTTTTTAGATCCCAGCAGATATTTTTGGTCCCAAAAAGAAGAAAAAAGGACATCTGGTCAGCCTAGCACAAAAGAATTTATGGTTCTTCAAGACCAGAGGGGACAAAAATGAATAGCAGAGTCTGCGGTGGCTGTTCAGACAGGGGGAAGCAGAGCGAGTAACAGATAGAGAGGGGAAGGAGATGCAGGGATTTCCACAGTAGAAAATCAAACCCCCAACCACACGGGGATTCGAATATATAGCCCAGATACTCAAATTGGGCCCTCAAAGCAGATTTGAGCACCCCTAGTATATAGCCGGAGAGCTGGCCACCCTGTTGACAGTGCCACTAGCCTTGCCAAGATATTATACTTTAATTTGATTAGACTACAAACTGACATGTTGAAATCAGTGGGGTCTTAATCGCTGAAGAGCGGCCACCTGGTCACCCGGTCACCCGGTCACCTGGTCACCTGGCGACCATACGGAACCATCTGTTACAAATTAAGAGCGCGAAGCGGAACCCGAAAGAAAATGGCGCTGAGACAGACCCGTATCCCGTCAGTGAGTTTCAGGGGGAAAATTACGGACAAGAGCTCGAGCGCACGCCCTCAGCAGCCTTAACGGATCAAGAGATGAGACGCGGCAAAAAGACCAGCACAATCGGAGGGGATCGCCGCGATAAGGACCCGCGAGGCAACGTCACAGCACGACGTCACAGCTACGCTCGTTTAGCCATTCTCTCCCTGGCTGAGTGAAATCATGTGAGTTTCCAAAACCAAGAGAGCGGTAATTTAATATAATGATAAGTGAATGGAAAATTTCGGTGATGTTTATGCAAGACGGAGAAAGAAACCCAAAAAAAATAAGAGCTAAAAAGAGCTACAAACTGAATCGAACAGCCCCAAAATATTAACTTTGTCCTATTTTTTAAAAAGTATTGTCTGGAAAATGTCCCAGGACTGGAAAATAACAGTCTCTCACACAAACAGGCACACATATCAAATTTGTGACAATGCTCCAGAATATGGAGTGGAAAAAAAAAAAAACGGTGAAATGTCACCCTATGAATAAAGTCAGTGTGCTTACTTATTTCTGTACATCTGACGTTTTCATGCAGTTCGTTTTCTATATTCAAGCTGTAGCTGTGCAGACAACCTGACCTTGTTTCCTGCTCATGTTACCAGAAGCAGCATTCAAACATTATGCCTGTTTGTTCCTCATGTTACTGCCATGGCTGTGTCCGAATCAGCATGCTTTCCTACTATTGAGTATGCAAGTACACAGGATGATCTGTTTCATACCAGCTTAATCCTTGTGTTCAGTTTGGGTCAATTTGACCTGTTTTAAACTTTTAGCTGAAGAGTAATGATTGTTTTGAGAGATGTACATCATAACCAGCGACTAAACCAGTGTTTAAATTTGCTTTTTGTTTTGTGTTTTTAATTTTTTGTTCATCAGCTCTATTTGTTTTATGTTTTTTTTTTTTTTTTTGCCCGTGTGGTTTCTTTAAATATAATAATACAAAGATGAAAAATAATTGAGAAATTTCAGTTCAAAACAATAAACACCAAAAATATACTGCATGTTTCATTTTAATTTCATTTGCCCTCATTCCATAAATCATGTTTCCTTTCAATCAGCTGCCAATTAAGGCTATGAGAGCAAGCTGTGTAGATTCCTTAACCAATCAATGGCTTGAATGAAACACCCCCCAAAACCAGCAGATGCCACAGCCCTCCAGGACTGGAGTTTGACACCTGTGCTCTAGCTGTTGAATGAGGGGTGCTTTGTTGGGGTTGGAGTGAAAACCTACAGGACAGTAGATCTCCAGGAACAGGGCTGGACAGCCCTGGCCTAGACCAGGGGTGGCCAACCCCGGTCCTGGGGAGCCGCAGGGCCTGCAGGCTTTTGTTTTCATCTAAAATACAACAACCACTCAGACTAAAGAATCCAGGTGAGGTGAGTTAACTGTAATCAACTGCTACCCGGGCCATAGACACTGTCTGTGGGGTTCAGGTAAGGTAGTGCAGAATGAAAAGAACTGGCAGATGAAAGAGCAGAACAACAGGAGGCTGGGCTCGTCTGTTCTTCCCCAGGCTGATAGAACGCTGCAGCAGTGAGAATACCGATCGCAGGGGTCCCAAACTCAAATGCCTGAGGCCTGCTGTTCCTGCTGGTTTCTGCACTTTAGCGCTTAATTCAGTGGCAGCCCAACCCTGTTCCTGGAGATCTGCCGTCCCGTAGGTTTACACTCCAACCCTAACAAAGCACCCATCATTCAATAGCTAGAACAGGGCTGCCCAACCCTGTTCCTGGAGATTTGCTGTCCAGTAGGTTTTCACTCCAACCGCAACAAAGCACGTCTTGTTCAACAGCTAGAGATCTGCATTGAGCTGATTAGTCGAGTCAGCTGTGCCAAATTAGGGTTGATAGGAAAACCTACTGGATGGTAGACCTCCAGGAACAGGGTTGGTTACCACTGGCTTAATTCAAGCCACTGTTTGGCTAAAGAGTCAGTTCCCAGATCAGCAGGTGGCCATACCACATTTTCCAGCTTGCCATAATATGATCACCTGAAGCCAGTGAATCAATCAGTCTTACAAGCCCCACACGTGGGTGTGAATTGCTACTGTGGGAGAAGAGCAGAGGACAAAGTCAGTCAGAGCTTGGTGAGTGACAGTTTGCATTTGGAATTGACAATTTTGTTTGTGCTTGTTTGTTTTTCTTCTGGAATGTTCTGTGAATGGTGAGCTGTATAGGGTCTGAAAATACATGTTTGTTTTTTTTTTTGTTTTAAACTCTGCCTTCACTAGCTGCTCATTTATTTTCTGTTTTCTGGTAATGATGCTCTGCAGAGAGTTTTGCTGAGATTACATTATCTGCTTAACGACAACAACAACAAAAAGAGTTTGGATAGAAAATGGGGGCTGTTGCTTTAACTGAACGTTGTGTAAATGAAAGTCATTGATTGGCTAAAGAGTCTGCCCACCTTGTTTCCAAGGCCTAATTTGGCTTCTTGTTGAAAGAAAACTCCAAACCCTGCAGAGACTTGTTGGCCTCTAGGGCTGGGCATTGAGACTGCTGTCCTAAATGATTAGCAATTATGTACAGCTATGCTTCATAATGTTGTTCATAATGCATTACTGGGCTATTGGCAGCTAGCTACCTAGCAGGTCAGTAGCAAGATAGTTGCTCCTACTAGTCACAAATGCTGCCTCTCACAAATTATGTCTGTGCTGGATGGGGATGGTTCAAGATGAGAGTGTAGATGACTAAACGTGGACAGCAAAACATGTTTGACTTTAGAGTTGTGAAGACCTGCTTCAAAGACATATCTGTTTAGCTAAGTGGCTAGTCAGTGTGTGTGTCAGTGTCAGTGTCAGTGTGAGTGTGCGCATGTGTGTGTGTGTGTGTGTGTGCATGTGCGCAGTGTACCTACCCCAACAACAGTACAGCCTCTGTGCTGTGAACCCATCTGGAATTGGGGGCTTTTATGAACTATGAAAGGTTAACTATTATGCAGATTTTAAGTTAATTTTTATTTAAATGGTCACTTGGATTAGTCCTTTTTTTAATAAACAAGCTCTCTTATTTAGCTGTAAAACATTTTATCAGTCCAACATATAAAGCAAGCTGTAAGTGGGATTTTGCAATAACATTTTGTCAGTTTTCCGAAAAGCTTGGCAGAAGTGATAAGACCCATGATGATGATGATAATAACGATACTAATAATAACCTGTCTGTAGTGGACAACTGCAAGCAAGAATTCTGCACTTCTCGAACTCTCGAAAGGGCATCACAAATGACTGGCCTGTCTGAGCACTGGACTAAAGTTGCACAGGAAGACCCTCTCCTGCCTTTAACATTTTTTTCTTTGCTTATCGCAATGATGACGCTTCTAACTACCGCGCCGTCCAAAAAAGTATTGATGTCACCGCATCACTTCCTGTCTGTTTATCATTTTATTGCGCAATCCTACATCCCTTCCTGGATCCCAAGGGATGAACCTCGGTTCCAGGGAAGGGAGGATCGGGTCGGCGACGGCAGTGACGGGAGCGCGGTCGCTTCGACGGAAACCCATCGCAGAAGCGCGTGGCCGCGTCGGAGTCATTTTCGGGATCCCGGCGGGGAACTCCGGCCTTTACCGCGCGCTCTCCGCTTCCGCTCGCATCATCATCAGTTCACCCGCCATGACGGGCGGGAGGCCGGAACGTTCCGAACGCAGACCCGTTTCGACTCCGTGTTGAATGACACGCGGACGTGGGAAATTGTGTTGACGGACCTGAATTGAATGAGCCTCCCAGCTCTGTGCACACAGACACTCATTCACACACAGATCAGAGAGAACCTACCTAACCGTTTTAAGTACATTTCCATTGTTAATTCCTGCTGACGATATCCTCCATTTTTCCTCCACGCGAGCTAATTCCCCTTTGGTGCGAATGTTAGCGCTAAGCCTTACCTGCGTCCATTAGAAACATGTGCAAGTGTTCGGCTTTCCCGTTTCCTGTACGGCAATAGAATTTGAGCATCCGAGTGCATAACCACTGCACAGCAAATTCGTTCTGCAAAGTGCAGTGACATAATGGAACTGCGCTTTATCTAACAGCTGCACCGGTGGATTCTGGGTAAAGTTACGTAATCTTTTTCAGGTTAACCTCCTGAGACCTGGGAGGAAAAAAAAAAAAATTAGGGTCATAAATCTTTTTGATGTAGTACAAGTATCTTGATAACAAAACGTTGCAGTGAAAATATTTTCACAAATTTTTTTTGTTGAATGTCCGTTGTAGCGTAGGTTTACAAAGAATGAAAGAATACATGGTTCTTGAGATTTTAGAACGGAAATTTGTGTTCCCTAAAAGGGCCATAAATGAATTGTTGGGTTGTTTGGAGATTCATTTGAGAACTGGTTTGCGAAGTCTTTGAAAAGTGGATGTTACGCTGACATCACTTCAGAAGTGCCCTCATAAGATAAAGGGTGGAAAAATGATCAAAACGGTCAGGTTTTTCCAGTTTCTTCTCGGGTGATTTAACTTGTGCAGGTAACCATGGTATCCACTGCAGTTAATGACCTCATAATACTGCTCTTCTAATCTTCTGGTCAGAAGATCTTCCATCTCAACTATTTTTATCCTTTCAGGCATGTTATAAGAAGTGATGAGTAAAAAAATTTAATCTGGAAGAAAATAATGTGAATAAATAAGTTAATTAAGCTTATTCCTATTCCCTGGCTAAAGAACAGGAATTTGTAATGTTTTAGGGGTGTTCCAAAACCCAAGATTGGTCTAGCAAATTATTATTTTATGTTTTTTCCATTCTCTAGCAACTCCGTTTGTCTCCATGCTAAGCCGCTGACTGAAAAGCCATATGCGGTAACTTCAGAATTAAGCTTCTGTTATGCCACAAAGGAATGAACATATGTTCACCTGTAATTCACTTCGAGCCAGGTCCATAAAGTTTTACTAGATTCAGTCAGAAGCACACGTTGATTACTGATGGAGAAAAGACCACCTCATTTCAGATCTTGAGATCTAACTGCTATGTGCGCATGTAGTTAAACTGGGTACTGTGTCTCAGTCCCTGCAGAGTGAGTCTTTAGCTTGATAATGGTCCCTAATCATTGCATCGCTCAAAGCAGTTCACTGTCCACAATAACTTATTGGCTTAGACTTAAAATGGCCTGCAGGTACTTGGATGAAGACTTACTGTAAGGGTGTTTTTCCCGTGGATTCGCATGTTCAGACTTGTCCTGTGGTACTTTGTGCTGGAGTGGTGGCTGGGGGGCGGGGGTCGCTGTACTTGGGGGGGGGGGGGGGGGGGGTCATTTCATGCGGATGTCACATGAATATCAGAGCCGAGGCCCCTTCCTTTACATACAAAGTAAAACCAATAAAACTCCCCCCACCCCCACAGAATGTTCTGTAAGCCATCTGGGGGTGGTGGTCCTGGTGGTGGTGGTGTTTGGGGAGGGGGGGGGGGCTCACGATCGTGGTCGCGGGGGGTGGGGGACTGCCAGGGTTCAGCAGCTTTATGATAGAGGGGTGATGGGTGTCTAAGCTCTTCAGCCCTGCTAATGCACTGACAGCAGTGCATTCTGGGACACAAACCCGACCCTTGAGAACACCAGCTGGCAGAAATTTCACAGTTGGCCATTACCTTCAGCCTCACTCCCAAAGCTTTATGGTCTGTTTTTGTTTCTTTGTTTTTTTTAAAAAAAGGGTATTTTGCTTTTAACTCCAAGATTCAATTACAGAATGAAAAGGTGAAAAGACGAACATCACTCTATATAACTTAAGTTGCCATGTACTTAAAAAAACTTGCTAATGTGGTCTCGGTGGTATCCTGTTTTATAATGCAACAGAACAAGTGAAATCGAGAGATCTCATAATGCCACACTAGGATATTACAATGGAACAATAGCACAGAACTGAACTTCATCAATATGGGTGGAACCTACACCGCTAGAACGCATAGAAGCATCACACACACACACACAAACATACACACACTACGCTAAACAAGCTGTAAAAAAAACCCTAAAGGTCTAATGCATCCCCCCCCCCCCCCCCCCCCCCCATCAGATCTCTGCTTTACATCATGAACAGGGATCGGGGTCTTTTGGCAATGTTGGCCAAAAGCCTTTTGCTGTCCTTAAGATCCTCGGGTTGCGACAGCTGCAGGAACACAATTACCAGCCGTTGAGTTTGTACAAACAGTCAGCATTTGCTGCTTCCCGCTCGGCATGGGAGACAGTCTAATGATACACAGAACACCCTTTTTAAGCGTGAATTTTTTGCTTCTGCAAGGAGGACACCCTTATACTTAAGGTCCACATGCTGAGCTCGTTTCCAAGGTGATGCTTTTTGGCCGTGCCGACGGCCATGTGGAAAGAATAACATTTGCCAGCCATTAGAAACTCAGCCATGAGAAATTCTGCCCGCGGGTTTTTTCGTCTGGTATGACTTACGAAAATGTTGCAAACTCGTAACAGAGCCGCGAGCGTGTGCGTACTCGGCCACCGTGGGAAAAGGAAGCGAGCGAGCGTGAGTCAAAGGCGCTCGCGCAATTCGCAGGAAGTTCGAAGGCCCCAGTCTTCAAACGGGATGCGTGCGCGCCAGACGATCGAGGCCCCTCCTGACGCTCTCGAAACGAGCGTCTGACTCGATCCACGCCGGGTCCGGGAGAACAGGGGAAGTTGCATAACCGCGAGGGGAAGGTGTCGATCTCAAACCCGCGGTGACGTGGCTTTCCGTGGGCGCCGGGCCTACGCGGGTGAAAACCGTCGCCGACGCCTCACCGTTAGGCGCGAACTGTTTGACTTCCTGTGCCCTTATGTAGCGCAGGGGCTGACATAACGTACAGTGTTGCGGCTCTAAAGGGGTCAAAGGTCAAGGTGCTGTTTGCCGGCGTCGCCTGCTCTCCACTCGGACCTGTTTGCCGCCCGGGGGAGCGGGGCATGTTGGGAACCGATTCCTGGAATGGGGATTGGAATCGTTTAAGAGAACTGCTTCCTTCCTACACAATAAACAGGACAAGGGCCAATGCCCACATAATCTATGGCCATAAAAACCTAGTGACCCTCCCCAAACTTTAGAGGACAACAGTTCCTGTTCCCGAGCTACATATAATTATTCTTTTGAATGTACAACATAATACACGTTTAATATATTACAATGTTTTCGAGGGATTTCGGCATGTGCTGAGAGGGGAAAGTTGATACTTAAATTGAAGGACAAAGTTTCTATTAGCGACAGGCTGATGTTCTGCAGATCTTTAGCAGCAAGATTTTTTTGGCTAGGGAGTCAAAGATCAGGGTAGTTTGAAAACCAAAATCAAGAGGGAAATGATTTTCTTCTCTCTCTCTCTCTCCCCCTCTCTCCCTCCCTCCCTCTCTCTCTCTCTCTCTCTCTCTCTCTCTCTCTCTCTCTCTCTCTCTCTCTCTCTCTCTCTCTCTCTCTCTCTCTCTCTCTCTCTCTCTCTCTCTCTCTCTCTCTCTCTCTCTCTCTCTCTCGATGGTCAGCCAGTGTAGCTTTTGGAGGTGGCTCTGATTTGGATACGCACTCGCTGGATGTAGTTCCTGGAAATTTGTGTGCATCATAGTGAAGGAGACGAGAAACAGAACTCAAGACTGTAACCTCGGGTCGTACCGAGGAAATATGGGGTCTCAACTTTTGGGTGGAAAAAGGAGCAAGTAATTGACTGCATGTGGAATGGTGAAATAGGCACAGTTGAGTGGAATATGTTTTTTACACGGACATCTCTCAGCTATACTGCATATGTACAGCTGCCTCGCAGTTACTCTACACAAACAGTGCAGACAGAGTATGTGGTGATAGCTAAGAGAGCTGGTTTCCTGCATTGAATATTACAGGTTCAGCGTGGGACACGGTGCTGTGAACTTTAAGGGCAGCCTTACTTTACCTGATCTGCTTCAGGAAATAAATACCTGAAATACACGACTGTGCAGATGAAGTAAAAAGTATAAATTAATCTTTACAGAAGTGAACATTTCATGCGACCATTTTGGTTGTGGGTTCAGTATCGGGTATGATTAAAGAAGAAACAAAAGCCAATATGCTACATGGTTACAAAGACTGTAATTGTGCTAAACATTTTTGATAATTATCATGATTTATCATTCACAGGTTTCTCACAGAAATTGTTATTATTATTATTATTATTACTACTACTACTACTACTTACTATTACAAAAAAAACTAGGGCACAGTGTCAATGTAAGAATGTGTAATATTGCATCACATACTGATTATAGCAGAGCAGGTACAATTGCACAACAAGTTACATAACTGCACCTGATGGCTTTAAATGCACGACTGATGGGGTTAGAGGAATGGAGAAAAGGATCCGGGGGCTTTGCGATGCGCTGAAAGATTTGGGCACCGTATTCTTTCTGGGGGGGGGGGGGGGGGGGGGGGGGGGGTTTAAGCGACTCTGCAAACTCGCCAGGAAAGGGTAGCAGTCACAAGCAGCTGAATTCAATAAGAGGATAAACCGCGTTTTTGCGAGTTTGTTTAAGGTGCACGTTAGAGTGGATTTATGAGTTTCCTGCCTGGCGTCGGGGAAAGACGCCCGGTCGAGGAGCCTCACGGCGGAGCTGGGGTGCCCGCGGTGTTTACATCGCGCCGCGCCGTTACGAGTGTGGGAAGCGGCGAACACAATGGGGGCCTCTCTGCCTCCGAGGGTACGCCTCCTTATCCGCCAGGTCTTCTCTGCCTGTTTGCGGCGATAAAGGAAATCTGTGCGAATCCCACTCAGCCATCCCGGCTGACCTTTTCAAGCGGACGGCGCTTGATTAAAGCCGCAAGTTGAAAGATTTCTTCAAATTCTTTTTATTTATTTAAAAAAAAGCTAATTTCTCTTGACTAAGGAGCAAGTTGAAAATTCAATTTTTCCAGGAAAAACAAAAAAAAAAAAAAAAACAAAAAACAACAACCCTATGCCAAAAGCGGTTCTTTCTAAGAATCGGACTTAATCGTGCTCGCTTCCAGGAGGGATAAAATAAATAAATACTGTTTTGGTTACGTTTCCTGGCTGACAAACTCAAAGTTCCAGCGTGGGCCCATCTGGTCCCATCGCTGAGGAACTACACACCCTTGCAATAAATACAAGGTTTGTCCTGCAGCCTCCACATCATCAAAGAGTTGATGGTTATAAAAATGGTAATAGAAAGTATGTGCCAGTCCACACAAGTAGAATTTGTTCCATGGTTAGGATTGATCATTTTGTGAAGGTGATTGAACTTTTTTTTTTTTTTTTTTTTTAAATCGAAATGGGAAATGCCTTCAAAAGTTCCCTCTGGCAAAAAAAAATAAGGATTACACTTATATTTCTAACAATTAAATTTTGTCTTGCGCGTAACGCGTTCATTTTTCAATTGGCCTCGTTGGCAAAACTAGATTTTCTGTGAAGTTGGAAAAAAATCGACCAACTCTATTCACAGTAACACGGGACTTGACCTTAAGTCACAGCCGTGGATGTAAGCTGCTGAACGGTGTGAGATTTCCATTACTCCTCTCAGAGCCAGCAAATCACAAGCTCCCCCAATCAACGCCAGTTTCCCAGAAACCTCGGCGCGCGTGCGTCTCCAGAATGCAGCTAGCGTCTAAATCGGGTGACTGCAGTGCCCTGTCGCCAAAGGCGTGAGGTCGCTGTACCCTCCACCCCCCAACCCCACCCCCAAGCTTCCTGTCAACCTGGTTGTGCGAGGGTGAGGTACAGCGGCCCACGTTGGCGGGAGGGTTTCTGGGTCATCATCTCAAAACCTGCGTGGGGGAGCACGAAGGCTCCTGGTGCTACAGAAAGGTCACGATGATCGCGGAGGCTGCGATGTGTGCGGTCAACGGGGGCCTATGATTCCGACTCCCCCCCCCCCCCCCACCCCCACGGCACTCCTGCAGCTCTGACTGGCACAGAGGAACTTCTTACCCCAATCAGATGGCACTCTGGCACAGAGGAACTTCTTACCCCAATCAGACGGCGCTCTGGCACAGAGGAACTTCTTACCCCAATCAGACGGCGCTCTGGCACAGAGGAACTTCTTACCCCAATCAGATGGCACTCTGGCACAGAGGAACTTCTTACCCCAATCAGACGCCGCTCTGGCACAGAGGAACTTCTTACCCCAATCAGATGGCGCTCTGGCACAGAGGATCTTCTTACCCCAATCAGATGCCACTCTGGCACAGGGAACTTCTTACCCCAATCAGATGCCGCTCGGCGTGGGGGCAGTTCTCGTCTCGGTCGGCTTCGGGCTGGTGAGCTCACCGATGACTCGCGGAGAGGGGCGACGCTGAGGTTTCGCTTCCCTCCTCGTGCAGCGAGGCGCCCAGCCCCTGTCATCGCTCTGTTCTGCCCAGCAGGTCTTCATGGTTTTCCCGTTCAGAGCAGGCGGTGATGGGGGAAGCACTGGTCTAAGTCGCATCTGCCTTGACTGCCGGTACTTTAACTTCTTCTTTCAGCCAGACTGCTACATTGATTTGAGGATCCATGATTTTGAGACCCATATCTTATTGAAGGGAAGCACATAGAACACATACATAACATACAGATGGGTGACATATTAAAGGAAAAGCCAACATAGTCTTAGTAAGGTGTCAGAACTGCCAGAACTGCTTCAAAATGCCTTGGCATAGATTCTGCAAGTCTCTGTAACTCTACTGAAGGGATGGAACTCCATTCTTCCACAAGATATTCCCTCATTTGGTGTTTTGATGATGGTGGTGGAGAGCGCTGTCTAACACGTCGGCCCAAAATCTCCCATGGGTGTTCGACTGGGTTGAGATCTGGTGACTGCGAAGGCCATAGCATGTGATTCACATCAGTTTCATACTCATCAAACCAAGCAGTGACCCTTTGTGCCCGGCGGATGAGGGCAATTGCCAGGAAGAGACCACTCCCATCAGACTAGAAATGTTTCAGTATAGGATAAGATCACTGAGGGAAACTTTGTATGAATTTGCAGTGACGTTTCCCTCTAAGGGAACAAGTGGACCAAAACCATGCCAGGAAAATGCCCCCCCCCCCCCCCCCCCCCACAGCATAACAGAGCCACCAGACCCCCTCACTGTAGGAGTAAAGCATTCGCACCTGTACCATTCTCTTGGTGTACGCCATACATGCATACGCCCACTTGTCGAGAATATGGTGAAGGATGACTCATATCACTTTTTTCCACACCTTTGTAGGCCACAGATCATTGTAGGGTATTAATTGCTTTGTTGTATCATGCAGTGCACCTGAATGGAAGCATCTGCATTCATTATGTTTCTCCACTCGTTCATTCTGGTTTTCCCTCTAATTTAATCACCTATCTGTTTATGCATATATTCTAACATGAAGCATTCTGCACGCGTTCACCATGCAGTGAGCTCCGTAATGTTTGAGACAAAGAATTTTTTCTCGCTTTGGCTCTACACTCCAAAATTTTAGATTTGTAATCAAACAATTTGCTCATATTTTCAGCTTGTATTAGAGGGTATGTTTATACATTCTGGTTTCAAGCATAAACAGGGCTGTTATTTGTAGAAATGACGACACTGTTTATTCATAGTCCCCCCCAGATTCAAGGCACCATAATGTTTTGGACAAATGGCTTCACAGGTGTTTTTCATTAGTCAGGTGTGTTCAATTGCTTCCTTAGTGTAGGCATACCTTTTCTAGAGAGATTTCAGTATCCTGTCTTGATTCTAGACTTTTCATTGCCATGGAATCTGTTATTGGTGTTTATCCACATGAGGACGCATAAAAAGTGCTGTTATTTCTACATGCAAAACCAAAGTATATAGCCTTAAATAAATGCTGAACATCTGCACTTCAACCACATGAATTGTTTGATTACAAATCTAAAATTGTAAAGTACAGAGCCGAATCAAGATACAAATATGCCTTTTTGCCCCAAACATTATGGAGTTCACTGCATGTCAAAACAACTGCATGCACACACTACCGCTGTGCTCTTAACTGGTTCAATGGTTAAATTATTAATGGTTTATTAGCCTTTACACTTCCCATAGTGAAATTGTATGCATATATTGTGGAATACCTCATTGCAGCACTGGTTATACAGGTTATAATTGGCATGAAATCATGTTATACAGTGGCAATGATCACCGCTTCGAGTAGGTTTTTTTTGTTTGTTTGTTTGTTTTTTCTTTGGAACGTTCTTTGGAAGTCAGTGTTCTAGAACCCCATTGCTTTCCGGTAGGGATTGTTACATCAGCTTTGGAATGTTCAGTTAAGAACATTCTAATCGCATTTAAAATCTTACTTAAAGGGTTAATGGGGGAGATGCACGCCTGAGGATGACTCGTATCCACATACTCCTGCTGTCGGCTGCGTGGTCTTTCCCCATGGTGGAGCAGATGGAGAAAGGTTTCGCTGTGGTCGCAGATGCGTGTGGTGCAACGTGTCCAACCTCGCAGGCTGTGCTTCAGTACCAACCCACCCTTCCCCCCCCCCCCCCCCCCCCCCCACCTGCGGAACCCGTTTAAAATTCAGACCGCGGACTAAAAGGGGTGTGACGATGTGATGCATGAGCCCTCCACCATGACCTGTGGCCCCTCATATTTTTTCCTTTCTTTTTTTTAATCTTCTGTTGCAATGAGATACCAGCAAAGTGTTCTTCTCCTCTACTAATCAATATGAGTTTGCTGATGGATTATGTGCGCTGTTCTGTGCAGGAAGCTATTGAGGAGGACGGATATACGGACCCATCTCCCAGCAGGCAATGTTACATAACCGCACAGCCCAGTCCTTATCTCACTCAGTTCCATTTCCTTCAAAATATACGTATTTGATATTGTATTTCGACTGTGCGCGCACACACACACACACACACACGCACACATACAATCTCGCAAACTGTTTATCTAACCCATAAACCAGGACACCGCAGGTTCATGATTGCGTCCAAAATCAAATTTATTTTTAGGATATTTTGCGTGTTTGAGTGTTGCGTGTGTGTGCGTGTGTGTTGCAATACAGCATGTCAGGAAAAGCAGTCATTTTACATCTGTGCATTGGGACTTTCAAAACTGCGATGAATCACCAGGAGGCAATAGTAAAAAGAATAAAGGTGTCCAGTCTTATCTGAAATTGGCCAGTGTGGCTACGGGCTTTTGTTCCAGTCCGTCAGAAAAAATACCTGATAAGATAGCTGCACTGGCTCATGGGATACCTCATACATTGAAATGTATGAATTTACCGAGTTGCGCACGATGTCAGCTTTCCGCACTGCAAGACAAAGACCGAGATTTGTGCAGATAAAGTGTTAGGTGCAGGCCTGCAAAAACGTCAGAGCTTTTCACTTGTGGTTTCTGAAAGTCAAATCTGCTGTAACCTTATTCTGTGTGTGTGTGTGTGTGTGTGTGTGTGTGTCTGCGTGAGAGAATCAGTTGAGTCAAAGTGTATAAAATTTATTGTCCATCACTGAAAATGTGGTGTGGGATGGTTTTTGTAAGCAGTTCTTGTTTCTCGAGGCTTGTCCAAGTTGGGCAAGAAAACCAGGGCCTGGCTGATCTCTTCTGGGCTTGTAGCTCGGCCTTCTACTTGGAACTTTCTACTTTTCAGACACCACACTACTTTCTACTTTACAAATGCCACCCTACTTTCTACTTTACAAATGCCACACTACTTTCTACTTTTCAGACACCACCCTACTTTCTACTTTCCAGATGAACAGGGCATGGTAATTGCCCTTGTTCCTCTGAGTGTGATGATAGAAACAATATTGTAGTGTGGGAACATAATCGCGTTAGTGATTTGAATGCAATCATAAAAAAATTTTTTCCCTGTGCTGGAATTTGCCAAGAGAGTGGTGATGTCTGCGATCTGCGTGTGCGTACGTGTGTGTGTGTGTCCCAATATTTTCAGTCCATTAAATGGTCAGTTCCTAAAACATTGTCAGGTTCATCCGCACCACAAAGGGTTAAGGTCTCGTCAATGACATCATTTTGCTCGGATTCCATCTCCTGCTATTCTCTGTGAAAGATATGCTTTGGGAAACTGACTCCGAGAAGCCCATTGCTAATGTTGCTAGTCTCTGTGAAAGATATCCTTTGGGAAACTGACTCAGAGAAGGCCATAATTACAATATTTCAGCATTCAAAATGTCTTAATGCTTTCTTTGTCGTCATCTATTAAAGCTAAAGTAAAAAAAATCACACAGAATCCCAAACAATACTAATGACAATATAGAAATGCTACAGAAAGGATAAAATGTGTATATATAAATGAAATATGTATATGACAGATCTCGGCAAAATTGATTTTGATGACTCCGGGTGGATGAACATAGATGCCTCCCCAAGCACTTTCCTGGAAGGGAAAACAAAAGAAAAGTAGCGCCTTGCTTTCCTGTCTCGTCTATATATAGAAGTTTAAACTTTCCTTCTTGGAAACTTGATTCTGAGTTGTGGACCAGAATGTTGAAAATGTAGTTTTATTATTATTTATTAATTTTTTTTTTTTGGTTTGGATAAGTGGAATGGAAACCCAGATGCTCTCAGTTATAGACCGGAATTATAGTGACCTCTCATCATTCCTAACTTTTTTTTGGCTGCCAGAGAGCTTATGGGCAACAGGAATGTCCCATTTGACAGTTTAGCGGGTGGGGGTGTTTGTGGGGGTGGTGTTAAGCCAATGAGATGGGATTACCGGAACTCCGCCCCCTTCCACCCTCGGCGACGCCTCCTGAAAGCCGGCGGTGGGCGGGTCGGCGCCATGGCAACGTGCGGGGGCGTTTTCTCACTTTGGCGGTTACCTGGGGGGCTGACTGAGCGCCAGCGAGGTGTCAGAACCCCCGCTGCCCGCCATGGGGAAGCGTGCCCGCCTGTTCCGCGCGCATGGCGCCCGCCCCCAGGGGTGTAGGGTAAAGCGTTTTACCATAGGTTCACCACTGCCTTCTCTCTCTCTCTCTCCAGCTTCAAACATTTTTATTTAATCAAATCATCACCAAAACAAACATCAACTATGTTTGTTTTGGTGGCCAAACTATAGAAATCGAAACAATACATTACTACTAATACATCAAATATCATGGCAATGTGTACTCATGTTCATAAAAAATAAATGAATCATACAACTACTAATACAACTGCTACAACTACTTCTGCTGCTATTACTATTGCTAATGCTAATAATAACACTAAATATAAAAATGTAAATGTAACTAATTTTTGCTAGCTGTTTCATTCATTTGCCTCCTCTCTCTTTTCCACATGCTAACATGATGGCTATAATGTGGATTAGTGCTTAGAAAACCAGAGTACTGCAGGTTTGAATCCCATGATAGGCTGTACTGTACACGGTTTCCTTCAGAATACAGTTTGCAAATACTCTGCCTTGCATCAGTCATGTTTGGCTCTTGAAAACAATGGGCCTCATTCACGAAACTTTTCTTAAATTATTCTTACTTTTGTCCTAAAACAATATGTGATCATGACTCAAGTGCAGACCTTTGTTTTTGTGCGTATCCCAGGTGTATGAGATGATGAATGCTGGCTGTTTGTAAATTTAATGCACAACCCTGTTCATGTGATTTGCATAAGGAACGGCCATGAACAAATATAGATAAGAAAAAAAAATCATGAATGCTGAAATGTTCTTGGAAACATTCTTACACGCAGTTTACAATCAAATGTGATCTTACGCATGTTTCATGAATGGGGCCCAATGTGTCTGCTCAGTTAATAATATAGAGGGTGTGTGTACATTTCTACCCATTATCTGAACAGATTAAAGGGGGCCCAACAGGTGTGTCCAGACCTTCAGGCACATCTAAGGGACCCAGCTGCGGGGATCTGGGGGGGGGAGTGTTCCCTCCAATTTGGAGTGTTGAGAGACTTAAGTGTTGGGGATCAACAAAGTGAACTACAAGAGATGCTTCAGCTTGAGTTCTGTTAGTAGAACGAGGGGACATAAATATAAATTAGCAAAAGGTAAATTCCATACAGACATTAAGAATATTTTTTTTCATGCAAAGAGTAGTCAATGTGTGGAATTGCCTGCCAGGGTCATGTGGTAGAGGCAGAAACTCTGAGGATTTTCAAGACTAGGCCTGATACGGTGTTACATACATCTAGTCTGTAGGTAATCAGAGCGCTTATTTAGACAGATAAATGGCGAGCATTGTTGGGCCGAATTACTTGTTCTTGTCATTATGTTATGTTATGTTATGTTATGAAGCTGGCTAGCAGAAAAAGCTGTTCACAAATGAATACACATGCATGTTTTATAGGAGTTATGAAAAGCACAATTAATTATGTAAAGCTTTGTGGTGCGATGGCTAGCACTGAGGCCTCACAGCACAAAGGTTAAAACTCGGCCTACGCCTGTCTGAGTTGGCGTGAGTTTCCTCTGCGTACCCCAGTTTCCTCCCACAGTCCAACGTCAGACTAGTTGCAGATTGTATTTTGGCTGTAGGTGTGAGTGTGTGCCCTGTGATGGATTGGCAACCATAACACATCCATCCATTATTAACCCTGACCAGAAATGAGCAGGTTAGATAATGGACGGGATGTTATTGTTTATTCATTTTTGAATGCTCCACAGTTCTTCGTCCATCGGGACAGACCAAGGCTGTCCAGGGAAGTCTGCAGTGGCAAGCTCCACTCGAGTGCTCGCAGTAATGCGATAGACAATGTAATTCACCCAGAATAGCGTCGACCAAAACAGGATGGTCTCAATGTTTCATGAAAACCGCAGCTACAACTAATACAGTCCGGAAGGTCCTCTTCCCTAACCAGATCAGAGATGAAGAGTGCCGTGTCATGCTGACAGCATGGTTCGTGTTTGCACTTTGGTTTTTGTGAAAGCTATAATCACCGTCAAAAAATAAAGGTGTGCGTGTGTGCGTGTGTGTGTGTGTGTGTGTGTGTGTGTGGCAGGAAATTTAAGTGGTTATACCAACATTGACAGCTGCCACACTATAACTGTGCCCAAAAAGAGAGTTCCGGCATCCCTCACATCCCTGGGAGGGTGACTGGGTGTCGGTACGGGGCCTATACTTTACAGCAGTGCCCGTGTGTTGAGTCACCACCCTCTCTGGTGTAGCAGGGGTTGCTAAGAAACGAGGGCTGTAACAAACCATTGTGCCTTGCTGGAAAAATGCTCGCGTTCCTTCCTCTGTCCGTCATTGCTGGATGTCAAAATGTCCGGAGTGGCTCAGTGCAGACTTCGCCCCATAGGTGCTTTCCGTCCTCTGCTGATCGGGTCAAAGATCTGGGGTTTGAAGTTCAACCCAGAGATTTGCTCGGTTCGGTTTTTCTTCATTCAAAAGCGGGCGATGACTTCTTTTGGCAACGACTGTGAAATCTTAAACCGTTTGGAACCAGTGCTGGACTGAAGTACAACAAAAAGACAGCAGATGTAGAGCAGTCCAAAGGGGCAATACACGGGCATGATTCCAGCCTTGTAATCATTCGCATCTACAACACATAAAAAAAGGTTTTGTAGTAAATAAGTTCATGCAGCCTCAAAAGCCTGTAACTGAATTTCTCCAATCCATTGAAAAAAAAACAACATTTTTTTGGTGTTTGGTATCCATGGAAACGGCGGTGGGGTTGGCGGAATTTCATTGAAATGAAGTGACTCGTTGTTTCTCCAACATGGCTCCAACACCGTTGAGCAAGGTTTGTTTTCGCAGGAAATGTGTATATATTTGCTGTGAAAATAAACCAGCTCAATACATATATGTTTTTAAAAGATTACGCTGCGACCATTTTGGAACTGGGAATATTGGTGGCCATGGAAACGACATTCTAAAATTCAAGCTGTAACCAAATAAACAGTCACAATAACATTTAGCTGGACGACCTACCTCCCAGCAGTGTATACACGTTGGCTGTGTTTGGAACGGCTCACTCATTTGCTCCCTCCATATACGCTACTTTTTTGGACGCTACAGATTCTGAGAAGGTTACTTAGCAACGTACAATACAGTGCTTGTATGGCAGCTGCCAGTGGCTTGGTGAGCAAGGGTGCAAAAAAAATTTTCTTGAAAGTGTCCCTTTTCAGTTTTGAACTACTAGGATTTTCCTGACTCACAGGTAGATGGGTAGGTAGCTAGTTAGCTAGTGAGTTAAATTGTATTTTCCATTAAATGTGGCTAGCAATATTTTTTTTAAAAAAAAAAAAAAAAAAAGTTAAAAATAGTTATCTAGCACTTTGTATTTATCTACTGCATTTATTTATATATAGGCTGTAATGCTGACTAGACTTTCATTTATGCTACTTACATATTTCTGTACCTGTGTAGGCTCAGCCTTCACCATCTTGACAAAAAAAGTATCTCCGTTGATTTCAGTGTGGGCTGCATTGTTTGTACCTTATATTTTGCGTGCATTATGGGAGATATCAATTGAACTGTTTGGTATTGAGAATTCAGACACCCTAGAAAATGGCCGATCCCCTAAATAGTGCATATACTAAAAGCCGTATCGGGAGCCAATCCAAACGCTGCCTTTGTCTTGCCTTGTGATTGGTGAAGATCGAAAACTTCTGTCACCCCTCAGCATAAAAAAATGGCATTTTGAAATACAGTCGAGAAAATCACACACTCATCTATATCGGCACACATTATAGAGACTCAAAGAATAAGTTTAGTACTCAGAACTCTTAAAATGGCCCTTTCTCTGTTGCTTGCCATTTAAAAATTATTTGAAACGGTAGACCACGGAATAAGAATATATGACAAGTACCAGCCAATAAATAATAAATAAATAAATAAATTTTCAATATTAACATTTTATATAGAAAAAGAATGTTCAAGCTGATTATAAAATTTCAAGCAGTGAGTCATGTTATGTCAGTTATGTAGGTATGAACTAATACATATAAGAAGGTGTAATGATTATTATCGTTTAGCACAAATGTTAATTATTTCTTCAATTTCTTCAACATTTTTGTGTTGATATTACATTTGTTACATATAACATTTATTATGCCAAAAAGAGATGAAGTTGCTAAATATCTCAACATAATCTGTTTATAAATGCAGCATAAATGCACCTGTTTGTAAATGCAGTATAAATGCACCGGTTTATAAATGCAGTATAAATGCACCTGTTTATAAATGCAGCATAAATGCACCTGTTTGTAAATGCAGTATAAATGCACCGGTTTATAAATGCAGTATAAATGCACCCCTTTATAAATGCACCTGTTTATAAATGCAGTATAAATGCACCTGTTTATATATGCAGTATATATGCACCTGTTTATAACTGCAGTATAAATGCACCTGTTTATAAATGTAATATAAATGCACCTGTTTATAACTGCAGTATAAATGCACCTGTTTATAAATGTAATATAAATGCACCTGTTTATAACTGCAGTATAAATGCACCTGTTTATAAATGCAGTATAAATGCACCTGTTTATAACTGCAGTATAAATGCACCTGTTTATAAATGTAGTATAAATGCACCTGTTTATAAATGCATTGCTGTGCCAGTACTGTATTTCTTTCTCTCCATGACCCATAAAATATTTTGTATAATCCATATTTTCCAGAATGATATTTGCTGGTGAGGTGATGCTGATTCAGCTTTATTTCAGCTCTGGTGCCTGGGCACAGCACCCAATTCATTTTGTTAAGCTGCGCTGGATCATTTTCTGTTTATTTTTCAGCAGTTTCATCGCTTTCCAAAGCTTGATTTATTTTCATTGTTCACAGTAAAAGCACAGCAGCTGATTAATTTCCATTGTGTTTGTCTGAAGGGTGTTAACTAGAAAGCAGCACTAAATCATGTGCTGCTATAAATGTTTTCATCACTTTCAAACTCAAACTTTGGGCTAAGGTAATGTTTACTGAGCACATGTACAGGTTTATATGATGGCAGTGGTGGTGATGCAGGTTTTTTAAAAATAAAAAATCCTATTTAAAAATAAATAGAATGACACAACATTTACACGTCAAAGCTTAAAATAGGTCCTTGCTGAATTTGGCAGGGGGAAGGGGGGTACAGCTGGATTTCAGTCTTCCTAGATTAACTTTCTAACACCTCCAGCTCCCACTCTGTCAGACAGTATTGCTCTGAAGAGTGAGTTACTGCAATCTGTGTCCGCGACGATGGAGTCGCCGTTGGTTTCGGGGGTGTGGGCTTGTGACTACGATGTGCCTGTCGAATTCTAGTGGTGCCCTAATCTGGCTACTGGTCTATGCAGTTGTTTAGGGCCACAACCATCCATGCACCAAGCAATTCAGGTTTGAAATTTAAAAAAAAAAAAAATGTTTTTAAACGACATTTTAAATGTGCAGTATTCACAGTGAATAGCTTCTTCAGTGCTGTGGTTCTTGCATGGGACCCCAGCGTGTGATGGCTAATAACCCCAACTCAACCCCACCCCCGTTCCCGCAGTCTGCAAACAGTCCCCCCCGGTTTTTTAGGGCCCCCAAAATCTTAGCGCCAGTCCCGGTGATGTCGAAAACGCTGTCGGGGGTCGGAAACGACACAGTTGCCATTGATTTTGGGAGCGTGGGGTCCTGACAGCTGCAGATTAACGTGAAAACACCCCTATTTTAGGCTCCACGTGGACTATTCCGGAAACATGCTTCAAAGATGATTCTGAAATAGATTGGCAACCAGGTGGCTAAATGTGATAAGATGTTTTTGCTCACTCAAATGTCTTCTGATTCCAGAGGCGACTCATTGAACACATCCGAGGATGATGTCATGCAAACTTCAAAGTTCATTCGTTTATTTATTTGCACTTATGGATTTGTTTATTTGCACAAACTCCGGATAAAATCTGGGTCTCGCTGTGTGTTCGTGAGACAAAGAGCATTGTGGGGACATTCCAGTCCCAGTCTTGACAGGCTGTGGATTATGGGTAACCGGGATCATGAACGTTTAACTTTTCCCCCTGGACCATGACTGTGTACTGTTTGTGCAAGCCGTCGGCTGAACCTTTCATTTAGCTTAATGCCGCGAGCGAGGGCTGCCTTTTCTCTAAATGGGAGCAACAACAGAAACTTTGGATTTGTGCAAAGTTGTATGTTTTGGGAGTTCGCAGGAAGTTTACTGGGAGAACTTCCTGTTCCGTTGAACACTAAACAAGGACTGAGCAGGGTCCACTATGCAGACAAGGTGCATTAATAGAACACTGTAAGTAGATTCAGGAAAACACACACACACACACACACACACACACACACACACCTATTTCTGCCTGAGCACGATGCGGGGCCCAGTCATCCTCACGAGGAAACGTAAATATTTCCGCTGTACGCATCTTTCCCCACGCCCCCTCAACGTTCAGCGTTCCGCCTGACACAGGAACCGTGTCCAGGTAACTTCCTGCGGTGTCGTTGTGTTGTCTGTTGACGGAGGAGACGTCGCGCACGACCTGGCTTTGCCGCGGCGG
Organism: Anguilla japonica; assembly: GCA_025169545.1. Taxonomy (NCBI): domain Eukaryota; kingdom Metazoa; phylum Chordata; class Actinopteri; order Anguilliformes; family Anguillidae; genus Anguilla; species Anguilla japonica. The sequence goes on from CM045896.1 coordinate 38,030,255, forward strand.
TTTTTTTTAAAAGGGGCCCAGAGGAAGTGCGTTTGAGCGCCGCGCGGCTGATTAGCCGATTGCCCGCTCCCTGGTTACCGCCGTGGAAGCGGCGCGGTTGCGTAGCGCGCGCTGCGTCGGGCTTCGCCGGTGCTGCTGGGAAACCGGCGGGCGAAGAGAGCGCTCCCAGCGGCACCGCGGGCGGGGCGGGGAAACCGGAGGACGGTAAACGTGCTACGGGGGGGCTGGGGGGACGGACAGCCGTGGGATGACGCCACTCGAGGAGGCTAGCGGAGTTAACGCCGAACCCGTTCATGACTAAGCCCCTTCCCCTCTGTGCGATGGTCGCTAAATCACCCGGCTGTCAGTCATAATAATTAGCATCTTTTGTACACGCCCACTTCAGTCAGCATCGCCCGGACGGGCCTCGCTGTGTTCTGAGCTGCCAGTCGCCCCGTCGCGTCGTCGAGGTTCGCGCCACGCGCTCGTTGCGCGGTGCGAAACCGAATCTCGCGCTGCGTCACGCATACGCCGCGAAGAGTCCCAAAATGGCCGACCCCTCCGGATCAGCTGCCCGACCTCAGGCTCCCTGCGTCGCTGCGGGGGTGTGATGTTGTGTCCTCTTCTTGGGTCTTCATTCTCAGCCCGAGATAAATATAGAAGCGCTCGAGATGAGTTTGGGGGGGGGGGGGGGGGGGGGGGGGGGGGATTCGGCCATGTGAAGACGCAAGTGTCCTCGTGGTGCCCGAGCCTCCCAAAAATACCTGTCCTATTTTTCCACACCTCTCGCACAAAATGAGCCCGGAGGATTCTATTTTCGGAGACGCGACCCGACTAGTTTAGCTCTCAGCTACGGCGCAAATTGCAGCGCTGGCCTGAACCTCTCCTCTGGGTGATATTGCCTTTATTATCCCGGTCATTATCGCCGTCATCGTCATCATCATGACCAGGCTTTTATTACTGTCCTCATAAATAAAAATAAAAAAATGCTGAGTTTCCAAATATAGGACACTTCAGACTGGCCCTGGTGTGCAATTCTCAGTCGGAAACTCATCAGAGCTCGTAATAGAAACATAATAGAAACTCATCGGAACTCGTAACAGAAACGTAATAGAAACTCGTGGCTTCTCAACACGTCGATGTGCATTGTGGTTGTCATCATCGGTGACATCACCTGACCTTTTTGGGGGCCTCAAGCAAAAATTGATTTGGGCCCCGTTGGGCCCACTTTTTCATCCCGGGGTTCATGAACGTCCAGACTACGGTGCTAAGGGGGGGGGGGGGGGGGGGGGGGGCTGTTTAATTGGAAATTAAAGTGCAGGCGCACACCTCCCCAATATTTCTGTCCTCTCTTGGGCCCCATGCCAGTGACGGGGGCCCCCGATGGCCGGACCGGCGGGGCGCCGTGCGTGCTCATCGCCGTCGAGACGGACCGGGACCGCTCGGTTCGCCCTTTCCCGAAGTTCGGGACGCCCGTGACCCTGAACTTCGTTTCTGAAATAACGGACGCTGTCATTTCAGGAAGGAGGCGTGCGGCCGCTGATAAGGCTTCTTCTGATTGCCCTCAATTTATCTTCAGGAGGAGAAATCGTTCCCCCGACCGCGTGCTCCGCATTCGAAGGCTGGAGCCAGTTATCTCCCCTCCTCAGACGAGCTGCTCGGCGGATTGAATGAGAATTACGCCCTGTACCGTCGAGGGAACAGCGGAAGGCCGTCCCGTTCGCCGCCGTCCTCGTTCATTAGCTCAGCGAGGACCCGTCTCTCAGAGCGACGTGCTGAGCATTGCACACAGATCAGTGTCTTACGAAAGGATGCGGTTAAATTAATGCGCTGAATTTGTTGTAAACGCCAGGGTCCTTTCTAACCGTGTCCTTCAAGGAAAACAAACCAACAGCTTAGTGCTCTCGCTCTTTCTCTCTCTCTCTCTCTCCCTCCTCTCCTCTCTCTCTCTCTCTCCCTCTCCCTCTCCCTCTCTCTCTCTCTCTCTATCCCTCTCTCTCCCTCTCTCTCTCTCTTCCCTCTCTCTCTCTCTCTCTCTCTCCCCCTCCCTCTCTCTCTATCCCTCTCTCTCTCTCTCTCTCTCTCCCTCCCTCCCTCTCTTGCTCTCTCTGTATCCCTCTCTCTCTCTCTTTCTCCCTCTCTCCCTCCCCCCTCTCTCTCCCCCCTCTCTCTCTCTCTCTATCCCTCTCTCTCTCTTTCTCCCTCTCTCCCTCCCCCTCTCTCCCTCTCTCTCTCTCTCTGTATCCCTCTCTCTCTCTCCCTCTCTATTTCTCTCTCTTTCCCTCCCTCCCTCTCTCTCTCTCTCCAATGCAGCATATCAGCATGCTGAGGAAACAGTTTCTGATTACTGAGCATCACACCCCAGGGGCATTCTGAAATGTCCTATATTTGGGAAATCAGGATTATTATTTGGAGTTGGTTTTGTGACCAAAACCAAAAGGTCACAGGTTCGATTCCCCAGTAGGACACTGCCATTGTACCCCTACTGTGCAAGGTACTTAACCTACGTTGCTTCAGTATACATCCAGCTGTATAATTGGATACAAAACTTTTGTTTTTATATTGAAAGTCTGTTAGGTTCTTTGCAAGGACCCACACGCAGACCAGGGAAATCCAAAAAACGTTGTCTTTGTTCAGTCCAAAGTTCAAAGCCAGGTAATCAGAGATAGGACGGTACAAAATCGAGTTTCCAAAAGAATAGTGGTAAACGGGCAAAAAATCAAAAACCAGGAGATCAGATAGGCGAAGGTACAAAGGAACAGGCAAAAGAGAAGTCAAAACAAAGCGAAGGTCAAACCAGAAAGCAATCAAACAAAAGGGGCAGGCAAACTCGAAGTCGTACGGAAAAAGGCGTCTCAGGAATCTCGATAAACAAAGGCTTACAATACATCGGCATAGTGAATACGATTAACGTTCTGACAGGGAGCTGGTGGAAAAGACTGACATTTATACACTGGGGAAGGTAACAATCAAGGAGGGGTTACGTGAGTGAGGGCGGAGTAACAAACAACATCCAGGTGAAGAACATTAGGATAACTAATTAAATGACAGGGGACTGACAAAACGCGGACTGGAATCACATAAACAATGATAACAGACGGCCTGGGTTTAGCAGGTAAAACACGTGCAGAGAGAGAGAGGTGCAGTTAGAGCAAGAGACAGGTGCAGGCAATTGCAGAACTCAGCGTTAGGGCAGACTAGAAAGAAAAGGGGCGGAGCTACAGCGCAGCATGGAAAAGGGGAGAATGGTTAATGTATAGTGATTTAAACTATCAAAAACCCAAAACTAGTGTTTGTTAATCCATTAGTAATATTAACATGTTAGTATATTAATGAGGATAGTACTTTACAATCTATAAGTTAGTAAGGATTAGTAGAAATTAGTAAGACTAGATATAAGCAGGAAGTAAGTAAAACGAGACTGGAAAGGAGGGGGGAAACCACGAAAACCCGGAACCACCCGAATAGTGAAATCACGCAAATACAGGGGAGTGAAGCAGCTCAGGGAACACAGACACAGAGACGGCACTGGGGAGACAAGTGACTGGGAGAATGAAAATACTGGGACGGACGATGTGAAAAATAATAAACTTACAGAAACATAAAATAAACACTAACAGCAAACAGATACTAATACAGACTACAACAAAGTCGGTCTGGATAATAGCGTCTGCTAATTGCCTGTAATGTAATAAAATCAATATGAAATCCAGGGTTGAGGCACTAGATTATCTTCAGTCCTTCTCTATAAGTATGACTAAGTGACTAAGTATAAGAATTTCATAAGAAAATTTTGGAATAATTTGGTGTGTAATAGCATGCCGAATTGCAGTGTGTGGATGGTAAAGTCATATGATTGAAGTGCTGGGCCTGGGGGACCCCGGTTTCATCCAGGTTCGGCCCAGGGGTCCCCAACCCTGGTTTCAGAAAGCCAGAGAATATTCTGGATTTAATTTTCGAGTAGGATTTCATTTTTAAAGCAGTTGGTTACATGGTTAAACCTCACCTCACCACAGAGAGTTCTATGGTCAGTATTTGTTACTGTTTTTAAAGTAGACCCAAAATCAAGCAGAATCTATGGCTAGAGGTGTAGATTTATGTTTGGTTCTAAAAATGTAATTTTATTTTTTGAGCACCACGAAGAGTTGATTAATTTTCCTTCTATTCTGTCCTTCTGCTACTTTTTGCTGAAAATAGGTCATCTTGCTCTCGGAGAAAAAAACTTAAATTTCTGCTTTCCTGCTCTGCCAACCAGAGGAGCAGTCAAATTTCCTGAGAGAAGGAAACATGCTGCAGCACACAAAGTTGAAAAGAGTTCACATGGTCAGACAGGGCCTTTGCTAGTTTATGATAACTAACCAGCTAGTCTGATAGATCTGTGGTTAGTTAGTTCTAGTCGGGTAGCAAACTGAACAAAACTACACCGGGCTTTTTTGTTCTGACCAGAATTCCAGAAAGGGATTTTTCCAATAAATTCCTGGTCATTTTTTCTGATGAATCACAATCTTTTTTTCAGGTTGGGCTCCAATCAAAAGGATGTGATTCAAACCAACTCAGCCATTAACACATGGCAAAACATTGTGTAAAACTTTGCATCGCCGTCCAGACTGTGGGAAACTGAAAGTTCTTCTTCCAGACAGTCTAGAGAGAACACCTGAAAGGGAAACTAAAAGTTACATTTGATAAATGTACTTAGGAAGACTTCGGGGAAGACTCTCTCTTCCATGAAACTGGGGGGATTTTGGCTGGGGGGGAGGGGGGGAGGGGAGGGGGGGGAGGGGAACACGGGGGCCTCGCCTTGCATTCTGGCTCAGACAGAACACGGTGGAATGTTTCGCTTGCCATTCCTTTGCTGAAAAACGAACACGCGGAATGTGGCGGCGGCCATTCTGGCTCAGACGAACACGCGGAATGCCGGCGGCCATTCTGGCTCAGACGAACACGCGGAATGTGGCGGCCATTCTGGCTCAGACGAACACGCGGAATGTGGCGGCCATTCTGGCTCAGACGAACACGCGGAATGTGGCGGCCATTCTGGCTCAGACGAACACGCGAATGTGGCGGCCATTCTGGCTCAGACGAACACGCGGAATGTAAACGCCTCGGTTGCGCTGAATGGTGGCCTTCCGTTCGGATGTCCGTCTCCGGTGAAGTGGGGTATGAGGGCGCGGGACGAGCCGATCTGCGCTGACGGTCGCAGTTCGCCCCCCCCCCCCCCCCCCCCCCCCCGCTGGCTCTGCCGTGGGAACTGTTGAGACACGCCCCTCGCGTGGTAAAGCCGCAGCACGTGCGACACGTGAAAAGCAAACGTGCTCTTTTCTGATCGTTTGATCGAATGGCATTTTATTACATTACAGGCATTTAGCAGACGCTCTTATCCAGAGCGACTTACACAACTTTTACACAGCATTTTACATAGTATACATTTATACAGTAGGATATATACTGAAGCAATGCAGGTTAAATACCTTGCTCAAGGGTACAACGGCAGTGATTTATGCAAAAATGTATTGAAGTCATATTTTTTGACACAACCAGCATTTGCCGTAATGTCTCATAGCCTACAATACATTCTGACACTTTAAAAACACCTTGCTTACATTTTCATTACACAGTTGATAGATGTGACTTGCCATGGCGAAGAGGGGGTGGAGTGGGCAGCAGAGAGGGGTGATGAAGTCTGGCTGGAGGACCTTGACCTTTACACTTGCGACATGGTGTACTGCAGGCATAGATGTATATCCCAAATCAAACTGTCCACGAACCCCTCCCCCAATATTACATTGGGTGTATGTCGCATGTGTCACATGTGTGTGAGTGCGAATGTGTGCATGTGTGTGAGTGCGAATGTGTGTGCGTGTGTGCGTGTGCGCTTGTGTGTGTGTGCACGTGTGTGCTTGCATGTGTGTGTATATGTGTGTGTGTGTGCATGTGTGTGTGCGTGTGTGTATGTGTGTGCATGTGTATGCATGTGTGTGTGTGCATGTGTGGCCACACAATCCTGCACAGGCCTTCATACGTTTTTATTTTAGGAGTACCTGCCCAGAAAGCCGGTCTTCATGAGAGCAAATGGCTGGGATCTCTGCCTTCGTCTGTCCTCCATGAACCCGTCCGCTCCGCAGGAACTCTGTGATCTGGATGTTCCCCCTTAACTTAATGAATATGCACAGCCGTATATTTTCAGCAGTAACTATGGGGCACTAACTGATATTTGATGAACTGTGATTAATGCGTGGTCATGAAGAACGTCTGACTCATCTCTGTGGAATAGAGGATCTCTGCTGTCTTTGAGGGGATGTCATAGACAAATGTACATGGCTCTCTCTGTAGAATAGAGGATCTCTGCTGTCTGTGAGGGGATGTCATTGTCAAATGTACATGGCGCTCTCTGTGGAATAGAGGGTCTCTGCTGTCTGTGAGGGGATGTCATAGACAAACGTACATGGCACTCTCTGTGGAATAGAGGATCTCTGCTGCCTGTGAGGGGATGTCATAGACAAACGTACATGGCACTCTCTGTGGAATAGAGGATCTCTGCTGTCTGTGATGGCTTATCATAGACAAACGTACATGGCACTCAGTGTGGAATAGAGGATCTCTGCTGTCTGTGATGGCTTATCATAGACAAACGTGCATGGCTCTGGCAAGTGAAAGTCGGCCCGGCTCTGTTTCATACACGGCCCTTAAAAACGGGAATCCCCCAAGCGCAAGCTAGCTTCCTGGCTCTCCTGGAGGAAAATGCTGGTCCGAATGCCGGCTCCAAAAAAATCCTGATTTATTTTGCGGTTTGGATTAGCGCCCCTGTTTCGGGGCCCGTAAACACAGATCGAGGACTTGGGTCCCCGGGGACCCTCCGCCCCCTCAGAGCCCTGGGTTCACAGTTTTACCTCATGCTGCTCTGACTATTTGTTATTCCCCTGTTTTAGCCATTTTACCTGCAGACCCACTTCATACAGGGATTTGAATCAGGGATTTGGGATATGACGCAGAACACCCCTCCCACTTTCCCCCCCCCCCCCCCCCCCCCCCTTATGGAAGGCCAGTGCCCCAGTGGTTAGTTCTTCCACAGTATGAGGCTGTTTGTGTGTTGGTCTCACTCTGCTCTTTGCTTTGCTGTTGAAGCAGCTCGTCCTTTTCAGCTTCGTGGTGCTGCTGATGCGACTTCTCTACCTGCTGAACTTCTGAGGGGAGAAGATATGGGCACAGCAGACTAACTTGCACACACACGCGCACACACACACACACACACACACACACACACACATACGCACGGGCATACACACACATACATATTAGCACGCGTGCGCAGCCACACACACACATGCACACACATAGCCATGCATACACACATACACACGTGCATGCAAATACACACAAGTGCATACACAGACATGCACACGCACACACGTGCGCACACGCTTGCACATACACAGATACACATGTGTACACACGTGTACACACATGCATATGCACACCCACACATTCACACACACTTTCACCCACACACACTCTGTCACCCACACACACACACACACACTCACACACTGCAGTTAGTGACTCATCCCGTCTTCCGTTCCACTAAATGCTTGCCTTGTGTCTGTCACTAAGCAACAGGAGACTTTATTTTCTCTTGCTGAAAATGGGAACGGCAGATACTTGTGCTGCAGAGCTCTTGTTTCTGTTGCACAGGCCTGTTCATGATCAAAGCTTTTGAGTGGATGCAGTCTAGAACAAGAAACAAGACCTTGTCCACCTTCCATTCCAACAGAGCTTTCTCTCTCTCTCTCTCAAATTCAAATTCAAATTCAAAGTGCATTATTGCCATGACAAAATTTGCATTTGTATTGCCAAAGCATGGCAAGGAACATGTGAACATGTGAAACAAAGAATTATAACAGGATAATGATTGTATCTCTCTCTCTCCCCCCCCTCTCTCTCTCCCCCTCTCTCTCTCTCTCTCTTTCCCCCATCTCTCTTTCCCTCTCTCTGCTCATTTCTCTAACATAGCAGATGAGCACTGTTTGCAGCCAAGCTGGAATCTGATTTAATCTTGTGTTTTACTGTGTCACAGCTACAGTATAGAAATCCATTTCCTGATAAAGTCTGCTGTTTTGTTATTGTTCTTCAGTAAATATCTGCTGTATGCTGTATATAAGGGCATAGTGCAGTGGTGAGAAATCGTACAGAATTGGAACACCCTGAAATATATATCATAAAACATGACGTAAAATATATTATCATGATATTAGTACATATGGGGAACATTGCACATGTGCAAATACACTGCCAACTTTAAAATATATTGCACTGCTGTGAAATATTTTTATGATTTAAAAACATTCCACAAACTTACAGTATATTGCTATATTGAATTGGCGAGGGGGGTCTAAAAAGGGGTCTGAATTTGTTGCTGATTTGAAGTTGTAAACAACAACCCTGCGGTTCCTGCCCCTCTCCGTGGCCAGGGCCGGTGACCCCCGAAAGCCCCTCGCCTTGCACGGGACGTGCATCTTTAACACAATCTGTCATCTTTTATATGTCTTTGAGTCCGATAATAACAACCGTGACTGAACAGCTGGAAGGCGCGGGGCTCTGGGGGACGTGCTTTACTACCGTTGGACTGGCGATAATGGGATCCAGGAGGCTGCGCACACGGCTGGAAACTCTGAGGCACTGGGAGAGATGGATTTCAGATGCTAACGCATCGCAGGTGGGGGCCCGGAGCTGGGTACGTAAGCACTAGCGGTGTCTGACGGACGCTTTGTTTGGGTTAAAGTCGCTCAGCGGGTTAACGTTTCATTGGTGGAGGTGCAGAGGGGGGGCTCACCAGCTGAAGAGCTACTGGTCCCCCCTCCTCCCCCCCTCGTCATAACCCAGCGGTTGCTTAGGCTGTTGTTATGCTCTGTCTTTATACACAGAGTGTTTTGCCTACCCGCTACATTTGCATTTAAGACATTTAGCAGATGCTCTCCAGGGAAATTTACGCAGCTGACGTTTTTTTCTTAAACATACAGCCCATTTAGGCTGCTAGGTGTTTACCGATGCAGTTTCGGGTCAAGCACCCATTAAGGGTTCAACTGCAGTATCTCTCCTGGGAGTCAAACCTGCAACCTGGGAAGTGCAATCCCAGAGGCGTTATGCTCCAGTACTGACCCCATTGCACTGCCTCCAAAGCCCCCACCAGTCTTTACAGTCCCCCCCCCCCCCCCCCCAAAAAAAAGCAGTGACTCATTGGCTGGCGAAACTGTAGGTGTTTTTATCTTCGATGTGACAGGATGTTTTCTTTTCTCCGCTGAGATTTATTCTTTTCACGCGTTCTGTGGCCCAGGCCTCCACAGCGTGAGGCGGTGAGGAGAAACGATGCCTTTCCCACCGTGACCGGATTACTGTCCCCTGGGGGGGGGGGGGGGGGGCTCTGAAATTCCGGGCGCGGATCGGCACCGCGGTCACGGTAGTTTTGGGACTCGTTAGCCTGCGGCTTGAATTCTATCGCACAAAGTCTGAAGCGTTGCCATGTTGACTAGCAACTGTTGCTAGGAGGGGGGAGAATGGGGAAAAGAGCAGGAAAAAAATGGTTTCCCTGGACACATCCCCCTCCCCCCCCCCAAGTTTAATGACACTCGCACAGGTTGGCTTTGATTGTAAAAGTGAGCTGGTGATAGCCTCATGGCCCATGTGTTTTTATAGCCATTTGATTGGACCTCACTGCCAGCTTGCTTACTATTTGATGAAGGATGGTGTCACAGCTGTGAGAAGAGGTTGGGGCGGGGTGGTGGTGGCTTGATGAGAGGAGTCAGATGGGGGGGGGGTTAGGGGGGTGAAGTGTAGGGGATCTTTGTTGTGGTGAGTGGTGGACCAGCTAAAGTAGGCCCTTTCAAAGACGAACTTCGGTCAGATCCACACATGAAAGCTTTCAGGAAAAAGGGCCACCAGGTGCATTGTGGGTAAACAGGTTGAGAAGGTATTGCGGGGTTTTAGTTGCACAGAGAATGCTCACGCACACACACACACACGCGCACACTCACGCACAACGTATGCCTGCCATCACAACTACATGCACCATTTATAATGACTGAATCGAGGCGAATTAAAATGATTCAAACTAAGTTGAATACACCGCAGCTGTGTGCATTCAGTTGAAAGCAGTGGATAAATGTATGGTGTTAGTGCACAGGGACAAGAAGTTTGCAATAGAACGGGCTTTACAGAACATCTGTAGGATTAGTCCCAGAGCCCCCTGGGATTATCTGTCCCACTTAGCATCGCCTCGTCTGGTTCTCGCTCTCTGACGAAGCACTCAGCAGGACAGAGGAGGCACCTGGCCTCGTACCTCTTTCTATTTTTAACAAATGCATTTTTTTTAACGCCTCCGAAGTATTTGTTTTGCACGTTTTTGCCCATGGAGGAATTGCATGTTGAAATCTGACATTTTTTACCCTTTTTTATATGTTACTTGGTGTGCAGTAACTTAATTTAAGGTCAGAACAGTGAGCGATGCTGGTTTTCCTTTCACAGAGCAGAAGTCGGTGTTGGCTGGGTTCTGTTTCTTCTGCGTCACTTGCGGAGAGAAAAGCTCTAGGGTGATCTTTTTTTTCTCAGATCGATCTGCACGTGTATGGTTGTGCATAACACGTCAATATTTTGAAATCCATCACTCCTATAAAATCCATTGAGTATATAAATGCCTCTTGATAACACAAACATATTGAACTTGCAAGGCAGGGTAGGTGTTGGTTTTGAAATGCGAAAAATAGAAAATATTGGCAAGGTGTTTTTAATTTTTTATTGCCGTTTTTTTTTTTTTTTTTTTTTTTTAATGAATCCAGTTTTTTTATAAGGGGGGTGTAAATGGCTTATGAACAATCCTTAGCTCTAAAATACTGCTGAAAGGGATATCTGGACAAGGACAATTATCTGACGCATTACATTAATAATTGCATTATCTGATGAAATCATGGTCGAAGCCTTATGACACACAAGGAGGCGTCACAGAGAAATTGTACAGATAGGGGTAAACGTGCTTTATAAAACCAATCAAGTCAAATTTGTTCCCCTCCACAGTAGCAAGCAGGCCTCGTAAACTCAAATACCCCACCGCGTTTTCGCTTTGTTGGACTTTTATGAGGAGAAAATTGAGTTCTTGGAACTTGTCCAACGTTCTCCGCTTGGAAGAGCTTCTTTTTTAAAAAATGATGTATTTTTTTGCAACTTGAACTTAAAATACACCTCTTTATTCTCCAGCGTTCTGCTCCAGATTTCTCGCCTGCGAAAGCGTTCAGTTATTCTTTTTTCTGCCCTTCGATTCCCTTAAGAGATGAAGAAATTCTTTCCTGTAATATTTATGTGAAAGGAAGTGCGTCTCCGTGGCGAGGGTTTTTCTTGGTGCATTGTGGGAAATCGATGCCCATTTTCAGGAGCTTTAACGGTTACACAAAAACCAGCCTTTCCCGGCTTATTATCGCCTTTCTGTGGAAGTGCCTTGATACTCCCACAATGAATTGGTAATTCCGGTCTGGATAAGTGTGCAGGGAATAGTTTTTATGAGCTGGCCCAAGGGGACTGTAATTCAACCAATTGCGAGCAGCCGTTGCGAAAGCCTGTGTGACTCCTTAAGCATTGTACCGCGATGGAATTTTCATGGATTCAACCTTTTTTTCAGTGTAGGCAATATTATTGCGGGCACTCCAAAAATAATAATAAATTTTAAACAAAAACTTTCATGCAGTGTTTTAAAATGAGCACTGAATCGAGCTAAAGAATAAATTTGAAATCAAATGAAACGGTCATTCCAAAGAGATGGAATAGTCATAATTCACAGAGGTGCCACGGTCGATAGCGAGGCTTGTCTTTAATGATTAACGGATGAGAGGACTTTTTTGAATTGCTCTTGGATAAATAGAAAGCATGTGTGCGAACTGGCAATCATACCAAATAAAACTTGCCATCAAGCACACTGAAGACCAAAGCCAATCATCTGGATCTGTCAGGCCATACTGATATAATGATTAATAGGCTAACCTGAATATGGTCAAATAGACCTGTGGTCAACCACTAAAGGTGACCAAACAAGCTAAACAAATATTGAACTTAAGGTTAAATATTTAAAAAAGATAAAGTAATAAGGTAATATATTTTTATAATTTGTCAAAATACACAGTATGTATCAACCAGCCTAGAGACCTTCAACTGCCAGTTAATTCATCTTTTAAAAATAACTTTTGCATGTCTTCTGCAATATAATTAACACATCATGTAATTCAACCACATCCTACTAAATGTTCCAAAAATCTATAAATGTAAACGTCAAAATTAATATATTTTTTTCTTGTATGTTAAATCCATGTGGAAACATTGAAGACTATATTCTGACATCTTGGATGTGTACTCATGGAATCTTAAAATTGATTGGCAGATGCACTTTTCAGGGAATTTGCCGCTTTCTCTATCGAGGACGAATTGAAAGATGACGGAGCATCCTATACCGTCCTGAAGACATAAGATGTCATCCAAGATAGTCTAGAGAGACAAGATCATGCACTGCAGTCACCCATCGGGCCTGGTGGAGGGGAGGAATTGATGGAGATAATCGGTCCTCCCTAATTCCTGTTTCTGTTTCTAAGTCTGTTACTGGGGTGGTGTTCAGCCCATCCATGGCCGCCGTCTGTCTCGCAAGGCCTTGGGCTATATTTGAGTTTTTTTTTAAAACAGCGTCCGCAAGAATCGCAGGATTTACAAGCGGCCCCAGTGTTTCTTCAGCTCGGCAGATTAAAGCGGCACGTTCGATTTGAAGCGGCTCGAGCGTGCCAGACGCCGAAGCGGGAAAATCGACGGAGACGGGCTTGTGGTGCTTCAGGCTCCACGGGAAATTCAAATCAGAAAAAAAAAGGAGAATTTATTTTTGTTCTGCGTGTACAAGACACTCCGGAGTCCACCCTGTCCTGCAGTCCTTCAACATTCAGAACGCTGCACAGAATGGACTAGGCATGGACATCCCCTTCTATGGATATCTCTTTCTATGGATATCCCCTTCTATGGATATCTCTTTCTATGGATATCCCCTTCTATGGATATCCCTTTCTATGGATATCTTTTTCTATGGATATCCCCTTCCATGGATATCCCCTTCCATGGATATCCCCTTCCATGGATATGGATATCCCTTACCATTTTGGAAGTCATATGACTCGCCCAATAGAACATACATTTATACAGAACTTAGAATCGTATTATATATACTGTTTTATATATATATATATATATATATATATATATATAATAGAGGCCAGAAATCAGTTTCGCAGCAAGTCGGCCGCAGGGAGACAGACGGTAGCATTTTCCTGCTCGGCGCGCCCCCTACTGCCGGCCTAAACAGCTTCAGGCGGCTGCGGGGATTTCCCAGGTCTTCAGGCGAAGTCTTAACCAGGTCCGGCCCGGTTCGGAAAGCGCTCCAGCAGAGGTGAGAGGGTGAAGCGAGGGCGGGTGTCGGGGATTGAGGACGGCGCGTTGCGTCTCGATGTTGCCCGGCCCACATTCACACACAGGTTGTGAGAGCGCAGTGGGAGGCGCTCATGTCCCCACATCCCCCCCCCCCCCCCCCCCCCCCCCCCCCCCCCCCCCCCCCCCCCCCCCAGCCATGTGTAACCCCCACGTTGAGCCCGTCTGGCCTCTTCTTGGAGAGAACGACATGTCCCAGAAGCTGAATAGGAGAAACCGCGGGAGTCGAGACTTACATGCACAATCCCATAAATGCGTCTACCAGTGTCTGATGGACACTTCTTTTCTGGGTCCGACCCCCCCCCCCCCCCCCCCCCCCCAGAGGGGTCACACCTGTAAAAACTGTTTAAGGAGCTGAGCTTGTAACTCTCAGGCTGTCAGTTTGATTCCAAGGGGGGGCACTACTGTTGAACAAGGCACTTAACCTGAATGGCTTTAGTAAAAACATCCAGCTGTTAAATGTATTGTGTGTAATACAGTGTAGGCTTCCAATCCGGATATGGAGTCTCTGCCAAACGCCTTAAATATAATGGAAAAAAAATGTCATGAGCCACCTGAACCAATGCGGCTGGGGCACTTTTGAGCCGAAATGGAGTACTAGGTAAACGCACTGACACCCAGTTGACCCTCAGGCCAACCCTCTCCTCCGGCCACGTGACCGTCTGGCCCCCTCAGAGCCGACAGTGGCCTGGTCTTGGCCGTTTCACCAGGATTCACAGGAGAATGTGACGGAGACAGGACACTCCAGAGAGGCTGGTACAGCCGTCCTTTTATGCTCATGACTGCCTGTTCCGGCCGGTTTTATGGTAGGAGTGACCCAGTTTATTTTTGAGTGGCACGAAAGGCTACTTCTATTCTCAAGAGAGAGAGAAAGAGAGAGAAACAGAGAGAGGGAAAGGGTTGAGTCTTAAAAAAGCTTTTTTTTGGTCATTTAGCCAAGCCGTACTCTGTAAGTCAGAGAAGAACAAGTTTCAATCAAACGAGAAAAATGAAAATGTTTTCCTCTTGTTCCCATTACTTCCTGTACAGAGCAACATCCTGAAGTATTATTAAAATGTAATTTGTTTAACTGGTAATTGATTTTACTCTACTACTATCTATCTATCTTGCCCTGACCATGTTGCATCTTCTGTTTGCTGTTCATGTAAATTGGTGTCTTAGCCCAACCAAAAGGAAATCTATTCGTTTATTTCCTGTTTTGAACGTACATTGAGGGAGGAAAGAGAGAGAGAGAGAGAGAGAGAGAAGGAAAGAGATAATATATGTATGTATATATATGTGTGTGTGTATATATATATATATATATATATATGTGTGTGTGTGTGTGTGTATATATGTATGTATTTATGTGTGTATATATACAGTATGTGTATGCACCTGTATGTGTATACGTATATACACGATCACATTATTCTGTTATTACTGTTTGTCATCTGATGTTTCATATGTTCCTTTCCATGCTTTGGCAATACAAATGCAAATTTTGTCATGCCAATGAAGCACTTTGAATTAGAATTAGAATTAGAATTTGAGAGAGAGAGAGAGAGAGATACACAAGCTCAGGAAATTCAGCATAGATGATGGGCAGTGTTGCAGCTCAGATGAACCGGGTGGATCCACGTGGAGGAGCACAGGTGAATCTCACCCGCGGTTTTGGAGGGGTGCTTGAGTTTCCACGGTCCCTGCCGCTTTTGTGCTGAAAATGGGTCACCACGTGAAATCCGCGGGACACAACGTGCTGGGGTCAGGGCTCCACAATGGAGCGCTGGCTTCATTCCAGAGGTATTGTTAGAACAAGCGCAAAGACTCTCGATGACGGAGGCGTCCCCATTTCTTTTTCTCTTCCTCTGGAACCTGAATGGGCCTCGTAAACGAAGGTCCTCGTCCTGCTCCAAAATAGCATTTTTCAATTTTTTTTCTCCTATTGTCAAAGGAGAGAAATAGAAAAATGTCTTTTGGATTGAGGCTATTTTTTTCCGAGGAGAGACAGAGGTCAGTTGGCACGACGGCCGTTTCCCATTTCTGCGATGTGCTGGCAGGCCGAGTTATTTTCTCAGCCGTGGTTCTGAGACTGAATGCATTTTTGGGTGCGCAGAGTGCGCCTCGCGGTTCACCGGAGCTGGTCAGAAACGGTCTGTTCGTAACCTACCGTAACTCCCTGTAGTGCACTGCTTGGACACAAACGCCCTCCCTCAACATGGGACCCACCCCTCAACACAAGGCCCACCCTCAACATGGGAACCCACCCTCGACACAAGGCCCACCCTCAACATGGGAACCCACCCTCAACACAAGGCCCGCCCTCAACATGGGAACCCACCCTCAACACAAGGCCCGCCCTCAACATGGGAGCCCACCCTCGACACAAGGCCCACCCTCAACATGGGAACCCACCCTCGACACAAGGCCCGCCCTCAACATGGGAACCCACCCTCGACACAAGGCCCACCCTCAACATGGGAACCCACCCTCGACACAAGGCCCACCCTCAACATGGGAACCCACCCTCGACACAAGGTCCGCCCTCAACATGGGAACCCACCCTCGACACAAGGCCCGCCCTCAACATGGGAACCCACCCTCGACACAAGGCCCACCCTCAACATGGGAACCCACCCTCAACACAAGGCCCGCCCTCAACATGGGAACCCACCCTCGACACAAGGCCCACCCTCAACATGGGAACCCACCCTCGACACAAGGCCCACCCTCAACATGGGAACCCACCCTCAACACAAGGCCCGCCCTCAAAATGGGAACTCACCCTCAACACAAGGTCTGCCCTCAAAATGGGAACCCACCCTCAACACAAGTTCTGCCCGTGACACGAGGCTGACCTTTGACACGGGGGTGCTCTTGAAGGCCCGACCTGTTCGAATCTGTGTTTGGGCTTTCGAATGATGCACGTTTTGAAAATAAAATTTTATTTAGGCTGATGTATTTGTTTTTTTTATCTGGATCCAACCTCTGTCACCTGGGTTTCACTGGAACCAAGTGAAAATAGACTAGGGTGGGTGGTGGGGGTGGGACTCTCAGCTGCCAGGCAGGCCATGCCCCTCCCACCCCATCCTAAGTCTCCACCCCTGGCTCTAAGGTCCAATGCTTTAGCTGCTCACGGCACCCAGGAGGTCAGGTCAGTGCTGCATTTCTGATCTTAATGCTCCATCCAGTCTTCTAACTAAAGAGGCCCAGGAGCAGTTCACTAGCCCAGTGTGCTCAAGCCCTCTGGCCCTTTACTACAGAGAGGCTGAATGTGTGTCAGTCTGGGCAAATTACATCATCAGAGACACAGTAACCTGCTGACTGTCTCTGAGCGTCTGACTACGTCCTGGGGCGGAAAAAGTGCCTGAGTCTGAGAGCATAGGCAGGGCTGCTGATTGGCTGCATGGTCAGAGCTGGACTGCTGATTGGCTGCATAGTCAGAGCTGGACTGCTGATTGGATGCATAGTCAGAGCGGGACTGCTGATTGGCTGCAGAGTCCGAGCAGGGCAGCTGATTGGCTGCAGAGTCCAAGCAGGGATGCTGATTGGCAGCTGAGTATTGTCACCTGGGTGTTGTCTTGTTTGAAAAAGTCTCACCTCCACATGCATGAAGGTATGAACACTCTTTCCATACCTCCTCTCCTGTTGCCTCTGCTTGCCTTTGTGTGGGTTTGTCTTCGCTGCTGTGCAGGCCGGTCCTCTGTTCTTTTACGTAAGAAATCCACCCCCTTGTGAGGACAACTTCTATTCGGTCACGAGAACAAGCTAACACTGTGGTGCTTGGTTCCCTTCCCTTATGAGCAATCTTTACAATCACTTGCAAAACAAGTAGCCTTCTTATATTGCATCAGAGATTGATTACAGGTCAGTCAATCTTCCTAGCCCTTCCAAAACGAAGCAAAATGGTGCAAAACATTCAGAAAAGGCTTCCAACTGGAAACACGGGACACGGGGGTGTAAAGAGGGGAATGTGCCTCCGTTCAGCAGTGGTTATTTGGTCAAGGATGACAACATTCCGAGATTTCTCCGGATTTCTCCTGTTTTTAAAACTGTCGTCGCGACAACACGTGCGGCGCGAACTTAGCGGTATTTTCGATGTTTGGCGGCAGGTCCCTCCGCGGCGCTTCGCGGAGAATCGCGCGCCGCACGACGGGGATTCGCTCTCAACAGCAAAAGCCGCAGCTGGATTTTTTCACGTCGGTGTCAAAGGTCGAGCAGGAGGGCGGCGCGCTAACGGGGAAATTCCGCCGCGAACCACAAACATTCCGGAATCCGCCGCGGAATTCCAGTGCGCGCAAAGAGGGCTGCTGGGCGTCGTCTCTTTGCCAAATGCTTTGTTTTTTTGGCGTCGGTACCTGTGTAAACAAAGCCCTTGGCAGCTTCCTTTCCTCTCGCGCCGCTGCTCCATCGTGGGCAACATCGCGGCGCCGGGCCGCGAAGTCGGCAGGAGAGCGTGAAAATCTGCAGCGTGAAAATCGCTGGGGCTTTCTGTGGCCTGGGGGGGTAGGGCAGGGCAGGGCAGGGCCGGGCGGGGCCAGGCAGGGCTCTCCCGTACGCACAGGTTTGCGTAGGTTTACGGATGTAACAGTCATCATCCGGTTTTTTTTTAATGAAGCAATTTCATTTCAGTTCTCGTAGTCGCTGACATTTAATGCCGGAATTCAGATTAAAATCAGACCTGAATCATACGCTTTACGGGAAAAGGATCAGCTGCTGTTTCTCAAGTTTTCTTCTGCAGTAGCTTATCCAATTACGATTCTGCTCCATTTAAAGGAAAACTGGATGAAACCTTGTAACCTTGTATGTTGTTGACTGCAGGCTAGGCACAGTAATGTGCAACAGAACCTAAGGACACCCAGTGCACCTCTGTGTGAAACGATCCTCTATTCAAATGGAATTTGATACTTAAAAAAAAAAAAAAAAAAGTATTTCCAGTAAAATTATTTTTTAAAAATAAAAATGTTATAACATTACAAATAGCAATGAATGTCTGTGGTGGTGAGCGATAGTGTCGCCACAAGCAGTGTTAAATATAGTACATCTTATTTTGAGTTGTCCTGTCCCCCTTTGCACTCACACAGTAGACACATTGTTGAAGTAGAATTAGCACATTAGCACAGTTGCTATTAGCCTAGGGCATACCTCACGAGGTGGAACAAATAGAATGGAAACTCAAAGAAGTGCGCTTGAAAAATTTGACCCCGGGGGTTTGCTATTTCACTATTTTCCTTTTTTCTTTATTAGCTTTGCAGTTATTGTTTGAAAATGTCACCTTGCCTGCCAAGACGTTATATAACGCAATATCAACAGAGTATTGGCATGTGCAGGGCGTGATATTACTGACTATATATAGCCATGGCTGATCTATGATTACAGAGCAAACGGTGAAGTCTGACCAGCGCTGAGGTCTAGACTGCATGAGCCATGAGCCTGTGTCAATATCCCATAAGCATGAGGCTGCTTGGTCTATCGCTTAGAAAATCAGTCTGACCTGCGGGAAAGATTTCATTTGCTGAAATATGGAATGCAAATAAAACGGAATGCGTATCAAATCACAGACACACTTCTTGCATTTATTTCGTTTAATAATTAAGTTTAGTATTCATTCTCTAAGGCTGTGAGTTCTAAGACCGTGGAAGTTCTACCTGGTGAAATATTTTGCCAGGTCATTTTGTCATGGCTTCACATGAAATTTGCCTCCATACTTGCACAGTGGAAAGGACTGTTTCAGTACCCAGCCCTAACTGGAGATGTATGCGTATGTGTGATAAGGTTGCCTGGGCCTACCCCCAAAAATACCACCCCCAAGAAACTCCCTCTCAACGTGTCACCCTCATTCAGGCTCCGGAATATTCATTTGGTGACACAGGAAATTCCGTGATTCACCGCTCATTGGCATTTCATGACCAGCTGGTGTAGCGTAGCCGACCTATCAGATGATTAATAAGCATCCTCCAAAGGGACTCCCAGACACTGACATTTCCCCCCCTTGGGTGGTTAACGATACTTTACGCAGGAAGTGGTAAATCTCATCTCAGGTTATGACTCCTCGATTTTCAGCGGCATCTTCGGACTGTCAGGCGGTGTGAAAATGGCGGATGTGGGCGAGCCTTCGTTCGGGCGACGCCTTTAATCAGGGTCGTGAGGTGTCGGAGTCAGATCCCTCAAACGCGATCCAGAATCGACGACTGGCACGAAAAACAGTAACAATGGAGTTCCTGTGAATTCCGGGTAGGCACAGGAGGCAGGAGCAGAGTGACATCAGCTGTTCACAAGCACTGATCATGTCACTCATAGAACATTGGCCTTGGTTTCCACGGAGATCATGTATTTTAATTTGAGTTCGAGCTCTGACGTTTAATCGCAGATTATGAATTTCAGTGCTCCGTGGTCACAAATTAGGGGCATTTTTAAGGAAAGCATCATTTTAACATCACCTTTGCCCTTGATGTTCGTTAACTCTCCTTTGTTCTGTCTGTTGGAAAATTAACATTTATAAAATATCTGTTATTGGATTCTTAGGCACTCAATAATGAGAACTCCATTGATCTTTTTGTATATCTAGTCCAGTCATTGTGGAAGATGATGATTTTTATTTTCAGCGCATGCTCATCCCCAGAGATGTCTCTGAAAAGAGAATAATGGGGCGGCAGTGTAGCACAGTGGGTAAGGAACTGGCCTTGTAACCGAAAGGTCGCAGGTTCGATTCCTGGAGAGGACACTGCCGTTGTGCCCTTGAGCAAGGTACTTAACCTGTATTGCTCCAGTATATATATACCCAGCTGTATAAATGGATACAATGTGAAAAATGCTATGTGTAAAAGTTGTGTAAGTCGCTCTGGATAAGAGCGTCTGCTAAATGCTTGCAATGCAATGTAATAAAACTATTCAGCGCACACTAATTATTACCCAGGTAGTATGCATATAACGATACTGTAATGGTGTCAGGATTTTTTTGTAACAATTCCTTGAAAGGGCATCATTAGGGATTCAACTAATTGGGTCACTGTCGGGCTATTCTAGCCCTGGCCCGTTATAAAACACGACGCAGGGTTTGTTATGCTTTTCATTTTCGTGACCCAGTTTAACAATGGGAGATGGAATGGAATGAGAACGCAAGGGTTATGCGAACATCACATTGTCACTGGGGTAAAGGTCGTACGAAAGCCTCGTGTCTTAGGGGAACAGTCCCCATCAATGAAGGGAGGGAAAGAGAGGTTAATTCAAACCGCATGATGTTTTTTTCCCCCCCTCTCTCTGTCTTTCTAACTTTTGTTAGAAATTTTGTCCTATCACTTCCCGCTGGAGATGTCAACTTTTGGCTTCTCCCTGCTGGAACCGTTCAGAGGAAAGTTTGGGGGTTGCCAAACCCCCTGACACGGGAACCGGTGCTTCCTCCGTCTTAGACGGTCAACAAGCGGGGCCAGACTCTGTGGCCTTGACCGGCGGATGGGTATGGCATCATGAGTTTACCATCCCCCCCCCCCCACCCCGCCCCCTTCCCGAGGGCGCTAGGGGGCCAGTGCTAAAATTATCTGGTCAGCCAGACCGACTGGGCTGGGGTGCTATTTTGGAACTTCAGACGGAAGCTGGTCAGCAGACTGTTTGATGACGAAAAAACCGCCACCACCCCCCCCCCGACAACAACAACCCGCTCTGTCATTCCTCTTGGCATCCCTCTTCCTGCCCTCCCCGAAAAATGCAGGTCATTGTCACGGATACGGTGAGGTAAGCACACGTTTGAAAACCAAAAAAAGAAAAAATGTATAAATAAATAAACTAAATAAAGAGATCAAACAGGGAGTGAATCATCGGAGTAAAACAGATGCTGCGCTTGCAGTATTTATACTAACAAACTGTGATCAGAGACGCCTTGGGAGAGAGAGATCATTACAATCTCTGCTTCGAGCTTGAAAATGTCTGCCTCGAGCTTCCTGCATGGGGAAAGGCCTGCTAATACATCCGAGGCTTTTTCAAAAATCCGTTTGAAATGAAAAAAAAGTAAAAATAAACAATAATTAAAACAATTCAGCTGATTAATGCTCCCAGAATCTGTCCATCAGTCTCTCACCGCCACACTCAAATGTGTATACAGTAGAAGAAAAACCTACCAATTAAATCATGACAATTCTATAAGCTGCCATCAACTTCGACAACATTTTCAATTAAAAACTCTGCGAAAGTAGCATTTTCTGCAGCACATTTTATACAGATTAAATGCTTATCGCTGATTGGCCTTTCAAAACAGGCACAGAGTAGTTAAATGGACCCAGCTGTTTTTTCCCCCATTTCACCGCCCTCTGTGAGATATGAGGTATCGGGCATTCCTAGCTTCAGCACAAAGGCTCAGAATCAACTAAAGGCTAAAATTGGCATGTGCAGGAAGTTCCATCGAGTTGTGGAACAAAAATGTGAGCCAAGTTATGCCCTGGCAGTGCTGTCACTTCCTGTGACACACTTCCTGTTATTGTTTCAAAAACTGACATCTTGGTTCCTCCTGAGTGATTATTGTATCACACATTTTTGGTATACTCCAATTGTGTTTTCGTGTTCCGTGTGGCTCTTAAAACTGGGGTTCAGAACCTGAATCTCTTAGCTTTTAGCAAGCACCTCTGAGAGCTCATGTTCATATAATAATCTTATTCTTGAGGGGAAATATGACAGAGTTTGATACCCTGAACAAAGGGATTGTTCAGAGATATGGTAACGGGCGCACAGTATCCAGCAAGGATGTACGTCTGGGCAAAATGTTTTTCTTCTTGTTGTTTTTGTTTTTGTATTTTGTGGCTTCCTAAGTCTGCCATCTTTGCTCTCTGTCTCATGAAATGGAGAATTGTTTAAGCTCGTCGGAACTAATGGCCAGCACGTGTGTCATAAACCGCAAAGGCCCTTTTCATGAAGCTTATATCTTTATAAATAACACCATAGAGAAGTCTGGCCAGCCGAGAACAAGGGATTATTTCTGGAAGGTTCCTCATTTAATCTCAGCCCACGGATATCTTTGAAATTCCTTTTGAGGTTACTAATTAATGAACACTGTTTGATTGCCAATCTCATTACACACATTTGTGCTTGTCGTACTGTACTGGCGTGTAAGTACGTCTGGCGCGATTCTGAAACGTGTACTTGAACATATGTGTACGTGACTGCTGTGTGTGCGAGCGAACGTGCTGCCATACACACTCTCATTTCTGCATGCCCGTGCATGACTGCACTGTTTCTCTGTCTCTGGTCATTGAGTACGTATCAGAGAGTGTGAGTGTGTGAGTGCGCGCACGTGTGTGTGTGAGTGCGTAAGCATGTGCGTGTGAATGCACGTGTGTGTGTGTGTGTGTGTGTGTGTGTGCGTGTCTGCGTATGTGTGTGTATATGCGTGTGTGTGTATGCGTGTGTCTGTGTGTATGTGTGTGTGTGTATGCATGTGTGTGAGAACGCCCCTGCACATGCTCTGTGACCTCTGACCTCACCATGCTTTCCCAGGCTTATGACCGCTAACCCTGGGCACCAGGCAGCCATCAGAAATCAATGACAAGATTATGGAGGAAATCTAAAAAGGGTAATAATCATCAAACATCGTTATGAGCCAATGTGGCTACGTTTTGTATGACAGGGTAGATGCATACACAACACTTTTGAGTCTCATGAATGAATATTGTATTCTATATATATATATATATATATATATATATATATAAATATTCTATGAATATTTTCCCTTAAATTTAATTCATAAATAAATGCAAGTGTTAGCTTTCTTCTTAACGAACACAAGTTGTCCACAAGTCCATACAGATTTTTGGTATTCCTGAGAGTAACATTGATGTTTTCCCACAACTGCACGTCGCTTTGGATCACTGCCAAGTGATTGCAACGTAATGTAAAAGTTGGCAATCAACAAAATTAAAGCGCCAAACTCATATTGTGAAGAGAAATAGTAAATATTAAATTTGCAGCTATTTGTAAGTCGGTGTTGAGAACAATTGTTGATAGAAGCCAGGCCTTCCTTTATTCTCTCATCCAGAGGAGGATTTCTTTTTTTTTTTAAATGTTCAGTTTATCCAACTTGACATTTTTTTGAAGCAAGTTCTGACTCGACGGCCATAAGTTTGCAGGGTTGCAAACCTGCATTTCTGTTTATAAGTGAATTCCCCCCCACTTACCTTACTCCCGTGGCTCAGCGCTATGGAGCCAGGAATCTGCAGAACTCTTTAGTGACCGTGGAGCTGGGTGCGAGCGGGACGCTAGCAGAGTCCTAGGCAGAATTCACGGGACGGAGGGGGTCAGGCCTCCTTGGTGCGAACGGATTACAGGGGCTCGGTTTTAGTATTTAAAAAAAAAAAAAGAAATTTAAATCCCCGTCCTCTCATTTGCGTCATCGCCGCGGTTGATGGGATGTTTTTTGTCAGTTTGGGATGGTGATTATGAATTATGATGGTTTTTACGCCGGGGCCCGATGGAAGAGGCTGTCGTAATCCCCGCAGGCTGCGTACGTTGGCTGGTGGAGATCAGAGGCTTTTGAAAAGCCTGGAGATTGAGCCGTCGCCATTAAGAGCTATTTTGCGAGCTATTTATAGCGATGTGTGATTCACGGCCGCGTTCGAAACGCATAACGGAAATGAGTGAACGGGTGAGCCGGGCCGGGATGATCTTCGGTTTCGTCCGCGGCGGTCCGCAGCGTTGGGACTCAAGAACGTGAGGCCGCGAGGATCCGCCATATCTATGGCGGCCATTTTGCCCGTCTTGGCGCCCTGTTGGCCTGAGTAGGCAGCCGGTTGGCCTGAGGTATTAAAGCGTTTCGTTTCTGAAAGTGTGGCTTAAAGCCTGCCGACACCCTAAAAAATGACCCATCATCCCCTGGAAAACTAGTCAAACGGATGAGCTACATCCCTCACAGTCATATTCGTATAGAGACAGGAAGTGTCGCCGTCAGAGATCTCCTATCAAATGCTCCTGTAATCAAACACAGCTCGTGGTTCACACTTTCACGCAATTTCACACTGTGTGTGTTGACCGGTATGTGTTCATTACTTGCGTGTCTGATAACAACACAGTACGTTTCACTGCAAAGCATAATCAAGATGCTTGTTTGTATTTGCTACTATAAGTTCTGGAGTGCTTTGTGGTCAGATTGTTTCCCAGACACCCATATTATAACGAAAGAACCTTGCAACTGCTGTCCATGTAACTTACGGTGTATTTTAATACGAGACCGTTGTGCGAAACATGATTACGTGCGTTTAACATGATGGACAGGGCACTGCGCTAACATTTTTTCCAAGGGGCAACACGGGCTCCTGAGTTGAAGTAGACGCGCTCCTAAATTATTTTCCCAGTTAGCGCACATACATTTTCAGGAGCAAATCCACCTAAAATGGAGGCCCTGACGGAGTGTCCTAACATTGGAAAAACAAGTTAAGACCTAGACAAGTGGGGGATCCGCCGTCGTTCCGAGTTCTCGTTTCGGTGTCGTGTCCGTCTCCCTTCCCACTGCGCTGCATTCAGCCAGAAAGTAGGCCGTCCTTTAGGAGCGGGAGAGAGATAAACGGACATTACATGAGGCAGATTTTCAGCCTGGCTGCACTCGAAGATCAGAGATCACAAACGTTTCCACAGCAACGTATAGCCTTCTCCAAAGCCTGACTGTTAAACATTAATGGACAGTGTGTGTTTGTGGGGAGGGGGGGGGGGGGGCGGAGGGAGGGAGGGAGGGGGGGGGGGGGGCTGTGAAATTCAATGGGTAACTGGTGGGCCTTCATAACCCCTTTTCCTTTTAAGTTCTAAATAATGGACCTGAGGATAAAAGCACAACATAATGACATAAGGACAGGTATTATGCTGCCAGTGACATAACACTGAAGATCTTGTCTAAAAACTGCCAGTCAGTTGGCTGTGCTATTCACGCAGGCTCACGACAATGGTAAATTAGCATAATTAAGTAATGAATGCCAGATGAGGCCTACTTCTGAGGGTCCTGTTAGATCTTTTCATTGCACGGTGCGCTGATCCAGTTTTAATTTCCCTCTTTTTATGTACTTCTGTGCTGTGCATGCTCCAGCTGTATGTACATGTACCACAGACCCGAACGCTTGCGTTTATCCACCTTTAGTGTAGAGAAGTTGCTACCCGGCTATAAACGCTTAATAACTACATTATACAATGCATTGAAGGAGTTGTTTACATTTAGTGCAAACTGGATAAATGTTAGTATCTTTATTAAGGAAGAGTTTTTGTCTCATCAGTCAGTCTTGCCCCTGAGATGTTGGGCACGTTTCGCGCCTCAAGTCCGGTTCACACCCGTCCAATGCCTGCCCGTACCCTGCTAGCCTGTACCCTACCTGCCCGTACCCTGCTAGCCTGTACCCTGCTAGCCTGTACCCTTCCAGCCTGTACCCTTCCTGCCCGTACCCTGCTAGCCTGTACCCTGCTAGCCTGTACCCTGCCTGCCCGTACCCTGCTAGCCTGTACCCTGCTAGCCCATACCCTTCCTGCCCGTACCCTGCCAGCCTGTACCCTGCTAGCCTGTACCCTGCTAGCCCATACCCTTCCAGCCTGTACCCTGCTAGCCCATACCCTTCCAGCCTGTACCCTGCCTGCCCGTACCCTGCTAGCCTGTACCCTGCTAGCACATACCCTTCCTGCCCATACCCTGCCAGCTGTACCCTGCTAGCCTGTACCCTGCTAGCCCATACCCTTCCAGCCTGTACCACCCTGTAGCCCATACCCTTCCAGCCTGTACCCTGCCTGCCCGTACCCTGCTAGCCTGTACCCTGCTAGCCTGTACCCTGCCTGCCCGTACCCTGCTAGCCTGTACCCTGCTAGCCCATACCCTTCCTGCCCGTACCCTGCCAGCCTGTACCCTGCTAGCCTGTACCCTGCTAGCCCATACCCTTCCAGCCTGTACCCTGCTAGCCCATACCCTTCCAGCCTGTACCCTGCCTGCCCGTACCCTGCTAGCCTGTACCCTGCTAGCACATACCCTTCCTGCCCATACCCTGCCAGCTGTACCCTGCTAGCCTGTACCCTGCTAGCCCATACCCTTCCAGCCTGTACCCTGCTAGCCCATACCCTTCCAGCCTGTACCCTGCCTGCCCGTACCCTGCTAGCCCGTACCCTGCTAGCCTGTACCCTGCTAGCCTGTACCCTTCCAGCCCGTACCCTGCTAGCCTGTACCCTGCCAGCCTGTACCCTGCCTGCCCGTACCCTGCTAGCTGAAGCCGTATACCGGTATAAAATAAAACATCACACTCAGCGTTGCCTGCCAGGCGTTAGCATTTTGTGGATTCGCCGCTCGGTGTTAGCGCTTCAGGAGTCTGTGCCCCCCCCCCCCCCCCCCCCCCCCCCCCCCACCCCCCCCCCCCCCCCAGCTACAGCTTGCTCGCTGGTGAGGACAGGCTGTGCGGGTCAGTCACAGGAATAATGCCCCACCCCCCCACCTCCACCCCTTCTGTGATCTCATCCTGCGACACATGCCTTTGCAGTATGGCTACACTGTCTGTTATGCTCTGGGACTCAAGGCTAAAACTGTAGCTAACGCCCCGGCTGTTTACTGCCCTGCCCTGGTGGCTCTTTATTTATGCATGTTCTCCATTATGTAACTGGTGGAGTTACAAAATATCTCTTGTGCATGTGTGCATGTTATGGCGATCTGTTCTTCCCTCTAAAAGAGCATATTCCATAATAATATCAATGACAAGAACATAGAACAAGTTATTTGTAAACCAAAGTGCTCCTCAGAAAATATAAGAAAGGATAATAATAAAAAAAATCAATAAAAGAAGGGTCAAATTAATGATAAGATTTAAATGAGATAGAAAGCGTAGAAGCAAACGAAATCCACTCAAAGCTGTTATGAAAAGATGTGTTCAATTGGCTTTGTTGATGTTTCTCCAGGCGGACTCTTCCACACATTAGGAGCATGAAAGGAAAAAGCAGTAGTAGGGGAAGCAGTAATATTAATAGTGGTGGTCATAGCTGGAATTATTCTAGTTGTGGTGGCAGTAGTAATGTTAATCGTAGTAGTAGTAGTAGCGATTTTGATCATTGTAGTAGTAGTAGTAGTAGTAGCAAATATAAATTGTAGTAGTAGTAGTAGTAGCAATATAAATTGTAGTAGTAGTAGTAGTAGCAATATAAATTGTAGTAGTAATAGTAGCAAAGTTAATGGTAGTAGGGGTAATATTAGCAGTAGCAGTAGCAGCAATGTTAACCATAGTAGCAGTAGCAGTAGTAGTCGATAATGGCAGTTGTAGTAGTAGTGGTGGTAATAACTGTGGTTTACAGCAGCAGTGATATCTGATGTGCATTACATTGTGGAGCTCCATATATTCTTTTGTTTATACTATCATCAGTTTTAATAGAGGCGGGACAGCCTATTTGAGCCTGTGTGAGAGACTAACTGAGGGTTGAGGGTTGTGAAGGTGTTTAGCACACCACCTCCGAGGCAGGGTGCAGTCCCTCAGCTTCCCGTTCAGGAAAAAGGAGGTGGCCCCCACAAAGGAGTTCTTCGAGGGACTACACAGCCAGGGAGCCAGGCGAAGTACACTGGGCATGTGCCGAGTAACTGATGAGCTCTCTCTTTCTCTGTCCTGTGACACAGTTCCTCAGCACAGCCAGGACCGCCCACGCACCTGACACACTTTCGATTGGCCAGCGGGAGGCGGGGTCAGGGGTCGGCGTCCACACTGCCGAAGTCCCGCCCCCTGTCTCCAGTCCCGCTCGTTGAGGTCATCCTGAGGCCAGTCCTTTCGTCATCCTCCAAATCGATTTTCACACGTCCGCTCAAAATGGCACCCGTGAACATCGAGGACTTTATTTAGCAGCTCGATGGCTCGGGCGGCCATTGAGTCACAACACAATAATCTCTTCAGGACTTCCAGGACTGCCACAAGCTGTTCAGCCAACAAATGCTCCAAAATCGGTGCTCGGGCTCAGATACACCCCAAATATGTACAGCCTGTAATATACGTGCGTTCAGACTCAGATTCCACCCCAAACATGTACAGCCTGTAATACATGAATATGAATATTAAAATGAAATATACATATTTTATGTACGTCTCATTTTAGTATTATCTCATGTTGTCAATAAATGGGAAGTATGATTAATTCTCTACTTTTAATTCTCACTTTCTCCCATCAGTGATAATAATAATAAAGAGTATTTGTGTATTCTACTTCTGTTTGACGAGTCAGTCCCTACCTCTAAGGTTCATGGTTCTCTTCTGGTCACTAAGTCATCCTTATACAGCTACATGCAAAAAAAAACTATTTTTATATTGAATAACTTTAAAAAGCATTTACAGAATAATAAATGGGAAAAAAGGTATTGTAAAATGAACCGTGGTTCAATTGTGTATATCTCTACCTTAATAAAACAATCAAATTGGAGACTAAAAAGTGTATACTTTTGTATACCGAGAAAGATTTAAACAATAGACTTTTGAAAAAGTTCTTTCGCCTTAATTTTTAAATCTACATTTAAAAGTTTGAGACATATGCGATACTTCAGCGCATCGGAATTAAGACCAAAATAGGATGGATAAGGGAAAATCCTTTTTGGGATTTACGGCAGGTCGTTACTATGTAAAATACCGAGGTCCAGAAAAAACCTTTGAAAATCTTGCGAAAGACCGGCTTGGAAAAAAGTGTCATTCGGCTTGGAACATCCCATTATCAAGACAGATTGCATTCAAGGGAAAGATACAAACTGTTTCAGTGGAGACAAGTTTTTGTCTTGTTATTATTCTGCTGCCCTGACCGTGAAAGTTGGCAAGGTAACAATAACACAACTGTTAAAAATAAACGGGATAATTGCCTAGCTGGCCTAATTTGTGTATGTGTGCCACACTGTTAGGTTACCCCATTGGCAGCAGTAACTAGGCTTATGGGTTTTTAACCCTTTGAAGAGTTTGTGGTTTTTTTTGTTTGTTTTTTTTTTTTTTTTTTTTTCTAGATTCAAAGTCAGTGTTCTAGAACGCCACTGCTTTCAGTTACCAGCAGTTATTGTGACATCAGCATTAGAATGTTCAGGTAACAACGTTCTAATCACACACTCATGACCTCACGCCTTACAGGGTTAAATGGGACCAGCTGCCCTGAAGGAGGTAGAACTATAGCAGGGCTCGTTCTGGGGGAGAAAAACGGGGCCAATCAGGGCGCACGCCTACTGGCTAAGTGGGCCCAATCAGCCTGAGGTTTTAGAAGAGTGCCTCTTTCCTCGGTAGGTGTCCGAGACTCGAGCTTGTGCGGCTTCACGCACATGCCAGGGAACCAGGGGGAACGGCAGTCTTGCTGAACAGCTTTTCTTTTGCTTTCCTTTGTTTTATTTTTGGTCTTGTTGTTTTGGCGTGTTATTTTGGGAACAGGGTCCCCCGCGGGGGCGGTGAAAGGCCGTGTTTTTGTTTTGTTTTGCTCAATCTGCCCTCGCGTCCATCTCAGGGGTGTCACACAATGTGAATGAACACCGTAATATTTTGGCAGCCAATTAAAGGCTGTTGACTTTAATTGGAAAGGCATAAAATCTGTTTCTTTTCTGGTAAGCTGGAAAACAAAACTGATTGTATGTATATGCAGGGGTAGACTTTATTTTTTTATTTTAAAAAAACCTTAAATACAACACACAGCTAAAACAAAAGGAATGATTGTATTTCACAGTGTACAGACACTGCCCTGGTAACTGAATCTCAATTCCCAACCACATTTTAGCTATACACTCCATTATCCGCAGTGGACTTCAAAGCTTTTTTTGTTCTTTGCAAGCAGATGTATTTTCAGTGTAAATGTCTCTGTTGTCGAGTTCACTGAGTGCAGAGCTGAACTGAGAGTGCATGTGAGCTGCCGGCAGTGCTCGGCACCCAGGAAGTAGACGGGAGGGGTCCAAGGCCGAGCTGTTCATAAAGGCCGGTTCCTTTATCCTTCATATTTCTCCTTATTTACTTCATTTTTATATTTTCTTTTGTATAGGGCTGAGATATGAAAACTGCCTTCAGATGATCGAAATTTCTGTATTTGTTCAAGCTAATTGCTTTTCTGTTTTGTCATTATTTGCTTTAATTTGTTTTATCTAATTTTCGGGTGGAGTCTTCATCCGGCACGTATAGACTTTGACCTACACGTTTCTGTTCGAAAAGCTCAGATGAAGGTCAATTGACCGGAAGCTTGGTGAATTTTAAAATGTAATAAATTGAAGTGACTTTTTGTATGTGTTCAGTGTGCGGTTATATATCTCCCTACCCCCCACCACCCCCCGCCTACACGAAAAAGTATTTTCTGCGACTGTAATATTGTTGAGCAAACATGCAAACATCCGTCAGCCACGTTGGTCAATTACTCTGGCCCTGTCCCTCAGGCCTCTCCTGCTCCCTGACACATCACATCGGATTCATTTACAGCAACTTAATAAATCATCAGGAAATTAGAATGCATCAGCAACACCTGGGCGGTGAGCAATTTATCATTGCATAAGCTGTTGTGACATCACTTCCTGTGGTGAGAAGGACGTGACCTTTGTAACGGTGGCATATAAAAGACAGTCGGTGCGCTCCTGCCTGTTTCAGGCCCACACAATGCTTCAATGGATAGACATAAAATTTAACTTACTAAATATTGAACAGAAAATGTAGACACAAATGCTGCTTCCTTCCGTCTGCGTTCTGCCTATCACTGTCGTCACCTGAGAGTGGAAATAAAAACTGATGTAATATCCCCGATATGTCTTCACTCGACGCTATAGAGACAAAGATTAGTAATGTTACAATGCTAACAAACGTGTTGCAATCGTTTATCACCGTCTGCCTAGACAGTGCCTGCGGGGCGTGATGTAACTTCCTGCGCCTGACAAAAATGCGTGTAGTGCTGCATTGCTGTTATCTGGGAGCAGGATTCTATATTTGGACACGCTTTCGCGTATTGGCATTGCATAATCTTCCCCCCGACTGTTAGCATACCTGTATTGTTACAGCTGATGAGAACATGGCCAGCTAGACAAGCGCACACAGCAGGCTGTAAGATGGTTTGTCAGAGGAGGGGGGACAGGGGGAGTGGGGTAGAGGGGGGGGGGGGGCTGAGGAGGGAGAGGGACTGGGGGGGGGGGGCACACACTGCTGGAAATTGTTGATGCATTACGGCTGAATTTGAAGGAGCTCGGGAAGGATTTACAGATTTATGGATTATCCCAAAGGGCCACAGTACTGGGGTTCTGGTTCAGTTGGGACCGGCGACTGAGGGGACCCGGTCCCGGCGGAAAGATCCGGAAAGCGCTTGACGTTGTTCCAGCATCGTGAGAGCCCGGCTGCGCCGATCCTCCGAGTTTTTATTTGTTTTTTTTGGAGCACGAGGCCGCAGAAGGCCCCCGCAGCGGGTCGGAGTCGAACAGGGGCATCATGGGACTCATCGCCCCGGGAGACCCCGAGGGACGGATTTAGTCGCGTGCTCCTCGGTCTGCGGCCACGGGACCTGGGTTTCGCCCGCGGCCGGCGCGCCCCCCTCCCCCGCGTGCCACCGGCACGTTCGGCTCGGTCCGGCCACATGTCACAGCGCGCCCGACAGCTCGACCGGCGAGCGTTCGGCAGCGGGGGGGGTCCTGGACCTCGGTTTGGAGGAACCCCAGGGGGGGTCCCTCTGTATCTCCATGTTTCATAAATTACGCATTTTAGATGTTTGGATTAAGAGCGAAATGAAACCGTGGCCTTCTGATGATCCCCCTGCAGGGACTTCTCGAGAGCAGGGGACGTATTTGACCTCTGAACTGCTCGCGGTTTCCCAGCAGGGGGGAAATGGAGGCTGTGAAAGGGAAGTCATGAGAGAGGAAATCGGCCTCCTGGCTGGTCGTCGCACGAAGCCAGGTGACGGGAATCGGGATGAGGGGGTAAGATCCGTTTGGAGGTAGGTTTGCTGCGTCCCCCGATGCCGCCGGGCCAGTTTATTTGGGGTGCCTGAAAGCAGCCGAGACGGTTTTTGGCCGCGGACCCGACCGACCCCCCGGCTCGACGGCCAGGTTCAGCCTGGCTCCTCCGTGCCCATCGAGGAGTCCGGGGGCCACCATACCTGGAAAAAAACGAGCCTGGAGGTTCTGTGTGCTGGTGAAGCTCGGTGAGCAGTGACCACAGGAGGCCGAGAGAGCTCTGCACCCCCCCCACACCCCCCCCCCCCCCCGCCCCCCGCCCCAACCCTCAGCCCTCACCTCGCCCCATCGAAACGCCCGCCCACTCGCCCATCTCCGGTCCGGGGTGGGACGATTACATAACCAGCTGCGTAAATATTGCAGCCTCGGCTTTATTGTCACCGGGCTATTAATAGCTTGGCGGGTTATGAGTTTGGAGGTCAGCGGCGGGGGGTGGGGGGTGGGGGGGGGGTCAGGGGCGTGTCCTGGAAGGCTGTAATGTGGGCCAGTGCTGCAGTGCCTCGTGGAAACTGTGCCACCCTACCTACAGGAAGCCAAACCAAGGCAAAAGACCAGCTGTTTCTGAGTTAGAATCACTGGTGCTGATGACAAAGCGAAAATTCTAAATTAGCAAGTGTCGAATGAGAGGCAGGCTTATAATGGACTTTAAGGACTTAGAAATACTTTAAGGACTGGTCACACCCGATTTCTCCAACACCCCACCCCCACAAACATCGCGCATTTGCACATTTTGAATGTTGGGTGATATTATTCTTTTTCCTTTTCCTGTGTTTGTGTCGTGATTTATCCTCGATTTGTGTCCATTTTCATCCATTCGATTCGAGGATCCTCAATGCAGTGGTGCTGCATCCTGCAGAATATCTAACCTGGACCCCAAAGTAATAATGGTGGTAGAAATGGGGTTAGAAACGTGGATTGAGGCCCCGTTGTAGCGTAGCATGCAGGAGTAAACCTGGGTTACACAGGAAGAATTTTCAGTCGAGGACTGAGGTGAGGAAGGAGCAGTTCCGGAACCTGGCCGAGCCCACACGACGCGCCACGCCCGACCACTTCCTGTCCTGGCGCTCGGCGACGGAGAAGTTCCTCGAGTTCACCCCACCCCCCCGATGCTGTGAACGCTGGCAGTGCCCCCCACTGGCATTCGGAGCGAGTGCGTGGCCGTCCATCAGCAGACCCTCACAGATGAACGCTCGGACCCAAGGGGGGGGTGTGGGGGGGCAGGGAGGGAGGTGGGAGCAAGCATTTTTGTCTCCTCCTGAAGTCTCTCCTCAGTCCAAGAGATCACACTGGGACAGCCCTCAGCAGACGACGATGTGCTTATATGGCCAGAGCGAAACCAGAAATATTATTTTAATCTGAAGGTGTATCAGCTCCTGAGGCTTCCATGCAAGCAGATGTACGTATGTTTTCACTCATTCCCCATTATTTGTCATGCAACGACAGTGATTGTGACATTTAAAGTGACGGTTGTGCTATTTTTATAGATTCTTTTTTTGTATATTTGTACATTTGGGGAAGATTTAACAACCTTTCCCAGAATTCTTCGCTGGGTCTGTATGCACGCGAGTGTCCTAGAATGTTAAAGGGAGAAAAAGAAAAACAGAATCTGGTGGAGCGATAAAAAGGCAATCTAAGAGAGAGAAAAGTTATTATGTCTTTTTGATCATGACAGAAGATTGGAGCGAGAGAGACTGGAATAAATCCCCCCCCCCCGCTCTTTCTATTTATAGCTTTATCCACAGATGATTGGCAGGCGGTGGGAGCCCAGAAACACCCCGAAATAAATGCCTTTCTGCTGATGCCTCAAAAATTTATTTACATTCCATTTTTTTATTATTATTCTATTTATGATAATGAACAGATGAACAATTTATTCTAGAAAAGGAAAGAAAAATGTAATATAAATACTGAGATTCTATAGGTCTATATTTGTTGTTTTCATTTGACCATACATGTATTTTTGAATTGACAGATAAAATATAAATATGTATTTTGTATATATATATATATATAGGACCATGTATCATAATTACATAAGGACAGGCTGTACGTGTTCAGCCAGGCAGTGAAATGATTGACAGCCAAAACAAAATGGCTGGAACATGTGAAAATGATTCTGTGGATTTTTGAGCTTCAGCTTTGACTAAATAACCAGATCTTCTGTCTGCATTGCCAAGATAAACCCCTAAAAATCGCTACATTTAAATTCCCATTCGTTGCCCAATCCTTCCAATAAAACAAAAAAAAATTTGACGAAGGTTTTTTATTTTTATTTAATTTTTTATTCTTTTGGTCTTTGTGTTTCGACCCATTGTCTCTGCAGTTTGGAAGGCCCAAGCCATACACAGGCCTGCTCACGTTGCGGTCTCTCCAGCTAATGCGGGGGAGTGTAAGACAAGAGGCGTGTGATGTCGCCGGCTGCTTACAGTTTGTTTGTTTCCTTATGACTGAAAAATCATTCCTATGACATCATACCCAGATGTCTTCCAGCGCATGGCAGAGACAGGCTGCATGTAATCTTACAGAGTGGCACAGGCTTCCTACAGGGGGAGCGCATACGAGTGCACATGTTCGCTGGTCTAGACACGTGGTTGGATTAGTACCCATCATGCACTGTTGACTGACCAGAGCGGTCATCAACGTGCCCTTCATGACCAACCAGAGCGGTCATCGGACTCACCGATGTGTTTTTGAAAAACCCAGAACTGCCGTCATGGAACGTCAAGTTCTGATGATGCGGGACGTTCCTTGATCTTCCATCTACAGTTGGACAGCGTTCACCCTCAGTGTTATTTTGGGTGTGTTATTTTGGGGTCTCCTACACAGTCCAACATACACCAGCTGTGCACCAATATCCACAGAGACACACACTGTTCACACAGATACGTATACGTGGGGGGTGGGGGGGGGGGGAATATTTGAAGCAGCAGAGGATAAAATCTAAGCAGAGAAAAGAAGCGTGCACATGCTGCTAGCCACCAGCAGGGGGGGACTCCACGTACCTGGGGTAACCCCAGCGAAAGCCCATTTTCGCGTTATTACACGGATTCCAGTCCCCGCCTATCGTCTTTCTTGTTTCAATCACCTAAAAGCCCCCCTTTTAGGTCACCGACGCATAGAGTAGGTAAACCATCTAAAAATTCTGAGTTCAGTTCTATTTTAAGGACTCCAATAAGGAGAAGGCCTTCCCTTATCCCCTTTTTCAGACCATAGCAAAATCCTCTTCTCATAACATTAGTAATTACGCTATGCGCGGGATACTTATTTTTGGATTTCTGTTTTCCTAACCCCTTTGGGGGCTGTAGTGTAGAAGTGTTCTCTGTCTCTCCCTCTCTTCTTCTTCATTCCTCTCTCTCTCTTCTTCTTCCTCTCTTTCTCTTTCTCTCTCTCCCTCACTCTTTCTCTCTGGTTTGTTAACACATCCATCATAACGATCTTGAGATTATCCTGCGCTTCCGAGCTTCCCTTAGTAGTTTTACCTGCTCAGTCCATTAGCTTCTCCTTCCTGTTTCAGGCTTGAAACACCTCATAAATCACATGTGTTTCCTGCCTTTTAAAAGAGTCCAAAAAAAAAAAAAAAAACGCAAGCTTCATTTTTAAAAACACAACTATGTGCTTAATGCGCATCAGCCGATTTGAATAAACAGAACAGACCACAGATATTTGGCAGACACGTATGTGTAATATTCCCCGATCACATCTAATAGCTGAAACGCTCCTCAAAACTGTAGCGTCTTAGCCCCCGAGCTACAGTACTGTTCCCAGAGCTTAGCGTTAATGGCTGAAAGGTTTTGGGTTGAATATCTTTGCCGCCATTAGAGCCTGCTGTGTCCTCATTCTGACTGAGGCGAAGCAGCAGCGGCGGTAATGGGGTTAGGATTGATGCCTTTTTCCGTATGTCCACAGCATGTCTGTCACAGCTTCCAGCTAAAAACGGCTTCGGTTCCAAGAGCTCGCCGCTTCTCGTTTTTTAATTCTAGGAGCCTTGGGCCTGACCAGGCGGGGAAACGAGAGTGTTTACACGAAGGGGAGAGATGCGCGAGCCAGATAAAATCTTCCGAAGCGGTCCTGAAGCCAGGAGAGGGGGTGCTCCCGTCCGAAATACACATGAGCAAAGAGCGTTGATCTTGCCAAGATGTCAGTCTTAATTGCAGAATGAGTTGCTCTGCGGACGCTATTCCGGGCTCCTGAGTCCAGTTTTCCGATACACAAAAGATTATTTCCAGTAAATGGAGAGGATGTTTCATCACCTGCTGACACCGTATTTACACAGCAAGCACAGGTGCTGGTGTCCAACCACCTGTCCATTAACTGGAGAGAAACCTTTTCATCACTTCTTTTTTCAGATGTCTGTGATGTAATGCACACCATGTTGACATGCTGTGTTTTCATCGCCAGTGATGTAATGTTGTGCTTAGGCAACCGGGCCTGTTACACAGCGGCTGCAGGTTTGATTCCCAGGTGGGGCACTGCTGCTGTACTGTACCCTTGACCACATCACTTGACCTGAATTGCTTCACTGAATACCCAGCCGTATACGAACGGACTGAATGTCATAAGAATGCAATCTGTGTCGGTTTCTGTTGATAAGAGAATCTGCTCAAAA
This sequence comes from Anguilla japonica, assembly GCA_025169545.1. NCBI lineage: Eukaryota > Metazoa > Chordata > Actinopteri > Anguilliformes > Anguillidae > Anguilla > Anguilla japonica. The sequence continues at coordinate 38,067,217 of CM045896.1, forward strand.
TGTATATCTCATTTTCACACATCACGCAGTTGTGGAGGATGAGGAAACGTGGGATTGGTTTGTGGGGGTGGGGGGGTGGGGGGTGGGGAAGGGGGGACGGGAGAATGGGGGCTGCCATTACTCGAGAACTGGCAACCAGAATTTAGTAGAATAAATCATAAGCCAGCAATAATGACTACTCATGACCCTTAAGTAGTCATTATGCCCTACAGGGCATGAGCGCATTGTCATTCATTGACATAGGCCCTGCCCCCCTCCCCCCCTGCAATTCTAGGAATTTCCAGGACGGCGGGCAACTCTGACTCAGCGCCCGCGCCCGCGACTACGCCCACGCTCTCCTCCGGCCACGGGCGGCGTGAAGCAACGCGCGACCCTCCCCCTTAACTCCGCCCTGATCTCGGTCACGATCTCCACTTATTTTTTTTTTTTTTGACGTCTGACTTGTTAATTACTGACATCATCGGCGAGGAAGTGGGGGCGAGCCGGGGATCGGGGTGGATGTGGGAAGCGTATCGAGGGGACACGACCGCCTGGAGCTTGTTTATTTATTTATTTAACCAGGAAATACCATAGAGATGTACAATCTCTCTGTTTTCGGAGGACTGTGAGCAGTTTAAATGAGGTTTCAACGGTTCAGGGTAAATGTGAACATTTCACTGTACTCTGCAATTCTCTAAGTTGTTTTTTTTTTAAAGGACGTGAATGCCCTTTGTTACATATTTACTCATGTGAAGGAGACCTTGGAATGAAAAGTGGAGAAATATTAGTGCATTTCAACCGAACGAGCGACCGCAGATTGGGAAAGAAAGCGGAGTAATGAAATGGAAAAAGTGATGATTAGGTTCAGTGGCCAGGCGGGGCAGGCACTGCACCAAACCCTAACCCTAACCCTAACCAACACCCTAACCCTAACCCTAAAACTTAACCCTAACCCTAACCCTAAAACCTAACAACAACTGTAACCCTAACCCTAACCCTAACCCTAAAACTTAACCCTAACCCTAACTCTAAAACCTAACAACAACCGTAACCCTAACCCTAACCCTAACCACAACGCTAACCCTAACCCTAACCCTAAAACCTAATGACAACCCTAACCCTAACCCTAACCACAATGCTAACCCTAACCACAACCACAACCACAACCCTAACCCTAACCCTAACACTAACCACAAACCTAACTTTAACCCTAACCATAACCACAACCCTAACCCTAATCCTAACCACAACCCTAACCCTAAAACTTAACCCTAACCCTAACCACAACCCTAACCCTAACCCTAAGCCTAACCCTAACCACAAGGCTGACCCTAACCCTAAAACCTAACAACAACCCTAACCCTAACCCTAACCACAACGCTAACCCTAACCCTAACCCTAACCACAACCCTGACTCTAACCCTAACCCTAACCCTAACCCTAACCACAACCCTAACCCTAGGCCTGACCCTAACTGCAACCCTAACCCTAACCCTAACCACAAACCTAACCCTAACCCTAACCCTAACCCTAACCACAACCCTAACCCTAACCCTAACCACAAACCTAACCCTAACCCTAACCCTAACCACAACCCTAACCCTAAGCCTAACCCTAACCACAAACCTAACCCTAACCCTAACCCTAAAACTTAACCCTAACCACAACCCTAACCCTAACCCTAACCACAACCCTAACCCTAACCCTAACCCTAATCCTAACCACAACCCTAACCCTAAGCCTGACCCTAACCACAACCACAACCACAACCCTAACCCTAACCCTAACCGTAACCACAATCCAAACCCTAACCACAACCCTAACCCTAAGCCTGACCCTAACCACAACCACAACCACAACCCGAACCCTAACCACAACCCTAACCCTAACCCTAACCCTAACCACAAACCTAACCCTAACCCTAACCCTAACCCTAACCACAACCCTAAGCCTAACCCTAACCACAAGGCTGACCCTAACCCTAACCCTAAAACCTAACAACAACCCTAACCCTAACCCTAACCACAACGCTAACCCTAACCACAACCCTAACCCTAAGCCTGACCCTAACCACAACCACAACCACAACCCGAACCCTAACCACAACCCTAACCCTAACCCTAACCGTAACCACAATCCAAACCCTAACCACAACCCTAACCCTAATCCTAACCCTAACCCTAACCACAACCCTAACCCTAAGCCTGACCCTAACCACAACCACAACCACAACCACAACCCGAACCCTAACCACAACCCTAACCCTAACCCTAACCCTAACCACAAACCTAACCCTAACCCTAAAACCTAACAACAACCCTAACCCTAACCCTAACCCTAACCCTAACCACAACCCTAACCCTAACCCTAACCCTAACCACAACCCTAACCCTAAGCCTGACCCTAACCACAACCCTAACCACAACCACCCTAACGAACCCTAACCCAACCCCTAACCCTAACCCTAACCGTAACCACAATCCAAACCCTAACCACAACCCTAACCCTAACCCTAACCCTAACCCTAACCCTAACCACAACCCTAACCCTAAGCCTGACCCTAACCACAACCACAACCACAACCCGAACCCTAACCACAACCCTAACCCTAACCCTAACCCTAACCACAAACCTAACCCTAACCCTAACCCTAACCACAACCCTAACCCTAAGCCTAACCCTAACCACAAGGCTGACCCTAACCCTAACCCTAAAACCTAACAACAACCCTAACCCTAACCCTAACCACAATGCTAACCCTAACCCTAACCACAACCCTAACCCTAACCCTAACCACAACCCTAACTTTAACCCTAATCCTAACCACAACCCTAACCCTAAGCCTGACCCTAACCACAACCACAACCACAACCCGAACCCTAACCACAACCCTAACCCTAACCCTAACCGTAACCACAATCCAAACCCTAACCACAACCCTAACCCTAATCCTAACCCTAACCTTAACCACAACCCTAACCACAACCCTAACCCTAAGCCTGACCCTAACCACAACCACAACCACAACCCGAACCCTAACCACAACCCTAACCCTAACCCTAACCACAAACCTAACCCTAACCCTAACCACAACCCTAACCCTAACCCTAACCCTAACCACAAACCTAACCCTAACCCTAACCCTAAAACTTAACCCTAACCCTAACCCTAACCCTAACCACAAACCTAACCCTAACCCCAACGACAACCCTAACCCCAACCCCAACCCTAACCCTAACCCTAACCTTAACCACAACCCTATGAATGACAGGGACATGGGGCTCGTTCATTAGGGCTGAGCTCGCGCGTTGCGTAACTGCGACACGGCGCACATCTGAGAGCTCTCACAGGAAGCTCAGCAGAGGGGCTCCTGCTCCCGCTTCCTGCCAACGATGCTAAGTAACACCGATACATAGAGCACTGATACTACCCAGGGACATGCTACTAAATAGATACAATGATGATTATAATTTCCGTTATAACTTATTATTTTCATATTTGAGACATTTATCCAGAGGTCCTTAATAACCAGTGTGTTAAACGATGCATTGGATGTAGAATTACATATTCTAATTCCCGCATGCTATTTTTCAAATAAATTCGTGAATGCACCACAAATGTTGTAGAAGTATGATCAGCAGTAGGTTAGGTAGCTGATAAGGCACATCACAAAATTTCTGAAAGGGTTCAAGCTAAAGATTTCTTTGAAGGTACGCAATATTCCTTCGGTATTATCAATGAAATCCACTCAACAAATATGTTTGAGAGTCAGGCTGAGACGTTGTATTTTTAACCGACTGGGCGGCGGTGGTTTTCTCTGCCCACAGGAGGGCCAGGTCCGTTTTCCCCGATTTGAAACACCGCGTACCCTCCTGCGATTGGTCAATCCGGTTCTGCGCTACACTTGCTGCCTCAGCAGATTCCCTCCCTGCCTCTGGGCGGCTGTGTCCAGCGGCGGGGTGTCGCGCGGAGGACGCTAACGTGCTCTCGCTACGCTTCCTGCGGGTGAACGAGAGGGGAGAGGGAGAACGCGGCGTTCGGTTATGGCGGGGAGCCCCGGCCGAGCTCCAGGGCAAACAGGAGGTGAGAGTTCCGCACCGGGGAGTCAAATATGCAGGCTGGAGCAGCACCTCCCGAGAGGTGGAGTTCTTTTTTTAGTTCTCTGGCTCCTCACAAGCTCCCTGACACCGAATTGATTTTTTTTTTGGAGACGGTCGTGTCCTCGGGAGTCACAGATGGACCGTGGGCGTTTTCATCCAGGAGCTGTCCTGTAATGCACTTCCAGATGCTGCTCACACACACACGCACACACACACGCACTATATACACATTATGGACACACACGACACACGCACACACACACACACACACACACACACACACACACACACTATATACACATTATGCACACACACACGCACACACGCACACACACACACTATATACACATTATGCACACACACACACACACGCACACGCACACGCATATTCTACACACGCGCATACCACACATGCACACTATATGCACATTATGCACTCACACACATGCACACACACACACATTATACAGACGTTATGCACATACACTGCACACACACACACACACACACACACAGGTGATACATACTATAAACACTCACACACACACACACGCACACAGGTGTTACACAAACACACACACACACACATTAAACACACACAAATTTACAAACACTCGAAAGAACAGATTGTTTTTGTGATACTGGTGTTGACGGTTGACAGCAGGACCTGTCACTCGCAGGAAAAAAAAAAGTTAAAATAATGGAACCTGTCAATATGTCCTCCTGAAGGATCTGCACTCCCAGTCCTCTCTATAGAGGGCCCGAGGAGACCGGATTAATCCAGTCTCATCATTAGGCTCACGCTGCCAATGCCACACATTCTCCCACACGCAGTCCCAGCCTAAACCGCCCCTCCCCCCCACACACACCCACATACTACCGCCCCCGGAACACTCATCATCACTGTGGAGATTACAGGCATCATTAAGAAACGGGCAGCAGCAGGCGAGGTAACAGATTTATTTTCTTTTCTTTTTTTTTCTTTTAAGATACAAACATAACCTTATGCAATGCGCATACGTAGCGCACATCAGCGCTGATTCACGCATTCGTTTCCCTTGGAAAGAAGGACTGATCGTAAGGCGGTGGCCGTCTCACTGCGTGTAAAATATGCAAAACTCATGACATATGACTCACATCAGCCAGCTGTAGACCGTAGGTACAGTCCCCTGGGGTACGATGTACACTTTCACTGAGTGACTAACGGCTGCAGGTGTGTGTCTGTGTTTTGCTCTTATTAAAATTCTATCCCTGATTATCATGTTGGGGATTATCAATGGTGAACATTCCCACAATGTCCAATTGTTAATTTTTTCTTTTTTACGGGTTGCTCGTCAGTTTTCCATCCCTCAAGTGAAAAATTGTTGGGCCTATATATAGGCCTTATATATATATATATATATATATATATATATATATATATATATATATATATATATATATATATATATATATATTATGCAACATGCAACTTTGACCTTTCCTTCTCCCCCATACCTTTTGGGTTAGACCTTCCATTACTCCCGTGTATAATGAAATTTGTCTGATTGACTGATGAGATTAACTGGTCTTATGAAACAGTGCGCTTACTGACTAACCCACTTTAACAAACAAATTGAGGAGGAAGAGGAAATAAGGTATTGAGAACTGAGTGAGATAATTGGCTTGTAGCTTGCAGGTGGGCGGAGCATTGGATCACTTAGCTGAAGGGGATCATTCTATTCATTTACACAAACTGGAGAAGATATTTATTTCTTCCCAAGATACTTACTTTTAATACAGTATCCCTGCACAAAGAAATAAGTACTGAGAGAAGTGGAAAAAAGCAAGTGCAAGGTGAGGAGGTTTGCAGGCAAATTCAACATTATAAGAAATAATATAATAATGTGCCTTACAGTTAACATGTGAGAAATTATGCTGTCTACGCATTTTATATTCAAAACCACTTTTAGGGATTTATGGACAAAAATGCTTGGATGGAAGTAACAGGAAGTTGCAAGCCGGACCCAGACCCCTTTTTAAATCATATCCAATCAGATGTGCTCCTATCATTTATTTTTTGGTCAAATCTGAAGCTTTAATTGGATAACAGTACTGATTGTCAGGCTTAATTAATGCGGAAAAGCTTTTGATAAAGGAGCACAACCTATGTTTAGCCTTTGTCAGAGGCTGTTAGGTTCCTTTCCCTGTTCAAGCATTCCAAGTGTTTAATTTAACCTTTAATTAACCAGGTAGCTCACCTGAGAACTCACTTCTGTGTAGCGATGACCTGGGGTAGGATTGGGTAGCCAGTCGTACGTAAGGCGTGATTAGGGGGGTCATGTATGGAGAGCCAGATTTGTGGGAATCTTACCTGGGCTCAGTGAGTGGCACCCCCTATATTTAAAATGGTTCCATGTGTTACGACCCTGGCTCAAAGGAGCCACAACATCAAGGAATCAAACACAAAATGGGATTGATTACAAATGGGTTTATTGAAGTCTTAAAATGCAAAGAGGTAAGAAAAAAAGGGGAAAAAAGTGATGGATGGTAGGACACTGCTCTTCCAGCGTCTTTCTGGTAGAGAGAGAGAGAGAGAGAGAGGAGAGAGAGAGAGAGAGAGAGAGAGAGAGAGAGAGAGAGAGAGAGAGAGAGAGGGGCAGAGAGAGAGAGAGAGAGAGAGACAGAACCAGATTGGTGGAGGTCAGGCTCTTTCACGACGCCTCCACCAGCTGTTTCTGAGCAGCAATCAAAGCTGATTGGCCACGCCCACATAGGCGCACCTGAAACCTGACGCCAAGCAGATGAAGTTAGACAGCCTGTCAAGGACATTAGACACGCCATCTTTAATGGCCACAGTGAGTCAGGACCGTAATTTAATGTCCCATCCTGAAGATGGTGCCTCCTGCAGCCTCCTACAACACAGTGTCCCTCTATAGCTGTGCTGGGGCACTGGGTTCTGCTTGGTGCAGGGATAGAGTGCCCCCCTACTGCCTCCTGAATAGCATTTCCTACAGCCATTTAGTTTTCCTAGGAGGGCTGCCGGCCACAGTTGGCACTGATAGTCTGGACACCAGGCTCTGGGCCCATCTACCTGCTGCGACAGGGCCTTAACAGGGTGAGCCTCCCAGCACCTGTTGTTGCTGTGCCAGTTTTGGGTGGCAGCTCCATAGGGTGGCATGAAACAGATCATACTGTCAACCAGGGAGAGAGAGATTCAGTTGGCAGAATAGTCACTCTTGGGATATGGCTGCAGTGAGATGGACTCTTACAATGCAGTCGGGCATCCTGAATTCTGAGAAATTAAACTGCTTAGGTTAAAATGTGTTTAAAAAATTAACTAATTCAGACCAAAGTTGCTCTACCGTGATTCCTGAAAGACACAGCCATTGGGGGGGGGGGGTACTCTTCTCCCCTAAACCAGCAGAACTGTGAGTTCCCCTGAGGTCTCCATGGATCCCGTCGTGCCGGGACACAGGTGGCTAATGCGCGTTTGAACCGGGTTCGATTGGAGATGGGGATGTGTTCAGCGGGCGCGGTGTCCTCCTGCACAAATCACGGCACTTATTCGGCGTTCAGTGCGGCAAAGTGAACGGCCCCGTTGTCATTTCGTCGGTGGAAATGAAGGAGAAAAGTGAAAGGAGCTTTGCTATCTTCTCACGAACCTCACAGGAATGTCTTCCTTCAGGGGAAGAGCGTGCCTGGGACAGCAGCCCCTGACCCACAAACCAATTCTCAACCGTTTCCCCGGTCGGGTGAAGCGACAAACTTTTTAAGAGCTTCCCTCGAAGGGAAAGGCGTGGATGACATTGGGAGAATGGGAGCTGAACACCCCCCCCACAGCCACCCCCCCCCCCCCCCCCCCCCCCCCACACCCCTGTCGTACAGTACATCCCGGAACACAGCGGCCTCTCGGAATGCGGGCTGCCATTTCCCGAAGAGACGTCCCAGGCTAATCGGACTGATTTCCGCCCCCTTGGAGAGATGGTCTTCTTCACCCCCCAGCCCCTTCCGCTAACAAGCTCTCTAATTATAGACACGTCATTTGTAACGCGTCACATCTCGGGCCGTGGATCGTCGCTGGCGCCCGCTCCTGATGGATGTCTCTAATTTCACTTACCTGATGAAGATTTCTGTTTCAATTATTTCCTACCCACCCCCCTGGGGTCGGTCACGACCCCCTCCCGAAAATAGCGCTTTTACGCGTCGGGTTCGTTACATAAGTGCTTTTTGTGTGTGGCGCTGTTAGTTAATGGGTCAGGTGAATGCGTACTCGCAATGTGGGACCTCTTTTCGACAGGAACTACTTTTCGAAATATATTTTTTAAATGAGCGTTCGGCCTACAAAAACGGTAATTGCAGGTGAACAGTTTCTACACAATGAGAGGCATCGATCTGAGTTCACCGCTTATTGAGATCTCCTCAGATGCCCGATTTTCCCGATTCTGAAGCTTTCTGAAAATAGAGTAATTTTCTTATATAATGAATGATTTCACAACTGCCTGTAGGGCTCCCGAGGCCATAATATCCACTGAAGGCCAGATTCCATTCAAACATCAGTGCGGTTGGCCCTCAACTTTGGAATGATACAGTTGGGGAATTGACATTTTTCCTCTGGCGAATGAAATCAAGGAGAAAGAATGCGAGAGTTGGAAACTGTTGCTCGCGTTTGTAGTTCAAGGTCAACGACTGCAGCGAAGGAAACAGAATTTGCAACGCAAGCCTTGAGTTTGTGTGGAGAACGAGCTCTACCGACAGGAAAAGGAAGGAATTTGAAGTAAACCCGGGGTAAACACAAAGGACCTATATCAATAGAGCTCTGTCCACAGACAGCTTTTTCAACTGCTGGGAAACCTATACTTCAGCTTCAATATCGGATTATTACATTTTAAAGCACTGTTTCATTGGAATGCCGTACTGCTAACAAAGTCCCTTTGCAGCGCAATCATGGATGGTGCGATAAAATAAACATCTGACTTTGAATGAAAGAAGATTCAGATTACTTTTTGCACTTGTGGATTATCTTTTGTTAGTTTATTTATGAACTATCCTGCATTTTGAGCCCTATCCATCTTAGAACAGAACCCTCCCCACAGCCGCAATGGCTGCAAGATGCTAATAAATCTTAGCGGTTGGCATTGTTGATTGCATTACCTTCTGAAATGCAGGCTACACCTGATGAGCATACAGTTCGACATAAGAAATTTTAGTTTTGTTTGTTTGTTTGTTGACGGCCAGCTGTCTTTCTTAAAGAACGGGCGCTTTTGTGAAGCGCATATCGATTCCAGGAGACCCTCGTTGTGGCACAAGTGCCGTTCTGCGATACAGAGATACAGGCCTTGTACCTGAGAGCATCGATACCACTTCGCATCCATCAACAATGTTTTGGAAAAAAAAAAACATAATTCTGCTTACTGCATAATGTGTGCTCGTGAACAAAGCAGCATGCAGATATGGCAGATTCATTAACTGGTAAATAAGGATTGACTGTGGCACAGGACCATTATAATGAAAGAGCCATCCAAATCAACGGCATAATGCTCAGCTAATATTTAAATCCTAGGGACTGGCCTGCACTCAATAACCATACGTCCTTAACCGTGAACAGCAAATAAGGCACTTGTATTATTATTATTTTTTTCGGCAAGACAATTTGGCCAGTTAACACGGACGACCGCCAATCGGGCCAAATTATGTCTGTGAAGAAAAACACTGCGTTTTGGTCGTGTGAATGGGATTCTGAAGACGGTGGTGAATAAATCCACGCCCTCGTTATCTCTCCAGAACGCCTACGTGCATGCATGTGACGTGCTGCCGCTGTGACAGTTCTGTCTTTTCTCAGAATTCACTTGGCACTATAAAGGGGGGGGGGGCTTATAGTGCCAAGTGAATTCATTCTGATACATCTTTATTGGAAAGGTCAGTTTCCATAATGTTCCCTCACAAAAGTCAGAACTGCTGACCATTACAGGTAACAAAGCATTTACATTGTATCCATTTATCCAGCTGGATATGTACTGAAGCAATGTGGGTTAAGTACCTTGCTCAAGGTCGCAACGACAGGATTGAACCTGTGACCTTTAGGTTGCCTAAGAACCTTTAGGCCAGTTCCTTACCCATTATGCTACACTGCCGCTCTACGAATGAACTAACAAATCTGTGGGGGGGGTGGGGGGTTAACTTCTTCAATGCAGCTGTGTCCCAGGGGTTATTTTCTTCCCCCCCGCCGCCCCCCCCATACCGGCTTGTGTACGTCCAGCCTGTGTGCGCCTCTGGGCTGGGCGTATAATCAGGACAGAGAGCCCTGGGCCTTGGAGAGTCGCCAAAGCTCCTGGACCGCACCAATCCAGCGGCTAACGCTACGGCAAAGTCAAACAAACACTGCCGTGAGGAATTAATCACCAGCTCACCTCATCCTTTCCAAGGGATCGCTTGCCCAGTGAGTCGTACGACTAGACTGGAATGTGGTGTTTTCGTGTTATCGACCCACTAGTAGGCCTATCCCAGCTCTTATTTTTACATTTTTATTTATTTATTTTTCACGATGGGGGATTGGATGAGGTGAAGTGGCCATCATGGGAGAAGTTCCCAAGGGGGTTTGAGTGACAGCCTGCTCTGAACAGCAGGGACAGAGGGGGGCGGGGCCTATCTTTGGGCACAGAACATTACCACAGGGGCCTGGGTCAAATACGTACCTGTTTTGTATTTAAATACTTTTCTGTGCTCTGTTGATCTTGTTCGGTGTAATCGAGCCCACCAATGTGACCAGAAGGCGGGGTTTGCACTTTTTCAGAGTATTTCATTCCTTCCAATACACACCAGACAAGGTCAGTAAAGCGCACAAAAGTGTTTGAATCCAAAACAGACACGTGTTCGACCCAGGTCTGCCACAGGGAAAGCATTCCACTGGCCTTAACCAATACCGTCGGGCGCGGCAAAGCAAACGCGGCAATTCACAGGTACTCCTTAGCATCTCACTCATAATTCCGTGTTCATGTCCGTGTAAATATCACCCGTCCTGACTCGGGGGGGGGGGGGGGGGGGTGTCTAATTAGCGTTGTCCGGGGGCGACGTGGCTCAGGAGGTAATTAGCGATTGTCTGGCAGTCGGAGGGTTGCCGGTTCAAACCCCGGCCCGTGTTGAAGTGTCCTTGAGCAAGACACCTAACCCCTAACTGCTCTGGCGAATGAGAGGCATCAATTGTAAAGCGCTTTGGATAAAAGCGCTATATAAATGCAGTCCATTTACCATTTACCATTTACCTCCAGTCCGCCAGCGCCCTCGTTAATGATTAAGAGGCGGAACTTCTTTGCGGCGAACGCCCAGGCAACGTGCCGCCCGCTGGGTCTGCCTCTGATTAAAGGGCAACAGTCATCGTTGTTTCGGCTCAATCAGCAACAATCAGACTCCGCTTCGAACGTCAGGCCGAGCGTCGCTAACGGGGCTAAAGAGCGAGCCGCTTCAGCGCCGGAGCGCGCTGTGCACCGTCGCCCCCTAGTGGCCAGTGTGGAGAACTGTGACTCCGGAGTGCTGCTTCTTCAGTGGATTCAGAGCAGATGGATACTGGAGGAAAAGATAACGGTTATCGTTCTGTCACTGCATTCTGATTTCCTTTCTCGGGCAGGTAGAGTTGGTTGTAGCCCTGCCTTCGGAGCCCCCCGGTCAACTTTACGCAGCAGCTGGTCCCTTGTTTCAATGTTTGGGTCTTCCTCAAAAAAGGTTTTATCTTGATGGGTTTTCTGGTTAAATGCAGTGTGTGTGTGTGTGTGTGTGTGTGTGCAGGGTTATGCAGTGTGTATGTGTCTATATTTAGTGGTTCCTGTAGCTTGTTCCAGTTTCTGGCCACAGTATATTTAATATATAACCCTTACACGTGCACACACACACACACACACACACACACGTGTAAGGGCATATATATTAAATCCAGAAACTGGAACAAGCTGCAGGCAGCCACTAAATGTAGACACATTCACCTCAGTTTTTGATTATGATCATGGACATAAACATAGGCTCATGCACTTGTTACATACGATGTGCTGTTGTTATTCACAATGTCCTGTAATGTCGGTGGCATGTTGTAATCCCCTGTCTGTGTTATCCGCTAACTTGCCTGCTTAAAGATAGATTAAATTAAAAAAAAACATTTAATTAAACTGTTCATTTTAACCCTGCTGTGGCTCAAACTGATTGGCCGCAGTGAACAGCAGCACTCTCCTCTCACTAGTCACTGTGGAGAGCAGCGCAGGTTCGTGTTGGTCGTGTGTGAGCCACCGTGCCTATGCACATGCTGGGTTCGTCAGAACATGTGACCTCATCCATCCATCGCTTTATTTTTCTGGGCTGTTATGGCTGGCAGTTGGTTGCCATGGGAACGGGGACACACAAAGTCCCTCGCCGGCTCTGGATGAACGTACCCACAATGCACTCGTTGCCCTGCCGGCAGGGCACAGCATGTGACGAGCTCGATAATTCCGCGAAATAAGTGTGCGCTGGTGTGTGTCATCGGCGCTCTGGGGCACTTCATAAACACTGCTTCTGTCCTCACAGCGTCAGTGTGTTTTCCGCGGCTAGAGCTCAACACGTCCCTCTCCGGTCCCAGCCTGCCTTCTCAAGAGCCCTGCGCCAAAACCTCGCACCCGCACTAGAACCCCCCCATCCCCCCAAACCCCCCCCCCCCCCACCCCCCATCCCCCCCCTCGATACTGTGTGGCATTTCCAACGCGGTTCCTCCGTATTTTCCCGGAAGTTTTGGAATGACTCCGAGCTCCACGGTCGAGCGTTCCGAACGTTCCCAGCGTCACCTCGCCCCGGTTCTGGAACGCGCTGCTCGCGCCGAATTCACTGCACCTCGTCAGAGGGGTGACGGGTGCGTCAGACGCGGCTCTCCACACGGTTGTGTGCGCGCTGCGTGTGTGTGCGCGTGCTGCTGTGTGTGTGTGTGTGTGTGTGTGTGTACAGTACAGTACGCACTCTGGCCTTCCTGTGAACTCTAAACCCTTATTCCAGTCTGCAGACTCAACTCACACAGTGTCCCTGTTTCTCATGTCTTCTGCCACAATAACAGGGTAGTGGTGGGGGGGGGGGGGGGGGGGGGGGGGGGGGTTATGGTTATTGGGCCGATCTGAGTCTCGGGACCCGTGTGGACCTTGGCCATGGGGACCTTGGCCTAAGTCAGTGGGGACACGCATGCAAAGTTTTCGCTCGAGCATGTAGTGCGTGATGTGGGATTATAAGTAACTGCCCTCTTGTCAGGTAACAGAATTTCACCGAAACCCTGCCCCTCCTCCCCCCCCCCCCCCCTCATCTCTCTCTCTCTCTCAATTCAATTTCTTTTTTTCAATTTTAATATGCTTTATTGGCAGGACAACTACAGTCATATTGCCAAAGCAATACAAACACATACGATACACAGAAACATGGAAACCACATACACAACATGCAAAATACACATATATAACAATCTTTCTCTCTCTCTTTCAATTTCAATTTTTTTTCAATTTCAGTTTACTTGATTGGCAGTACGACTACTGTCATATTGCCAAAGAAACACATGTAAGACACAGAAACATGGAAACCACATAAACAACATGTATCATGTATCGACAGTATGACCCAAAACATAACAGTAATTATAATTATAATAATAACAAAATCAATAATGATCAAAAAGAAACAAATAACATGAATTAAGGTGTGAAGAACATCACAACCTTCTCTCTGTTTCAGTCCTCTGCCACATTAGCCATGACCCTTGCAGTTGTGGCTATTTTCGGGACCCAGCAGGGGCGAGGGAGGTGGGCGTTTGTGTTCCCCCGGGAGTGAGGGTCTGTACAGGACACGTTCCGTGAGACAGGGGGGTCAGTGGGCTGGCTTTACCCAAGGGGGCTGCAGTGTCTGCAGGTTTTCGTGATTTCCTGTCAATCAGCTGACAATTAAGGCTTTGAAAACAGGGTGTGTGGATTCCTAAGCCTTAGTGACTTAAAGGAAACAAGGGGGGGCTGAGAACACCCCAAAAACCAGCAGACACTGCGGCCCTCCAGGACTGGAGCTTGACACCTGGGGTGTACATGATGTGTATGGGTACAGGGAGGGCCTGAGGGCGAGGGCGATCGAGCAGTCCGTCTCTCTCTCTCGCTCTCTCTCTACTTCCACGGCTCTCCCTCCCGGACCCGGCGGCCCTCCTGAGTCTAAACCCAGCGAATGGGAGTAAAGGATTTACCTCCCTAACCGAGCGATTGTTGGAGCACTTTGGGAGGGGGCACAGCAACCCTCGAGCTGGGTCTGGGTGAATAGGCTCTCCCAGCCTCTAACCCGATCACACAAACTGCTAAAGCGGTCATTCCGAACTCTCACAGCAGTCTGGACTGCAGGGCTGTGCACACTGATCTTTTTTTTTTTGTATGCTCAAAATAAAAAATAGTATCTGTAGTAAGTTTAAAATAAACGACTCCAGCCAAAAGAGTGTCTGCCATTGGCTCTTTGGCTAAAGCTAGTTAATTCTCAACAATTACTGACATAACAAATTATCGACCCAATTATCTAAATAAGCAACGCTCCCTTTAAAAAAACTAAGATAAACAGTTATGCCTAAACACTGGGGAAAGTATTTTAAAAACTTCTAAACACACGCAAAACACAACTGTGTTTCTTTTTATACTAAACAGTTTATTCGTATCGTGAATACAACTTTTTGTCCATTAAACACTTAACTACCGATGTGCCTACCAAGTGTCTTTGTACATTAAGCAGTTCATTAGTAACGTGATTGCAGCTGCTCCTGTCCTGTCCCAGTTCATGACTGTCCGAGACATTACACCTGGAGTAGAACCTCTGCAATTTGATCGCCTTGGGAATGAAGTTAGTTCGCAGCTCTGAAATGTATTTAATGTGAAAACACACCCGCTCTAAGCAGGGGAATCCTTTATGTAGTGTGTTGGTTTGAATTGTTTCAATTCTTATTGTAGCCATGTGTTTACACAGTGTGTTCTTATTTTGTAGCTATAAACCTTATCTTCAATTTTGGCTGGAAATAAAAACAGCAGTAATCGGGATCTCATTCGCTTTCGCAAAACTTTTTTTTGCTACTTGCGTCATGTCGCGTCATATTTCTCAGTGGCTTTATCTTTTTTTTCAAAAATCACTTGATAGTCTTTGCTGTGGTGTCATAGCGGAATTCTGTTTGTCAGGTGGAAGGTGACGCGGCACGGCAACTTATACAACTGGACTTTAAACTAGGACACTCCATACCGTGCGGTGTTTCCTTGCATCGGTGCTTGATTAAGCAACCTGGCGTGCTCTGTTTGTCTAACCTTTAAACAGGTAAAGTTATTAGACCTGAAAACGTCCTGATGACAGTGATGTTGCTCGTGAAGATGTCTCCTTTACCGTTATTAGTCCTCACTGCCTGCTCTGGGTGGCAAGCGCTGAGGATGAATAGGCTACAATGCAAATGTTGACTTTATAAATGGGCTATGGAAGTGTGCTATTTATGCAAGCAGTAAGGCCGGGGCCAAAGTGTGTGTGTGTATGTGGGTGTGTGAATACACATGAGTCTGCACGCGGATGTGGGTGGGTGCATGTATGTGTATGTGTTTATTCAACGTGGAAGACCTTTCATGACATTTATGCAATTTGATATTTAAGAAGGTTCCTGCTGAGCAGTGCACAAGCACTAGCCAGCTGAAAAGCCTCTAACGATGAGCACGATGGATAAAAACACAGAAGAACCGGTAAAGGTCACGGCTAAAATGCACACAGCGGACCTGAAAACTTTCTGATGCGTGATGGTTTTATGCAACGTGAACAGATCCCTGCAGAAACCCACTTCCTGCATTGGCTAGCCAGAAACCTCAACTCACCTACTTTAACCTCCAAAAAACATCCTTTACCTAAAACCTCGGCCGACACTCTCCTTCAGAGTTCACAAGAACTCTTAGAAAAATATGCAGTGTCCTTTCCAAAACATGACCTTCTAAAATAAAGGTAATCTTTACTATTCTCTTGCCATATTCAGGAGAGCAGGTAGCATCATAGCCACTGAGCGTGTGCAGTGCTAATTACAAGTGTGGATCCACAGCAAGGATAAGCCACAAACACACGTTCTCCTAACAGCAAAGCGCTCAGACTATTTACTATTTTCACAAGCCTGTTTGTTGCCTGTACTTTCTGTTTTTTGTGCCTGGATGCCAGTCCTGTCCTTCCTACCAGGCATCTTCATCTTCTGCTTGTTCTGGGGGCTAGTTGCATTAGGTTTTCTCCCCAGTGTATGGAACGCATGGCCAATTGGATTCCAATAGGGTGACTGGCTTGGCCACTTCAGAAATTTCCAGTTTTTTTTGGCTTTGTAAAAATTGCTTTGTTGCTTTAGCAGTACGTTTGGCATCATTGTCTTGCTGTAGAATGAAGCACCGTCCAATGAGGCATTTACTTGAACGTGAGCAGAAAATATGCTTCTGTATGCTCCAGAATTCATTGTGCTGCTGCTGCTAGCATTTATATCATTAATGAAGACAGGTGAGCCAGCAATCACTCTGATACGAGAGAACTGTGGTCTCATCTGTCCATAAGACCTTCTTCCAGTACTTCTTAGTGAACTGTATCCTGGCCATGATGTTTTGCAGCAGACTAATGGTTTGCATCTTGAAGTGTAGCCTCTGTAGTTCTGTTCATGAAGTCTTCTGCAGACATTAGTCACTGACATATCCACACTTGCCTCCTGAAGAGTGTTTCTGATCTGTCGACCAGGTGTTTGGAGGGCTTTCTTCATTATGGTAAGAATTATTTGGTCACCAACTGTAGAGGTCTTCCATAGCCTACCAGGCCCCTTTGCAATTACAGAGCTCACCAGTGCACTCTTTCTTCTTAATGGTGTTCCAGACTGTTGATTTTGGTAAACATAAGGTTTGTCCTATGTGTCTGACTGTTTCTTCTTTTTTCACAGCCTCACAATGGCTTCCTTGACTTTCAGTGACAGAACTATGATCATTATGTTGATAAATGCCAATAACAGACTCCGAAGGCAATTGTAAACCTAGAATCAAGACTAGAAACTTGTCCCAAATATTATGGAGCTCCCTGCATGCGTGTGTGTGTGTTTATGTGTGTGTGCGTGTATGTATGTATGTATACATATTATATGTATATATATATATATATATATATATATATATATATATATATATATGTGTGAGTGTGTGTGTGTGTGTACAGAAGGGTGACAAATTAGAGAAAAAACCTGAATAAATGAGTGGGGAAACATAATGAATGCAGATGCTTCCATACAGGTGTACTGCTTGATAGAATTAAGCAATTAACATCCTATTATGATCTGTGGCATGTATAAAAATGCTGCTCAGGCCCAGTTGCCCTCGATTTTGGATCAAGATGGCAAGAGGAAAAGATCTAAGTAACTTTGGTCATTGTTCCTATTGAAACACTAGCAGTCTTTGTGACTGAAGCTCCTGCCATCCGTGCCCCAATAATCACCCCTGATTGAGGCACGGAGGCAGGAGCTTGTGGCTCTGTGACGGGTGGCTCGTGGTGGCCTATATATATATGCATATTTACCAGAGTAGCAGCTGCTGTACAGGTTGTTCAAGTACCTTCTCATCCCATTTTCACACTTATCTACAAATAGTCTGTGTGCTTTGAGGAGGGGAAAAGGTCAGGAGAACTTCAAATACACACAGCGCCGCAAACCCTGAGCAAATAGCGAGCTTTCTGCAGCTGGGGGAGGAGAGAAAGAGGAGGAGGAGGAGGGGCCCAGAGGAAGGAGTCCTTCTGTATCTTTCCACTTTCCCATCACCGACTCAAGGTCCTGAATCTTGTCCTTGCGCAAGATTTACCCGGTTGTATTAAAACCACAAGGCGCCATTCACCTCCCGATAAAGCCATGACCACAATCATAACCCCCTCCCCTTCTATTATTACAATCACAAACTTATACAACAACCACCCCCACCGAGACCTCCAATGGTTATGAGCCACCCCTTCTAGTTCCAGTTCTATTTGTGAGCTGGCATGCGGTAGTGCGTCTTCTCCATGCGTGTAATTATGTATCGCAGTTACATGGAACACAGATGCGGGTTCACCCTCCATCGCCACAATTAGGGTTTAAACTACTAGGGTTTAAACCAGTTCTAGGTGTCGGCAACATAGTCTGTCTGGAGGTCCTCATACCCCCCCCCCCCCCCCCCCCCCCCCCCCCCCCAACTGGTCTGCAATTAGACTGCTTGTTGCTGTTCTCGTTTGTGTTAGTGTTCATCAGTTTAGTTGAACTATGCGGTTGTTCCCTACACTTGGAATAGTACTTCTCTCTAGGGTTTTCGACACACTTGTTCCTGGTTATGGTTATACACTTTTTTGTACGTCGCTCTGGATAAGAGCTTTGCCAAATGCCTGTAATGTAATGTAATGTAATGCAATTGCAACACCCTATCCAGCCCCCACCATTTTTGCATTTGCAAACCTGCACAAACCGCCCGCACTCAGTCTTTATCTACGAACCTGCACAAACCAGCATCGTTAGCGATTTGTGGAGAGTTTCTGATGTAACAGTATTACATTACATTACAGGCATTTAGCAGACGCTCTTATCTAGAGCATCTTACACAACATAGCATTTGCATTGCATTTGCATTGCATCCATTTATACACTGAAGCAATGCAGGTTAAGTACCTTGCTCGAGGGTACAACGGCAGTGTCCTACCTGGGAATCGAACCAGTGACCTTTAGGCTACAAGACCAGCTCCTTACCCACAATACTACACTGCCGCCCGCTAACATTTCCCAAGTTTGCGACATTAGCACTGTTTTCTTATCCCCGGATGGAATGAAAGTCAAGCATAACGAAAAGCACCTGCCCCACCGCGGTGGTTTTGGGAAAGAGGAGAAACGGCTGCCGATTTTCTGACTGTCTGAAGTTTTTTGTTTCATGACCCGGAGCCTCTTTCTTTACGGTATGATCTCATCCCGCGGCCGTCAGATTCTCCCAGAGCGCGCTCTTCCAAATAACGTCAGCGTCCTTCAAGCCTGCGCGCCGATAAAGGCGAGTGTGTTTCTTGGCCTTGACAGGTGCAGTGACTCATTTCCATTAAGACCGCGTGACTGCTTTATTAAAACCCACCACCACATCCCCCCCTCCCCTCCCCCTCCCCCTCCCCCGCAACCGGAGGTGAGACGGTTTGATTATTATTATAGCCTCTATTTCACCAGGATGTCACATGTTGAGATGTAAAACCTCTTTTGCAAGTGTACAATCCGCGCAATGGAAAAAAAGGTGGGGGGGGGGGGGGAGTGGGTAGTGTTTCAGCAAAACACTGGTTGTGGAGTTGGGCTGCTAACTCGTAAACATTTTTAAGTAACTCAGCATTCGGCCCAATTCAAGGATGCCCAATTCAACATTTTTAGGAAAGTTTTGACACTTTGCTAAATACTTCTGAGCAGGGGTTTCCACTGTCCAATAGAGAGGGTCTGAGGGGAGTGGCTGGAGAGCGGAAGGCGTGGCCAAGTCTGCATCCTCATTGGCTAAGGAGAGCAACAAGGACTGTGTTAGCAAAAGCATTGTGTACCCTGAAAGTGTAAACTTTAGCCACTTTTTACTACTTTAGCACTGTTTATTTTCCTATATGAGCATGATGTACCTTGTAAAGCACCTCTTGCCATTGGCATCACAGAGAAGCACACACTTTGTTCAGGATTAATTGACTTGGGAGCTTCCTAGAAATGTGCAATTGCGCAGAAATCCTTCATAGTCACCTTCGTTAAAAGCCACCTGGAGCTCCTCTCAAGGCTAAAATTAAACCAAAGAAAACTGAGGGATGTTGCCAAAGTACTAAAAGTCCTAATTTGTCTCCACTTGACACCAGCAGTTTAACAGAAACACATTTTGTTTTATTCCATTTCGTTTTTTTTGTGTGTGTTTTTTTTCTGGGTGCACAGGGGTCGGCTGAGAGGCAACTGTCCGTTTGTGGCACACGGGGTGCCAGCGGGTTTAAGCGATTGGTTCTCGGTAAAGCCGCGTCTCGGACAGCCCGCTGCGGCGCCAGACGCGCTCGATTCGCCCGCCCGTCTCCGCCGCCGGACCGCCCGAGCTCCGTCGCCACGGCAACCGCACGGCGGCGGAGATCACCGGGTCCCCGACGATTAAGGCTGCCCCTCGTCTCCGGTAGCTATGACGACACCCCGACGGTCGGAGAAGGCTGTGTCGCAGCACACACCTGTAACCTCTAAGTTAAGAGAGTTCACTTTCTGGTGTTTTTTTTTTAAAGAAAAAATATTGTTCCCTTTTCGGTTTTGCATGTTTTCAATTAGCCAAGACGGTTCATGTGCAACAAAGGACCCGTCTGGGACAATTAAAATCACATTCACTGAAACTGAAACAATATCACAAATCCCTGAAAGCAAAATAACTTTTTAAGCAGGACCATCTGACGTGCAAGGTTACTCACGCCTCGTGTCTGGCTGAGTCCGAGCTGTGCTCATGGAGCAGGTTCGTTCAGAAAGTAAATCCATCTGCAGTCTGTAAATCACTAAAACTAGCCCCATTCCCCTCCTGGCTACAGTGGCCCTCCAAATTAAATATGCCCTTGATAAAAAAATGAGCGAAAAACGCAGTGTAAAATTACCAGTATGGGTAACGAGCTGAGCTATTCACGCAAAAGACAGGGGAATTATTTTACACTAATACAGCTGCTCAGACAGAAAGATTTGTTTTAGCAAGTAATTTTTTTTGTTGGCCCCAGGTGCCAAGAAGCACTTTCACACTGCAGGGGACGGCTTTCTGTTTCTGCTTCTATTCATTTCAGCCAACAGGAGTCAAGCAACCCCACCCCATGCAGAACATCAGCCCTTCTCCCATCAGTGCTCACATATCATAGCTATTGCCATGGTTACTGATCAGATTCCTGGGTGGAGGGGGGGGTTTTAGGACCTGGAATGGGCCTGAATTCTTTGTGAGGGGCCTCCGATACTAACCGTGAAAGAGAGCTGTAAAGGGAGAGCTGCACTTCGACTGTCTGACGCTCACGTTTTTAAAAAAAATAGCCAAAAAGAAAAGGTCGTCTTCATTTCTCCTCGGCTAAAATATGTCTGGACTGTCTATATTAAGAAACAAGGGGAAATTCAATGCTTGACCTGAGGGCTTTTATTGCAAACATTGTATTGAATGTCTGAATGCATTACTTGCATCTTCACTCATAGGTAGAGAGCGGGGGCATTGCAGACCAGAAGGGAGAGATTTTTGCGATTATGGATAGGGGGGTTAATTTTGTAATCATGAATGGGAGGGGATTGATATTGTGGATGGGCGGACAGGTAAAATTTGTAACAGAGAATGGGGGAGTTTTCGTTATGGATGTATAAATGCTGTACGAATTAATTTGCCAGTCTTTGTCAGTAAAACAGTAGGAATGAATTTTCCTGTCTTTGTCAGGAATAAATACTGTAAGAATGAATTTCTCTGTCTTTGTCAGTATGACATGCTGTAAGAATGATTTTGTCGATCTTTGTCAGTAATACATACTGTAAGAATGATTTTGTCAGTCAAATAGTAAGAATGAATTTGCCAGTCTTTGTCAGTAATACTGTAAGAATGAATTTGCCTGTCTTTGTCAGTTATACATACTGTAAGAATGAATTTGCCTGTCTTTGTCAGTAATGGAGGAAATTCTTGGGAAAGTGGGGAAGCGTACAGAAGCTGTGAGTCTTTATGCTGAACCCGAGGAGCATGTGATCACCTGCTGTGGACAGGCTTTATCCAGCTCTGAGAGTGAGTTTAAACTGAAGGAGAATGAATGTTCCCTGGCAGATGTGTGCGTGTGTGTGTATGTGTGCCTGTGTGCATGTGTGCCAACACGTGTGTGTGTTCATGTGCATGTGTGTGTGTGTGTATGTGTGCCTGTGTGCATGTGTGTGCATGCGTGCCAGCACGTGTGTGTGTTTGTGTGTGTGTGTGCCTGTGTGCATGTGTGCGTGTGCCTGTGCGCCAGCATGTTTGTGTGTGTGTGTGTATGTGTGTATGTATGTGCATGTGCATGTGTGTGTCCATGTGTGTGTGTGTGTATGTGCATGTGTGTGTGTATGTGTGTGTACCATCTACATGTATGTGATGTTACAATATATCCTCCTGAGAACCAAAACATTTAAGCTTTTTATTTGTTTAAATGTGTGTGTCTTGAATAAAACTATAACTTTTATTGAATGTCTCTTTTTTTTATTTAAGTTTCAGCATGGTAGAATATATGGTTCTTGAGGTTAAGACCAGAGACTCATGTCCCCCACAGGGGACAAAAAATAATAATTTCCAGGTTTTTCTATATTAATATAGAGAAAATTCTATATTATAAGGGCAGTAATAAAAAGAGCAGCGTTTGCACTGTGTCAGTATGCTGGCCTTTTAACCCAAGGCTGTTTCCCACCATACGGGGCTCACTGGAGAGCTGGTGTAATGGTGTATCTCCTGTTGCTGATGGCAGTCTGTGGCCACTCGTTCTGAGGAAATATTGCAGCTGGGGCACCCTCACCAGCATAAACCCTTCCTCTCCCTGGCGCCCCGGTGCATTCTGGGTAGCAACACGGCCGAAGGTCGAGGCTCGAACCTGCGACATCTGCTCTTTTCGGAGCCCGGCCCGCGTTCGCCACGGGTTCCGTCGCCAGCTGGACCCCTCGGGGGCGAGCGAACTCATCGGCAGTTCAGCAGAAATTCACAGGAACTCTGGCATCCAAACTGGCCCATTCATTCGCTCGCTACCTCCCCCCTATCAGCTCCCGGCATTTTTTTTTGAGTCGTGACCCACACCGTGCGTCGCCCATGCCCCCCCCCCAAGGAAACACACACCTGCCTTCATTTGGACGGGGTGATGTCATCGCCCGGACAGATCTGAGGCCTCACTCTGTTTCCACGGGGACCAGAGAACACCCACTGTGTGTTATCATTTTTTAAAATCACCTCTGTGGACTAAGGCCTTAATATGGGTCCACAAATTCGCAGACTGTGAGTTGCTCAGTGCTGGGGGGAGTCCCCTGGACCAAACTGCCCGGAAATTTCCAGGCTGATTGGGTTTGTGAAGTAACGGGCTATTCTTGTGCTCTCCGTAAGGTCGGGTGCAGGCCGCGGAGGGAGGGGGAGGAATTTTGAGGAGTGATGAAAGAGAGGGGGATTTCTCTTGTTTTTATTTTATGGCCGAGCGTGGGAGGCCTGGAATATGAAATCAGGGACGTTTGGAGCAGTAGGTGTTGTTCAACGTGTTCACCAGAGTCAACGAAAGGCAGACCAAACTAAACAAACAAAAACAAGCCTGCAAGCCTTGGAATAACAGGAAATCCTGCTCTTTTTTCCCTCTTTTTGGCTTCTGTCTTTTCAGTTCTTCGGTCCATATTTGGCAATGCGACTTGTGTGTGGGAGGAGGAAAATATTCATTATTCATATTTTTTCTCTCATTTTTCCCTTTCATTTGTGAACAAGGTCATTACCGGAAATACCACTCATTTGGTGAATTAAAGTATTTTCAAAGAAGTCATTAGAACTTTTTCTTCTTTTCTCAACTTTTTTTTTTTTTTAGAAAAATCTCTGATTCTCACTGGCATAATTGAATTGAATGGCGTTATTAATTAAAAACAGGCTAATGGCTGCGCTGATCTGGAGCCTTCTCCACTCTATGCACTTTATTCAGGAGAAGGCTGCCTCTCTCCCAGTCTGTGTTCAGTATAAATACAGTGTGCTTATTCCACACCTGGATGCAAATCTTTAAATTTAATTTCAGCACCTGCACAACTAATTGAGTACTAGGAAGCAAAAAACAATATAATATATCAACACTTTAAAAAATTTGAAATAAGAGTTGGTTACATTAGCTGTGGTTAGACTGACTAGTCATCTGGCCCCAAAGTCTTGCACAGACGTTATTCATTTTCTGTTTAGTTCATTTCTTGTTTGTACCACATCAGAGTAGCAAGCACTTTTAAAAGCCGTAATCCAGTGATTCCCAATCCTGTTGCTGAAGATCGACTGTCCTGTATGATTTCATTTCAACCCTAATTTGCCACATGACTCTGCTAATTAGCTGGTCAACGAGATCACTGCTGTTGAACGAGGTGTGCTTTGTGTGGGCTGGAGTGAAAATCTCCCGAACGGTAGATCTCCAGGAACAGGGTTTGGAGCCACTGCTGTAAACCATTTCCACCACTTCATGGAGTAAGCGGAGACTGTGGCCCCTGGATCTACAGTGAGCTTGCAGGGCCCGACTCACGGGGTCTCCTGTTTTGGGGATATAGGCTATGAGGATCAAGCCACTTCTCCAGCTGATGTTATCCATGGAACACGGAACGTTGCCGTAGTAACTGTTCCGGCAACACTATTGGCTCTTCCGATTCACACGACCGTGAACTATGGTTTATCTTTACGGCTGGATTGCATTCACGCATGACAGTGCCAGCAATTGTGGCTTACTATTCAGAGAAGCTAGCGACCGTTATACAGCTTTACAATGAAGAAGCAGTCATTCATGACATCTAACCTCCTGACCCATTTTAATGCATACGTACACCTATGGAAACTTTATAAATGTTTGTATAGCTATAGACAACATGGGTGTGGCGGTCATAGTCTATGCTATTGCTTTTATTCGCAAATACCCCTGGAAGGAAAGGTTCAGGGCAGGACTACTCCACTCCAGGTCCTGCAGGTATTTGCACCAGCCATACACTACACAAACATATTTCATTGACGCAAGGAGGTAAAGTAATTGGTGTAATCAGATAATGTAGTGTATGGTTCATGCAAATACCTGCAGCACCTGGAGTTGAGTAGCACTGGTTCAGGTTAAGGCTGCATTTGTGAGAGGGGTTTCTGTCTCAGGTGGGAGCGCAAACAACAGCACTTCAATTAGAGTCTCCTGTCTCTTACTGTTACCTGGCTACAACATCTGTGATTTCAGAAAATAGGCTCACAGATATCAAGCACCAAAAATATGATTAATTGGTTATTACTATTATTATTATTTATTGTTGTTGTAATTTTTTATTTTATTATTATAACCATAATAATAATAATAATAATTATTATTATTATTATTATTATTATTATTATTATTATTGTCCATCCATCCATCTATTGTCTATACTCGCTTATCCTGAGATGATGATGATGATGATTATTATTATTAATAATAAAATAAACTATTATTAGCATTAGCATTATTCTCAGAACCCAGAGAAGCCCACCATAGCACAGTGGTGTGTGTAAGAAACGGATCAAATGGAAAAGTACTGATGTTCTCCTCAGTGCTCACGCAGAACCCGGGAGAACTCCAGAGAGCTGGTCACAGCACAGGGAGGGGGCGGAGCCAAAAGCGAAGATCCATGTGGAAGGTGCGTAAATCGACCAGCCTCTGTGACATCATCACTGACGGCTGCCTGGGGCAACATCGGTTTATTTATCTTTCTTTCTGTTTTTTTTTTTTTTTTTACCGCTCTGTTTTTTCTCTTACTAATCTTATGAGGGCCCTGTTTCTGTTTTGATTCCGTTCCTGTTTTTTTTTTTTTGTTTCTTCTTCCTTCCCAATTTAGAACGAGAATGCGTCGGCAACACGGAGGTGATGTCACAGTCGCGCATTTTGCCGTTTACACAAAGCACGGCTGTTTGCCGGCTGCCTGAAGGCTCGACGGTTTGGCGCACATTCCAGCCTCAACTGGACAACCGGCCTATCTCAGCCCTCTACCTGCATGGAGCTGAAGGAAGACAGCGTTACCGGAAACGAATCAGTGACCTCTGACCTATCAGCTTGTACTGTTTACAGCACATAGTGTTTCGCCTATTTTTAGCCTTTTTGTTTTACTCTGACGGTTTTGCTTCGCCAAGCAGAAAAAACAAACAGACGATAAAGAATTTTTTTGTTGTAATAATAAAGAAAGAGAAAATTTGTTGTAGGCCTATCTCAAGACCAGGCATCAAGACCAGGGGTGTCCACACTTATTTGAAAAGATTTTTTGGTTGTTTGTTTCAGCCCCGCCTTATGACACCTGATTCTACTCATTAAGGTCTTGATTGAAGACCATGATTAGTTAATTATTTGAATTAGGTGAATTAGGTACGTTCTGTAGTACTGGGCTAAAGCAAAAACCTGCACCACACCAGGCCTTTTCGGATAAGATGGAGCACCCCTGCTAAATACTATAAAGACTGCTAATATATTTAATTTCATATTTTATTGCATATTTTGTTTCTTTCTCTCACTCACTCAATTACACACACACACACACACATACTCTCTCTCTCTCTCTCTCTCTCTCTCTCTCTCTCTCTCTCTCTCACTCTCTCTCTCATTTTTAGGTGCTTACTCCCCAAATTCAAAAGGGCCTGGTGATGCGAAAGGAGGACAGATTTCAGTCTGAGATCTGTCTTCGTCTTTCATGACCCATCTATCAGAAGTGCCTGTTCTTCAGTTAAAGTGCCTCCCCTGCTCTACGGTTAAAATAGCTCACCTGCTCTTCAGTTAAAATAGCTCACCTGCTCCTCAGTTAAAGTGATTCACCTGCTCTTCAGTTAAAGTGACTCCCCTGCTCTACGGTTAAAATAGCTCACCTGCTCTTCAGTTAAAGTGACTCACCTGCTCTTCAGTTAAAATAGCTCACCTGCTCTTCAGTTAAAATAGCTCACCTGCTCTTCAGTTAAAATAGCTCACCTGCTCTTCAGTTAAAATAGCTCATCTGCTCTTCAGGTAAAATAGACTCACCTGCTCTTCAGTTAAAATAGCTCACCTGCTCTTCAGTTAAAATAGCTCACCTGCTCTTCAGTTAAAATAGCTCACCTGCTCTTCAGTAAAATAGCTCACCTGCTCTTCAGTTAAAATGAGCTCACCTGCTCTTCAGGTAAAATAGCTCACCTGCTCTTCAGGTAAAGTGACTCACATGCTCTTCAGTTAAAATGGCTGAAGCGAAGGCATTGTGATCTCAGAAACTAACAGACAGGACCACCTCTGGGCACAGGCCTCAGGGGCGGTTGCCTGGGGCGCCAAATGAATGGGGGGGAGGGGGAGGAGGTGCAGAGAAATCCCCACATTTTTGCAAGTGTACTGCTCTCTTTATTCAGACATGTCCACAGTTCTGCCTGAATGTGCACGTGATTGGGTTCGCTTTGCTGGGAAGCTTCGGTCTTCAGTCCTGCGGCCCGGTGTTCCCCCTCAAGCCCCGCTCAGACACAACAAGCTGTTGTTGGAAGGCTGCCCCCGTTGCTCACGCTGCACGCGGACGTCCGCCCCCGCTGACGGCTTCATTACCGCGGTAACACCGGTCGCCTTCGCCGCTTTCCCGTTCGCTCGCGAAAAACTCCGACCGCTCGTCCGGTAAATGTCGCTAATCACGCGGTAAGAGACGCGTCTGGCGCACAGCAGGAACGACACGTGCGCGCGCGTGTGTGTGGGTTTGAGTGCGCTCTGGCACCCCGACGCAGGGCTTTTACTGTAAAGGGAGCGTCGGATAAGCGAGAGGGGAACGGTACGGTCAGT
>CM045896.1:38099779-38149779 GCA_025169545.1 Anguilla japonica
ACCTCCTTCCAGATGGCGGGAGGGCAGAGATTCTGTGTGTGGGGTGGGAGGGGTCCCACTAGCTGCTCCACCTCCATACTGTGTGTGAAGTTTCATCATTGATCTTCACTCCTGGTCTTCAATCAGTTAAAGCAGTGGATTACCCAGTTAACTCGCCTCCCTGGGTTTCTTGGGTCTGAACTGGTTGCTGATGTGAAGGCGAGAACAAGGTCTAGCCGACCCTTCGGCTGTCTGGGACCAGGGATGAAGTGTCACTGTAGTATGGGGTCGGTGCAGGGGGCTGGGGGAGTTGGTGGGTCGGTGCTGGGGGAGTTGGTGGATGGGTGCTGTCACTGGGGGCAGGTGCATTTTGAACCAATGGAAAAACTCACCTGAAACTTGGCTGGTCCCAAACAAAGTTGGTGTCCCCAAAAAAATGAAGACAGGGGTTCTTCCCAAAACCGCCATGAGACCTTTTTTCTGTCTTCAGTGAGATAGAAGAGGGGCGGGCAGGGGGAGGGGGGCTTCCAAAAACAATCCTGCCAACGATGAGGTAATCCAAACTGCAGGTTTTTCAGATTTCAAAACAGAGGAAGGAATGAGCTCATTATTTCTGGTAAATCCATTTATGAAATTCTCAAAGCTGCTCGAACCAGAGCCCAAAAGGCATATTTTGATACTATATTTCACTTTACAAAGACAGATTTTATCAATGAAGCTGAATTTCTGCAAGTATTTTTACAAAATGCTCCCATACACTCAGGGTTCACACAGGAGAATGTATGATAACATGTTAAAACTGATATGCATATATATATATATATATATATATATATATGTGTGTGTGTGTGTGTGTGTGTGTTTAAATATGTGCCTGTGCCAACATTCATCTGTGGGGCATACAATGAGGTGAATGGGATTTGATGATGTGCTGGTGCCCCCTGCTGGAAATTCACTGTATTACACAGCACACTTGGCCAGTCGATCTTATTCTGTCCACTTAGTAAGAATGTATAAATATCAGCTCAGTAGTGCTTGTGTCTTGTGCCTTTTTTGCAATGGCTGTGACAACCATATTATTTTGTTTCTTTATATTTGTGTCACATTAGACTTTTTTATTTTTATACTTTCATATGGCCTTAATATAGCTTTATACATCCTGTAAACAAAACATATCATATCATTGCTGGAGCTTTTTCGGTGAAGCATTGTACAATAATTTGCTTTTGTGTTCCACAACACCAAACCCTGAAAATGTCTATATACAGCTTTCAAGTTGTGAATTCTTGCATTTTTAATATCACTCTCTTCAGCCGGGGGAAGTTCTGTCAATGGATGTATGCTCCTGCTCTATTTCAAATGACATTTCTAATTGGATAGTGAACAATCAGCAACATGTTTTGCAGTTTAATTTACATTGTGACATCAGTGCCTGCATAATTTGACACATGATTAAAATTCACATTCAAAAATCCAATTTGCATTTTAATGTTTGCATTTGCATATTGTCTGCCAAATTTACAATGGGGAAGAAAAAAAATTCCATTTGACATCTAATTTTCTAAGTGCTACCAGATATCACCTTCTCATATTGAAAGAGGACTATGGAATATGAAAAGAATATGGAATACATTTATCCCTGTTTGGCACAGACATAAATATTTATTTTTTTTAAATATTTTCTCCAAATAGAGTTCACTTTCTGGTGTTTTTTAAATTTTAAAAAATATTTTCTCCAAAGAGAGTTCACTTTCTGGTGTTTTTGGTATTTATCCGTTTTAGTGTATAATTATAATAATAAATAGTGTATAGTTCATTGCTCCAGACCGTTATAGTGTGCATTGAAGGGTATTTTAGATATTTAGTCTCTGATGACCTGCTGGCTTTAGATTGGTAGGTATTGGGCATTAGGTGATTCGTCATCTAAAGCAAAAAAAAAAAAAAAAAAATTCAACATTTGTCAGTGTTAAAAACATCAGGAGGATCTATCTGAATTTTAACCCTTTGATGAGTAGGTCATTTGGAATTTTTTATTTATTTTTTTATTTTTTTCAAAATTCTAAGTCATTGTTCTATAACTCCATTGCTTTCAATTGTCACCAACTGAAAGTTAACGTTTAAAATTCAATAAAGTATAATTCTACAGATCTTATTGTTGACGATGCACGTCCATAAATAAGCCTAATTTTTGTGTCGAAATGCTGCATTTGCACTTCAGAGACATGTTGTTTTACATATATTTGTGATTCTCACTTTAGAGATGTAAGTTTTTGTGTTTGTTTTCCTTCTGTTTCTGTGTTTTGCACTTCAGAGCCAGTGTAAGATCACCCCCTACTGGCTCATCAACAGTACTACCAGCAGTAACACGGCTTTCTCTGTTCTTCCGCCAGAGCAGTACCCAAACCAGCTTAGCTTTAGCCACCCAGGTGGAAAAGGCTTTTTCCACCAAAAGTACCCAGAACTTTTAGTCCCAGGAACTACTTTTCAAGGAACTAAAAGGTTCCTTCAGCCCATTGTTTTCTGCATTTCCAGTTGTTGACAGTCTCTAACCTGTGACTAAATCGCTTTCCTGCAAACACATTTTCAGTTCCCAGAACTTTTCCGGCATGTTACTGTAAACGTTCTCAAAATTTTCATCGGTCTGGTTTCCCACTGTCCTTTGAGTGCTATTGTTTTTCACAGAACTTTGCAGGAATGATCTTAGAAACATTATTTTATTATTCCAGTTTCCATCCATTTATGGATGTTCATTCAAGTGAGTATGATCTGGAATTTCAGCAATGTTTGAAGAATATGGAATTTTAATGCATTCAGAACGTGCATTTACATTCAGAACATTCTTAAAATGTTTCTGACACTCATCCTATGTGATATTTTTACATCTCTAAATGACACTGACGTTATTAGCAAGCTTGCATGTGACATGCCTGGAACTTTTTTTAGATGTATTTCAGGGAACTTGTCAAATCTTGTCACCTCGTACATATCTGAAACACAGTATACGGAGGAACAAAACATTGGGCCTCATTCACAAAACTTTTCTTAAATGATTCTTATTTTTGTTCTTAAAAATGTTCCAGCGAACAACCAATATGGGATTCATGTCACATGTCCTGACCTTTGTTTTAATGCATATCCCAGGTGTATGAGGTGATGAATGCTGTCTGTTTGTAAATTTTATGCGCAATCCTGTTCATGCGATTCGCATAAGGAAACGTCCCTGAACAAATACAGATAAGAAAGAAATGATGAATGCCAAAATATTCTTTAAAATGTTCTTACACACAGTTTACGATCAAATGTGATCGTACGCATGTTTCGTGAATGAGGCACATTGTGTACAAGACAGGTGTTGTACTCAGGACTACACATAGTACAAGTGAACAGGACTGGAATAATACAATACAACAAATACAATAAATATGCAGGGCAGTGTAAAATGGATACGTGTACGAGACTGTCATGCACAAGACCACTCCAGACCTGGGTCAAATACATATATGTTTGGGATTTAAGTACTTTTCTACGCTTTACTGATCTTATCTGGTGTATTGGAACCAATGAAATGCTCGCAAAAAGTGCAAACCCGCCTTCTGGTCATATTGGCAGGCTCAATTACACCAGCAAGATCAACAGAGCACAGAAAAGTATTTGAATCCAAAACAAATATGTATTGAACCCAGGTCAGAACTACTCATAGTGCAAGTGACCTGACAGGGGCAATGCAATGAATACACAGGACAGTTTAACATGAAGTGGATACACAGTACTCAAAGGATGAATGTAGAATCGTAGATGCAACCCAGCATTAAGAGTTCAGTTGGTTCAAAAAGAGCAAAGGAGTGAAAAGGAGTCCAGAGAGACTGTAGTGCAGCAGATGAATTCTGTGAACGTGGCATCAGTCAGGACGGCCCCCAAGATGGATGGGTGCCGTCAATCAGTGGTTGCTTTGCAACAGCAGACTTCCAAATAGAATTCAGTGAAATGGCTAATGCAAATTGGGGGGGGTACGGTAAGTCTAAGGGTTGAGGCAAGTTTACAATTGTGTTCAGCAGCTTGAAGAAAGGTTAGAACATGGCTTTGTTAGTGATTTTGAATGAACCAATCATTTTCTCTAGTAGCATGTGTACCCATGACCATGACAAACTTTATAATTAATGAATATTTTTTCAGGGAAAACCTTTTTTTTTTTAATGACTTCAAACATATTATTTTGCATTTGTAGCATTGTATTCACAATATTTACCTTGTTTTTCATCCATTTTAAATGGGTATTCTGATGTTTTCAAAGGTACCTATGGCTTCAATTAGGATTTAGGGCTCAAATTAGGGTTGGGGTAAGGGTTAGGGATAGGAAATCAGTAAGTCTGAGGGTTGAGGGAAGTTTACAGTTGTGTTCAGCAGCTTGAAGAAAGGTTAAAACATGGCTTTGTTAATGATTTTGAATGAACCAATCATTTTCTCTATTAGCATGTGTACCTGTGACCATGCATAATAAATGCATATTTATTTAGAGAAAACTTTTTTTTTTTTTTTAAAAACCTCAAACATATTAGTTTGCATTTTATTATTATATTAATGATATTTACCTTGTTTTTTGACTATTTTAAATGAGTTTTCTGGTGTTTTTAAAGGTACCTATGGCTTCAATTAGGTTTTAGGGCTCAAAATAGGGTTCAGCTAGGGTTAGGTTATAAATGCATTTTTTTTTCAGGGAATCTTTTTTTTTTAAACCTCAAACATATTATTTTGCATTTGTATCATTGTATTCATGATATTTACCTTGTTTTCCATCCATTTAAAATGGTGGTTAAGCCCAGCTCATTACGTTAGAGCGAATGGAGGTGGAGACCTTCACGATGCAGGTGGCCTTGCTGGGGCAGCATTTGTGATAAATGTCCTGAATGGAGGGGAGGGAGGGAGAACCCAATGATGTTTTTGTCTTGTGGTCCGAGGCACTGCAATTCCCATGTCAGGTAGCGATACAGCTAGTCTCAGTGGTACCCCTGAGGATTGATCAGGAGGGGTGGGGGGGTTGGTGGTGGAGTGGGGGGGGGGGGGGGGGGGGGGGGGGGGGTGTTGCTTGCCCTCTGCATTCTTCATAAGAAATGTCAATCAATCAATCAATCATCCTTTATTCATATCACATTTCATGCACCTTAGTGCAACACAAAGTGTTTCACAAGCTGTTGTGCTTTCTCGGCTAGGGTGGTGATATCAAGGGTCCATTAGAAGTCATGTGGAATGTGCACAATGTACAACGTTCTTGTTCAGGAATAATGGACATGTTTAAGACTTGTCTGAGGAACATTCTTGTCGGAACGTTATTCCGCAACCAAACGGGAATCTAACCTGGTGGTTTCGGAAGCAGAAGACTTAAAAGGGCATTTCTGGATGACTGATCATGGTCACCATCATGGTTTCAGTGGAGCGGAAAGGTCTGAGCGGGGTGTGGGGTTTGGAGATTGGAGGTGTGGTGGAGTTGTTCCAGTATCTCAGGGGTGTGCAACCCTGGTCCTGGAGAGTCACAAGTCTGTGCTGGTTTTTGTTTTCACCTTAAAATCAGCACCCAGTTCAGACCCAATTCGCCAGGGGGAAATAGTTGACTGTGTAATGAAGTGTTTTAATTGGTTACTCAAGTGCAAAATAACAACACAAAGGACCAGCATAGCGACCCCTGCAGGAGCTGCGCTGTAGGTCAAGGGTGCACAACTCCGGTCCTGGAGGGGTGGTCCATGTGCTGGTTTTTGCTCCAACCAGTTACCTTCATTTTAGTTTCCTAACCGCTCTGTAAATTATGTTACTTCACTCCTGTACTTGAGCATAGTGGATGTATTTGGGATACACTCGTAATCTGTGGCTGTGGCTGGTGCTTAGGCAAATGTCAGGTCAAGATATGATTGAGATAATTAAATAATTAGGAGCAGAAGTTGGCACGAAATCCTGAAATGGATCAGCACTTTTTGTGCACCCCAGCTGTGGGTGAATAGCATGTTTTCAGATGTTATGCCAGCAGTATGAAGTGAGGGCATAGTGATGGTCACATGGTCACTAATGTGGTGCTGCAGGTTGAAAGCTGGTTCAGCTGCACTGCCTAACTGGGTCAGACTGATGGAATTGTTTTGGTCACAGGTCTGGCGCATCTTACCTCTCTGAGTACTGTAAGTAGATAGAGGATGTGCACAGATATTTCGTCAGCTTCAGGAGGGTGTACACTACAGAGGAAGCCTGACATAGCCAGGGTTACTTTGCGTTAGCTGGCTTCACAAAACCTAACAACTGCAAAGCGGCAGATCCGGCATCACAAAGGTGGCTATCCACTTACTAAGTGAACACGGGCTTTGTTAATCAGGCTCTGTGCAAGTTCCCATAAAAGTGGCAATGTCAGCCAAAAATGAGCCTATCGCAGTACAGCATGGACCATAGTCTAGCAGCACATTTCTCACCTGAGGAGAAGAGACTGATATGGACGGATACAATGAACAGACACAGAGAACATAAAATAGCCATAATGGCAAAAAGTAGCACTGTTGCCAGCAATGATGTCAGGGATGGGGGTTTTGGCAAAAAAAAAATGCTAATAGTTTTAAAATGCTAATAGTGTAAATTTGTTATTTTAATAGCTTACGGGGTTAAAAACCTGGGGTTAAAGCTTAAGATAGCTCACTGACCCCGCAATCTTTCTTCGTAGTACACCTCTCCGGACCAGGTGATACGTGCAGCGTAAGTTACCATGGTGATATACCCCGATTTAGTGAGTCAGGTTTGTGATACAGAACATCCAGGGTTAAAGCCTAAATTGGCTCACTAATTTTGCTTCATAGTACACCCCTCAGGCCTGTATATCTCAAAGCAGTTTGCTTGCATTCCTTTATATCAGGGATGCCACCCTGTTCCAGGTTCCAGAGCTTTGGAGTAGACGCCTAGGTGGAGCATACCTAACAGTCATACGCCCATCATTTACTGAATGCCCAGGACAAAGAGCCATAAATGACATTTTGCATGACAATATAATCCAGTGTGCACCAAGTAACCCAAAATCTCATGATCCTAAATTTGAAAAGGAGTTGTAGAACACACCCCTGTCATCACTACAGTGTTTTGAGTTAGAAACAGTTAAGAAAGTTTGACAAATGTTTTGTTAAATTTTTGGTTGATGGATCAAAAGTCTGGCTAGCCTCGTTGTGGTGTGGGGATGGCTGGGTTAAGCAGCCACACCTGCCCTGGGTCAAGTTAATTAGACCTGGCCAATTGGATAATTGGTTAGGAATTGGAGAATTGGCCAGGCTAATTGGACCCAGGAACAGGAGTGGCTGCACCTGTGCGTAGTGAGGTAATCACTGCGCACAGGTTAAATCTGCCATCCCCACACACAGAAGGAAGCCTCTCTGTCATGACAGTGTTTTTACATCTGCTCACTTGGCTGTAACATCTTGCCAAACCCTTGGAAATAAATCTGGACTGTTTTGAACATCTTCTCCCTGTGTCTCTGTGCTGGAGGGGCCCTTGGAAAGCCACTTCGGTGGCCTGTGGCAGGCGTGTTTTCCACAGTGGCGCCCAACGTGGGGCTTCTCCAGTACAAGGAAGAGGCACAGGAGGGCCAGCCAGGAGGCACACTGGAGGAGGGGCAGCTGAGGTGTTCCTGACAGGGCTTCGGGCGGATCCTCCAGGCCAGGGACAGGGAGCAGGAGATGACCGGGGAAGGGAAGGAAGCGATCCTCAGCTGGAACGCTGAGGAGCTGGACCTGGCCGGGAAGGCAGGTCAGCTACGGGCAGTGCACAAGAGGTGGTCGCGCCGTGAGCTGGACTTGGCCGGGAAGGCGGGTCAGCTACGGGCGGCGCACAAGAGGTGGCCGCGCCGTTTCGCTTCCTTTTGTCCCTTTTGTTGTTTTAGTTTGTTGTTTTTGGCCTGGTTAGTTTGCCCGGAGCCCATGAGGGGGTAAGCCTGCAGCTGCCTGCCAGCAGAGCCGACTGGCGGCCTCCACAGCTACGAGGGTTCCTGGTCCCCCGCGCCGCAAGGAAGCAAGCCCACCAGCCCAGCCACCCCACCACAGCCCCTGGAACAGCCCAAGCCCGGTGACGCCCCCACCAGCCAGCAGAGCAGCCCAGGACTTCCCGCGCTCCGGGAGGGAGGAGGAAGAAGGGCTGCCTTGTCGTCCGGGGGAGGGTCACAGCATGTACTGGACTGTTCCGAGGCCACCCACCCTGACTCTTTTGTGGAGTGTTTTTATTTATTTTTTTGTTTGTCTTTTTCTTTGTTGGTGGTGGTGGGGGGGGGGGTAGGGGGGGGGGTAGGGGGGGGGGTAGGGTTCTCCCTGGCCTCAGTTTGGCGTTGGGGGTATGTGGTGTGGGGATGGCTGGGTTAAGCAGCCACACCTGCCCTGGGTCAAGTTAATTAGACCTGGCCAATTGGATAATTGGTTAGGAATTGGAGAATTGGCCAGGCTAATTGGACCCAGGAACAGGAGTGGCTGCACCTGTGCGTAGTGAGGTAATCACTGCGCACAGGTTAAATCTGCCATCCCCACCCACAGAAGAGAAGCCTCTCTGTCATGACAGTGTTTTTACATCTGCTTCTTTGGCTGTAACATCTTGCCAAACCCTTGGAAATAAATCTGGACTGTTGGAACAACATCTCCCTGTGTCTCTGTGCTGGAGGGCCCCAAGGAAAGCCACTTCGGTGGCCTGTGGCAGGCGTGTTTGCCACACTCGTTTTTTTTCACAAGACAATATTTTCCTATGAAAAATCTGCCTCCCTTGTCAGTGTACTCGATGTACTCTAAAAGAGACACGGTGCCAGAACCAGGAAAAGGCAAAAAAAACATTTAGACGGGCAAAGTTATTCAGCCTAAACTCCACATGGAATTTAATACAGTGGCAGTCTACTGGCTAAGGCTTTTACCTGCAGGGGTTGCAGGTTCAAATTTTAGTTTGAACTGAACTGTTTCAGTAAAACATTTAGCTGTATAAATAAACAGAATGTAAGTAGCTCTGGACAGTGACGTCTCTTCAGCAAATGAAGAATGCTAATGATTTCACAAATAGAGTTAAAAAAGTTCAAGTGACATTTCCCAATATTTCAAATGACTTGTCCACTGTCACAAGAGACAGACAATAATGACTTAGGCTATTTTCTGGGAAAATCATTTTTTTTCATTTAAAGGAATGTACGGTCTCAAGTTTTCATTTTAGCCAGCTTTATTTTTACTGAAGAAGTCCTTGGGTACCAGTGGCAGCACTGGAGTTCATCTGGGGGTAAACAAACCCACAACTTGCTCAAACCCAGCTTCATCCCCTGGGGAAGCACCACATAACAATAATCGATATTTCTCTGACCGCGTTGGCCGACGCTGCCCTGTTTTTACATCACAATGCAATTTCCAAATTTCCACGCCCATCAAAGATGTAGAGCACCGATGCCAATCTATGAAGGTGGAAAAATTTGACTGATTTTATTTGTAAAACAAATTCTTTCAACTTAGAGAGAGAGAGAACATGCCATCCCCATTGGCTATTGAGGAAGATGGGAAGCCTCAAGTGAAGTCATTCACACACAAGTTGTCACAAAATACAGCTAGAAGCTGACCCAACTTTGTAAGTGTATATTTTGCTTGATATAGTATCAAGATGTCCAATTTACTCCAGTGAGGTAGCAATTCGCTGGCCTAGCTTCAGCTAGGCACAACCTGCAGGAACTGAAGCTCCACTTGTGTAAATTCATCATTTGAAAGTGCAGTAAAATATGCAGACAGCATTGTAGTGGATGTACTGTGTAAATGTGAGAACTCACACAAAACATTCCATGCCTGTGTGTCAGTGGATGAGCAAAGCGAGATGTCTTCTGCGATTACCCCCCCCCCCCACCCCCCACCCCAAAACGCTGGCATGTTCAAACAAGGGATCGAGCTGGCAAAAATATAGTGTGTTCCGTAGTCTTGTTTCTTTCATGTACTTGGGGCAGCAGTGTAGTATAATGGGTAACCTAAAGGTCACAGGTTCGATTCCCAGGTAGAACACTGCCGTTCTACCCTTGAGCTTAACTGCTTCATTGCTTCAGTGTATATCCAGCTGTATAAATGGACGCAATGTAAAATGCTGTGTAAAAAGTTATGCAAGCCGCTCTGGATAAGAGCGTCTGCTAAATGCCTGTAATGTAATGAAATGTAATGTAATGCACCCCACTGACATGTTTGAAAACCACTGAAGCAAGCTACAAGAGCGACAAGGGTTGTGTGCTTTCCTACACAGTGCATCATATGTACCTACCCACTCTCTCTCTCTCTCTCATATACAGTGAGCCAGTGGCGGACTCAGGCTGTTTGAAGGGCAGGGGCGAAAAAATAAAAAGGGCACCTAATCCACGACATGGGGCCCCACCAGTGCGCAAAAAGCTATGATGCATCGTGTTTTCTCACTTGGAAGGGCATCTAAGAGGGCACTTCATGAGTTTTTTTCATCAGAAAGGCACCTGTAGGGAACCTCAGGTTTATCCCATTGTAAGGGCACCTATA
This sequence comes from Anguilla japonica, assembly GCA_025169545.1. Taxonomy (NCBI): domain Eukaryota; kingdom Metazoa; phylum Chordata; class Actinopteri; order Anguilliformes; family Anguillidae; genus Anguilla; species Anguilla japonica. The sequence continues at coordinate 38,110,270 of CM045896.1, forward strand.
TGGCACCACATCACATTTTCTCCACTGGAGGGGCATCGATTAGGAAACTTCCCCATATTCTCACGCATGTAGGGACACCCTTTACAGCACTGCATCACATTTTATCCACTGGAGGGGCATCCATTAGGAAACTTCCCCATATTCTCACGCATGTAGGGACACCCTTTACAGCACTGCATCACATTTTCTCCACTGGAGGGGCACTTCTTCATTTGAGGGGCACCTAATTGAGCCCCCCCCCGTGTCCGCCAGTGCAGTGAGCTCTATAATGTTTGAGATGACAACATTTTTTTTTCTTGATTTGGCTCTGCACTCAACAATTTTAGACTTGTAATCAAACAATTCACATGTGGTTATAGTGCACATTCTCAGGTTTTATTTAATGGTATTTATTCACACACTTTGGGTTCACCATGTAGAAACTGGAGATCTTTTTACTCATAGTCCCCCCCCCCACCCCACATTAACATAATGTTATGTTAATGAAATTAGTCATGTTTAGTCTGTGATAGATAGACATCACCAGGTGCTCAGTATCTTCAGGGTGGTGCTCTGCCAGGCCTGTACTGCAGCCATCTTGAACTCCTGCTTGTTTCGGGGGCTAGTTGCCTTACATTTTCTCTGTAGCACGAGATACCGAGAAACGCATATTCAGTGCATTTCAGTGCGTTGCGTATTCAGCTCGGGAGAATGACTTGGCCGGTCATGAATTTTCCGGTTTTTGTAAAACTCCTTTGTTGCTTTTGCAGTAGGTTTGGGATCATTGTCTTGCTGTAGGCTGAAACAATGTCCAAAGAGTTAGGAGGCATTTGCTTGAACTTGAGCGGATAATATGCTTCTGTACACTTCAGAATACATCTTGCTGCTGCTATCAGCAGTTATATCATTAAGGAAGACAACTGAGCCAGTACCTGTGGCTGTACATAGCAAAACCAAAACACCCCCACCACCATGTTTCACAGATGGGTGGGGGGGGGGGGGGGGGGGGGGGGGGGGTTGCTTTAGATCTCGGGCAGTTCCTTTTGGCCTCCACACTTTGCTCTTGCCATCACCCTGATTCAAGTGAATCTTGGTCTCATCTGTCCACAATAATTCTTTCCAGAACTCTCTTTTATGCATTTCTTAGCAAACTGCAACCTGGCCATCCTGCTTTGCAGTGAACTAGTGGTGTGCATCTTGCAGTGTACCCCCTGCATTTCTGATGATAAAGTCTTCTGCAGATAGCAGTCACTGACACATCCAGACCTGCCTCCTGAAGAGTGCTTCTGATCTGTCGGACTGATGTTTGAGGGTTTTTCTTCATTATGGTGAGAATTTTTCGGTCATCAACTGCAGAGGTCTTCCTTGGCCTGCTGGGCCCTTTGTGATTACTGAGCTCAGCAGGGATGCCTTTCTTTTTGATGATGCTCTGAACAGTTGAGCAAACCTAAGTAAACCTGAGGTTTAGGTAAACCTAAGCTTAAGCTTATGTCTCTTGACTGTTTTTTCTTCTAATTATTTCTCAGCCTCATAATGGCTTCTTTGACTTTCATTGGCAGAACTCTGGTCCTCATGTTGACAAAATCCCGTAACAGACTCCAAAGGCAATCAAAGGGCTAAAATCAAGACTAGACATGGAAAGCTCCCCTATACCTGCACTAATATAGCAATTGAACACACCTGACCCATCAGAGACACCTGTGAAGCCATTTGTCCCAAACATTATGGTGCCCTGAAATGGGGGGACTATGTATAAAAAAATGCTGTCATTTCTACATGGTGAAATCAAAGTTCATAAAATACCCTAAAATAGAAGCTGAAAATGTGTTTGATTACAAATCGAAAATTCTGGATTACAGAGCCAAAAAAAAAAAAAAAAGTATTTGTCCCAAACATTATTAAGCCCAATTTAGAGCTCAAGTCAATCACCTGACCTGGATCCAACCGAACATGCAATTCACTTGCTGAAGACTGAAGGCAAACATCCCCTGAAACAAGCAGGAGCTGAAGATGGCTACAGTACAGGCCTGGCAGAGCATCACCAGGGAAGATACCCAGTGTCCGGTGATGTCATTGGGTCACAGACAATCATCAAAATGCAAAGGATTTGCAAGCAAGCACTAAACGTGAAGACTTTAAGGGGCTATGTATAAGAAGGGCCCTACAAGGATCACTGGATATGGATGTAGATGCCCTTAAATTAAAGCTGACGGTCTGCAATTTAATTACCTCATATTCATAGTTTAATTTCAAATCCAATGTGCTGGAGTACAGAGCCAAAATAACGAGGACAAATGTCACTGTCCAAATACTTATGGACTGCAAAAAAATGAAATGAAATACAAAAAAAAAAAAAAAAAATCAGACTAAAATTGTCATTGTTGTGCCAAAGGAAGGACAGCATGTAAAATCCTGGAGTTTTTTTCCCCTCAAACTTGCTTCCAAATTCTAATTATACTGGAACACAATTAATTGACAAGCCTACATACCATTACTGTCAGCAGTAGATTTTATGAGGACAGCTGTAATGACAAGCTTAATGTGCTCTTAGTCATTTTTAAGAGGGTGAAAGCGCAGTGGAAGCCATCTTTGTTTATTTATTTATTTATTTATTAGCGCGCAATATATTGTTAATGTAATAGATTTCAAAATAAATTCGTTTAAATTCATCAGTTATTTTTACCCTATGATAGAAATTGTAGTCCATAAATTTCACTTGAATCTGTTGACATTTGATCCGCATGAGGATCTGTTTTCTACTTCAACGTTATTTTATTATTTTTTTACACGCCCATGGAAAACTAAACGTGCATAGAATCTCACGCGTCTAACCTTGCAATCGCGAGGCCAGGGCTGTGTTTTCAGAATTTCCAAGCTTTTTTTCTTTTTCAATTTAAATTTTTTGACGTGAGGGGGTTGAAATTTATCTTCTGAAATTTGCTGGCCAACCATAACCTCCCCAGGGTTTTATAACACAAAAACAACGCAACGGGGTTTCCTTCGTTTTTCTTGTATTCATTCATTCATTTATTAAAACTTAATTTTGTTAGGAAAGTCCAGTTACGACAAATAACCTTTTTTGGAGGATAGACTTGGCCAATTAATAAAAACATGTGCATCTCAAAGAAAATCCCACTGCAACAACTGTCATCATCACTCTTTTTAGCAACAATTGAGACAATTCTGTTCGGAAGCAAGTTAACAGAAAATAGTCTCTATATTCTTTATATGCACACATGGGTGGGTGCACTTCAGAGCTAAACCAATAATTAACTGTCTTTTATTACACCGAAAGAGAAGCGTGCTATGAATTAATCTAGATATTTTATTTACAGATTCACAAGTGTGGGAAGCAAGAAATTTATTTCATAATAATAATAACACTTATTTTACATTTTCCCGAGAGTATGCATGTTTTCCAGATGATCTATGAAACAATTTGGCGTTGCTGAATTAATGTGCTTTTCATGACTTTGTGGAGCTGAAGAAAAGAGGTTTACCAGGTAGGCTACCACATTTCCATGCATCTTTCCAAAATCATGTCTTTTATTTGTTGAAGTTCGCAGTTTTTTAACAACCGAAACTAATTTGATTACCCTTTACGATACTAAAAACAACGATTTTGTAGGTTTCATATGTCGGGAGGATTATCGTCTCAAACGTACATTGCTGACGATTTTTTAAGCATTTAAACTTGATCAGCAATGCCAATGATGGGCCTATATGTTTTAGTCTAGTCAAATCTTTGCGTGTGCTTTCCTGCAGATTGCTTAACGTTTTAACTTTCCTTAGCCTATTCGTTAAAAACGGTGTCTACAAATGCTGCGCCCAGAAAGACCATTTCCCACTTCCTCGACAGTAAACTTACTGTAAACTAGCTACTTTCCCAAGTTCACTACTTCAAATCTAGAATTGAAATTTCCTGCGAAACTTTACGGTCGTTCTGCCGCTGTGTCGGCTCCGCGCTCGCTGTATTGCTGGGTCAGGCGAGCTCTGCAAGCTCGATTCTACCCTTGTGTGATGGCGGACTACTGAGCACCGAAGGCGCCGCAGTTTACAGCTTGCCAGCGGCTTGAGTTGCGAGCCCGGAGAGCCTCAGAGGATCACTATTGTAAAAGACACGGACACCACCATTTAGCGAAATTCGCTGTTTGTCTCGGAAGAAGGATTCCTTTTACTTTATTTTTAAACGTGCGACCAGTACCATCCGCCGAGATTTCGGAGCTTCTCCAGAAATACGAGAAACGTTTTCCGTATGCGCCGCATCATTCTGGGAGGTAACTAACATGTCTAGTTCCTACTGTACTTTTTTTTCCGAATCGGAAATGTGAGAATTAGAAATTTTTGCAGGCCGCACATGGCTAATGCAACGATGCGCTACAGCGAGTTTTCATGCGGGATCCCCGCATCTCCCCGCCCGCGCCGGAATGCTTGGCTGTTAGGCAGTCTAGCCAGCTAGCACGCTGGTAAAGTATCTGTTGAATTAATAAAGTCGTTTTAAAATAAACTTTTGAATGGCACTTTAGCTTGATGGCGAATTTAGGCGATGCAATTTCTAGTCTTTGCCAAGTTTGTGATCTTAAAGCTTTTTAAAACTATTGTGGGAAGAACGTGAAGGGCACGGAACAATCTGAAAACACAAAAACCTCGCGCAGCCATATTTAGTGGCATTTCCCGTTTTTTTTTTCTTTTTCTATTTACCTATGATTCGTTTTAACGCCGCAAGTATTCAAATGGTAGCCTAGCCAATTGTTAATCTTTGATTTACGGTATGGATCGTCTTTGAAAATCTTTGTGTTGTAAAATCTGAGTCTTGTTTGTAGAGAATTTTTGCTCTGAAAGATTTTTAAGGTAATTTCTTTTATCAAATTAGCGCCACCTGTCGGCAGATATTTCTTGAAAATAAGAAATTACAATTAATTTGTTGTACTTTTACAGTTATTTAAATTCCTGCGGAAAATACAAATATTTTAACAATTGTTTTGTTGAATTTTGAGGTTTTTGCGCTTGAATAACGGTAATTTTTTTCAGAAATGCTATTTTTTCCTCTTGTCATTTTACCTAGTGTGATTTGACCCGAGGTCCTCATTTTCAGTCAAAATCAAAGATATTGCAGAATTATATCTCGATTAAACCCGGAAAATAATTGAAGTGCGGCTCGCCGCCTAACCACAGTGAAATCAATTGAACGGTGTTTGTAAATATTACTTGGCCAGGAAGGCTTTCTCTTAGCCACATTTGAATGAGAAACGGAAGACCAGTCATAATGCTGTGTACATGGTGCGATACAAATTGTGTAAACTCTGCACAACTAATTTTACAGTTGTTCTTATTCTGTTGTTTGTGTACAGATATTTATTTTGTTATTTATTTATGTGGTTTTTACAATTTATTTATATATATATATAATATAATATAATATATATATATATATATATATATATATATATATATATATAAATTCATTTATTGTCTTTTATAAATATCTCTTTTCAAAATGTGTTTGGTGAGCTTTGTAGGGGAGGAGACCTGGAGAAGCCAGGAAGATGTTATTAAAAAGCAGTTGAGTAAGAACCATTCTCTGTTCTGTTCAGAAGCTGTTTTCTAGCTTTTGGAAGCGGTTCTACATTAGAAATAATCTTGCTCAGTTTATTTCTGCCACAAGAACTGACACAAAGCAAATGCAATAATGCAGTCAACGCATAAATAAATGGGCTTTTTTTTTTGCGACACAGCAAGTTTGACGTGCTGTGGCAGTTATGAATGCATGTCAGTTTAATCTATTTTTGTATTACTTTGGAACATTTTGCTGTGTGTGAGACAAAGGTCTCTCTTTATTTTCTTTTTGTTGTTGTTGTTGTTTTTTTTTTATGTTATTTGTATTTTTGTCATTGGGTCCAGAACAAATCAAAACAGAAAGTAGTATCACAGAACAGGTAAAAAAAAAAAAAAAGATTGCATTCAAATGGAAACAGAGAATTCTTGCTAAACAAAAGAACTACCTACACAAAATGGGGGGGGGGGGGGGGGGGCCTAAAAGGACACAGTCAGCAGAATATTTTTATTTTTATGTTGCAGAATTCTGGGTTTGATTAATCGTCTACATGCACAAAACCATTCTCAGCCCTACCCAGTTTTCTTGAGTTCCCGCTCTTTTTGAAACTACACATAGCAGTTAAACTCGCTGTGAACAGCTGTGAAAAACCGTTGAGGCTGTTCCCGGGAACAGTGCTTGCGGTGGAGAGGGTGGGGGAGTAATGGGCATAGGGGTCACGCTGCTTTGCTGTGGGCAACGAAGGCTTCTGGTCATGGTCTTGGTTGTGATTGACGGTGCGTGATAGCCCCGCCCATTTGGGGGCATAGGGGGGAGTTTGAAATGTGCCCTGTTGATAGGATTATCATTTCTGTCATTTATTATTGGGCGTGTCTACAGTCTACAGCACCAGCGGTGATTCAAACAATGCTATGCTTATGGTGGGGCTGCCCAACCCTGTTCCTGGTTCCCGTAGGTTTTCATCTCAACTCTGAATTTGGCACACCTGACTCTACTAATTAGCAGCTCGGTGAGATCTCTAGCTGTTGAGTGAGGTGTGCTTTGTTTGGGCTGGGGTGAAAACCTACAGGACGGTAGATCTCTAGCTCTTGAATGAGATGCACTTTGTTAGGGTTTGATTCAAAACCTACAGGACGGTAGATCTCTACCTGTTGAATGAGATGCACTTTGTTAGGGTTTGATTCAAAACCTACAGGACGGTAGATCTCTAGCTGTTGGATGAGGTGCGTTTGGCATAGAATATTGGGATGTTTCTCTCATGTGCCTCAACTAATGTGATGTTTTTGGTGACTGAATTGTTTGCTAGATTACTGGGATTGCAGTATTGTGTTTCTTTTTAATTCATCTTACGTTGCAATATTTTGAGCACTTCTTGGTTTTTGTACCTCTATACTGGTTTTTGTCCTAAACTGCAAGTGAAAAATAAAAATAAAAATGTATGCATATTTTTGGACTACTTAATGTTTCTGGCTCGTTTATTTTTCAACTCTGGGATGGTTGAACTCAACGTTATCAACAAAGTCACATAAAATAGTAACAGTCGCCTAGATTAGCTGGTCTCGGTTAAGGTCGAACTGCGGTCTTGTCAAAACGAATCCCGGCCGTACAGCCGAGCGTTTCGTGTTTGAGTTCCCATGGAGATGAGCGGTGTCACTGGGTGGCAAAGTTGGGAGCCAATCAGCATTCGCCTCTTTCAATGGAACGGTATCCCACTTACCGTTCCAGCTCCTGCTGCCTTAGTCTGCAACTTTTCAGAATTCATTAAATTTAAAAAAAAAGTTCTTCTTTTTTTTTTTTTCTTTCTTTGAACCCACTAAAATTCATTTTCTTGCCTTGTTCAGGGGACTTTCTGGACTGCTGGTTCCAGGAAGAAGAATCCGAGAGTGCCGAGCGAGGGGAGGAGTTGTCACATCGCCAGACGCCGAAAACCAGATTAAAGAGGTGGGCTTTGTCAGTTTATTTTTAAAAAAAAAAAAAAAAAAAAAAAATCCTGATGCACATTCCTGTAATTAAATCTGAGTAAGTACAGTTTAGCAAGCAATATGAAGGCAGAAGTGTTTCCTCAGGATGCAGGCACTTGTTTGTGTTGCCGTTTCTCAGAACCGTTATTGGACACTTAGGAGTGCTGGGAGTTTATTGATATTTAGGCAGCCCTGCAAATCCGATATGCAACTTCAATAAAATATCTCCGTGGGAAGAGTTCTCAGCAGAGTGTGCTGCAAAATGGTCTGGAACGGGCACAGCATAGGCTGTTCCATTCTTTATATTTCGATTGGTGAAAATGGCCTAGCTGTTCACAGGAAGTGAGAGATAAAAAGGGTGTTGATACTTCCTGTGATGCGGTCTGTGGAGGTCCGTGCTAGGTCGTCTACAGACCGTCATCCACACACCACGGACGACAAAGAAATACACACGTCATCCATTTTCAAGTCCGTATCTATTAAGCTAAGGAGCCATTCAACACGCACATGACAGAAAATTCTAGACGAATGTTTGTTATTAAGTGGTAATGGAGAGACGGAGCGCTGTCGAGCGGTAATGTGAGCGGAGTTCAGGGGCGGCGAGGCGCCCTGCGAGCTCTGCCTGACGGGCAGACCAGAGACGACCGCCCGTCTGTAACCGAGGCCCCCTGCTGGTCGTTCGCGGAATTCGCCGTCGCGGGTTTCGCGCGCACGTCTGCTTCGAAGGCGCGCTCGCCACCGCGGAAACGCCCGCGAATTCGGCCGCGGCGACGGAACGACGTGGATAAGAAGCGAGAGTCCTCCGGTAATCAATTGTTTATTTATTTTGAGAGCAGTTTACTTACTCTTTAAATGTGTTTTTTTTTCCCTTCCTGTACAGCATTGAAGGGCAAGTTAAGCCCCGCTACCTAATCATTCATTTTATTTCAAAGCCAAAACAAAAAATGATATTCTTTAAAAAGGCTGGTTGAGCTCATTACATCTGCAAGGCACCAGCGCTTATTCTGAATTCAAATTGTCTGTGCAAAATGGCATTAGGCTGCTGCAGGGTGATATTTGAGGGTTTGCGGTACCTCGAAAGTGGCTTTTGGCGTGTGAAAAAATTGTTGCTTCCCCTTTTCATGCCAGGGAGCATAACAGGTGCGATGAATAATTTATGAAGAAAAGAGACTTGCTTAAGCTTTGAGGAAAATTGCTTGTAGTTAACACTGAATCCACCCCCCCCCCCCTTCCACTACCACCACCGCCCCTCCCTTTCTGAAAGTTAGGTCTCAGGGTTTGTTTTTGTAAAATACAAATTTGTAATTTGCAAAGAGAATCTGATTTATGGGTATTTGAAAGGGGGGGGGGGGGGCAATCCCCCCCCCCCCCTCCCCCCGCTGGCCGGCGCTAATGAAACCGTAAATCACAATGCCGGAGATTTACTGCCTTCCCCGGGTCCGCCGTGCAATTTCGATTTTCATCAAAAATTTAATCTGGGAACGTGCTCGGGGTTTAGTCTCCGGTCGGACGGCGCCCTGAATTTCTAATTTTAGGCGGTTCTTCGCAGGATTTATTTTTTGTATAATTCAAGTCTGCTTTTCAATATCCCCAGTTATTAAATTTTAATTCAGGAGCATTAACATATAAATTGAAAAGGTTTTATGGAGTTTTTCAAGCCGGAGCAAGGACGGAATATATATATATTTTTTTTTTCCTTTTTGCACGTCGACGCCTTTTCCGTTTTCAAAAACCATTTTCGGCTAATGCGAAAAGGAATAATGAAAAAAGATTTTTTTTTATTTCTGTTATTGCTTTTTTTTTTTTTTTTTTTTTTGTTTAAATGTTGGGAGAGGAAGCTGGCAGGCGCATTTATTTGATGGCTGAGGCGGGGAAATATGATTTGGCTCAGTCAGGACATTAAACTGCAGCGCCGCGGCGCTTCCCCTTGGCACAAAAGGGTCGCCTGTGCTCCTCCGGCTTATCGGAGAGGCGCGGCGCTAAATGGGAACTCATTTTCGCAGCTCGTGTCAGATTCTTTGCATTAGCGGGCCGGCGGAATCGCAGGCAAATACGCAGGCTCTTTTTATATTTCCATGCCGGCGGAAAAAAAAAAGAAAATAGGCTGCCGTTTTTGAGGGAGCCACGTGACTCTTTCTGTTGTGCACATACCGAAAGGTGTTTGTTTTGTCAAAACGAAGGTTTAAACAGATTATGCCGGTGTAAATTCTTTTTTTTTTTTATTTACATTTTTAAAATTTTTGCCTTATTTAAAAAAAATAAAAAGAAAGAAAAAAGTTTGACGCCTATTGTGGGGATGAGTGGATCCATTTCCCGCCCCAGATTGGATTGGCCAATCGTCTGCGACCGCAGCCACGTTCATGCTGCGAGCCCTCCACGGCCGATCTGGGGGAGTGTCGACCTCTGCTCTTCTCCTCCCAAACGTGGAGTTTCCAGCTTCTTTTACACCCAGCAGACTGCTGCTAGACTCGCACAGGGTGGAGTCGCAGGATGACCTTTCATACGCAGCGTTTGAACTCAGTCTGCTGGCACCAGATTGACCAGCAGGGGTCGCCAGAGAGCGATGACTGCGGAACCCTGTCCAAATGGACCCTCCCAGTTGCCTGTCTCTCTCTGGAGCTACTGGGCGGTCGGGATTTGATTCGAGGCTGTGAGGCTCAGCTTTTTAGAAAATTTGCTTTTAGGCTGCAAGCCCCCACCAAACATGCAAGAATCTTGTATGCAATGTAGCATTAGAACATTGTGACCTTATTATAATGAGTAAATTAAATATGCAAATAAAATAGTGGCTTTACTGATCCTGTAATACTCAGGGGTGAATGGGAGGGAAAATATTGAGCTGTCTGTCAGTCAGCAGGAAATTAAAGTGAGGTAGTGGGGGAGGGGTAAAGGAAAGGAAAACACGCGAACACACACATGCATAAACATACACACGCACATACACACACACACACACACACACACACATGCATGCACACACACACACATGCACATACACACACACATGCATGCACATACACACACACACACTTGCACATACACACATACATACACGTACACACACATGCATGCACATACACACACACACACATGCATGCACATGCACACACATGCATGCACATACACGCACACACACACACAAACATGCATGTACATGCACATATGCACACGTACATACACATGAACACGCACACACACATGCACACGTGCATACACATACACGTACACGTACATACACATGCTCGCACACACACACACATGCATGCACATACACGTACATACACATGCACGCACACACACACACATGCATGCACATACACATACATACACATGCATGCACACACACACACACATGCATGCACGTGCACACACACACACACGTATGCACATACACACATGTACATAGACATACACATGCACACACACACACGCCCGAACACACATACACAATAGTATGACTGCAGTCAGAAATTACATTTAATTCAGTAATAAATGTTGAATTAAAAAAAAAAAAAATTCAGTTTCTGCTTGCAAAAGATGTAATCTGGTTATGCACCACAACCTGGAGGGAAGTTACTATTTCTAGTTAGATGTGCTGTACTAGTCCTGTGGCTGAACAGACCTTCACACAGAGGCTATATGTAGCATTTAGCCTATCATTTTTCATTTGTCTCTTTAGGAAAGCAAACAATGTGTTGACACAAATGCTTACAAAGGCTACACATAATGCAAGTAATGTTGAATAGGGAACGGATATGGATTTAATTGTCAAGTTTGATAACCCGAAAAATGCTGGAGGGGCGTATGGATAAATCCACTCCATTTTAAATTTTCTGCATATAGTTCTCCTTTCTTGCTTTAAAAGGTACATTTTTCCCCCAAAAATAATAAATTCATGCCCCCCCCCCTCACCACCACCACCACCTCCTCCTCCACAAAACCGATTGCAGTCCTGGACATTTTGAAGAATATAGCTTCATTCTATAACACATCGCTAAGGGGGGGAAATATCTATTCATGTCGACTGCCTGTGGTCTTATATGTATCCCAGCATGCCCCAGCGTTCTTGAATTGGACAGTGAATCAAGTCAAATGAGCTCACAAGAACACTCTATTCCCTAGAGTGCTTGGGATTGTTTTTTACAGGGAACCCTGAGCATATATGTAAATTCCACTTAATTTTATATGATAGATTTTATGGCATAGTCTTATAATCTTTACTGGCCCATATGAGCGATCTACTGTTCAATTACCCTCCCGCCATGAAGAGAGGGGAAAACAGCTAAACTCTTAAAACCTACTTATTTGGAGCACTTGACACACTTCCCAGAATTCAGCAGCATGAAAACGCTGTGTGTCATTGCCAAAGCGAACCTCCATGATGATTCAATGTTGTTTGTTTATTTGTGTTTTTTTTTTGTTTTTTTTTTCTTGTTTTTGCACAATGTGTGCATTTTCTCGCTCTCTCCCCGTGAAAGGAATCAAGCTGTTCCGGGAATAATCATTTGCGTCAGATTAAAATGTTTGGACGATTTTGACATTTAAAATTTTTTTTGTTTTTTTGTTTTTGTTTTGCCTCCTTTGCATTTATTACGGCACATTAAGTAAATTGTTGCTTACTAAGCGCAACTTTCTACTCTCAGTAAAAGCCTCGGTGTCGGTTAGTGGTGCCTGTTTTCCTGAGGTCATGTAGCCTAGTTCATTTATGCTTTCATGAATTTTCATGAATCGGAGGATGAATCGTTAATTTGACCCAAAGTTCTCCTATTCTTGGTTGCTGTGGCAACAGCCTTTTGGGAGTGTGACAGCCCTGTTCATTTCCATTCTAATTCAGACCCCCCCCCCTCCCCAATCAAAGCTAATAGTGTTAAATAATTTTGCAAAGGGCAGTGAAGTAACTTCTCTGAAAGATGCTGAAATGATCTGAGATGACAGCTGTACTCTTCATTATCATCCTTTCTATCGACATTTGGCCATAATCAAACAAGGTTTTGGTTTATTTGATTTGTATTCAATCTAACAGCAGTGCTCTTGAGTGAGGAGTTTAAGTGAGCATTATGTAAGCCTACTTTTGTTTCATTTTAAAAAAATTAATATCGACCAGCATTGAAATAAGGTTAAAAGGGCAATATGCTAACTTTCCATTGTATTCAATTAAATTACACAGAGTTTTTGGAAATTTATTTTAGTGGAGAGCGCAAGCCGATTTTAAGCTCTCCCACTGGATAGATGTGGCTATCTTCCCCCTACTACTGATACAATAATTTTCAACCTTGCTTTGCCCCTGTGGATTAAAAAAAAACAACAAAAAAAAAACAATGTCTCCTTTTTATTTTTATTTTCGTCCAGTTTGAGAAGGTTGGTTGTATTAATCGCCGCAACATTCCGTTAATCGCCGCTAGATTCTCCGTCCGCTGGGGGCGGAGCCGATTGACTTCCTTGGCTCACACAGCCACCATACTGGAGCATTGCGTTTCCTCAGCATTCCATACTAGGACGGGCTGCAGGTATCTGATTGGCTGGGGGACATTCTGTCGCCCAATAAGACGAGGCCAGTCTGAAACTCGCGATCTGTTGTGTCGGTATTTCACTAGCTGCTTAATTATTGTCGGTCAGGCGCTTGTCAGTGGCTCGTATAACAACTCTGTACCATATAGCGGGTTAAATAGACTGCGGTAAACATAAAAGTAGATTATTTTGAAAATTATATAAAACATAAAGTATAAAAAGTTAGTTACTGGATTCACTGATGAAACTGCATTAGATGAGGAATGTGCTTTGGCTCAAATGTTCTTAAAAGTTTACCTGGGCGAGTTCCTTGTAGTTAACCATTAAAAGTGTGACCTTTGTTCATTAAATATGCTGCACACGCAAACTCATTCACACCAGGGTGTTTTGAATAATATAAGCATGCCAAAAAGTGGGTTTATGATCCATCCTAATGAACTGTGGGCTTCGAGCTTTGCCAGTAAAATTTTCTGGAAGTAAACATAACAATATTGCATGGTCTTCTTAAAGTAACGGTACGCTATCATTTTTACGTATTATTTTGCGTTTTATTGTCTTTTGGTTATCCGATTAAAGATTTTAGCCTTTTAATCAAGGGTTGGGGGTGGGGTTTGTGTTGCGTTGTTGCTTGGAAACTTTCTGGCGATTTCACTGTAGCGAATGCGGCAGTTGGAAATCCCTTTCTGTGAGATTTCACACGGTTTTGTGGGAACGCGGAACATTCCAGAACGTTGGAAAGACCCTGGCAGTTTGATACACACCATCTTTCTACAGCTCGACTACCCAACGTCCCACATTTCTTACTGCGAGGTTACAGGCCGTATGACAATGATCAGATGTGACTTTTCACAAAGGTCACATAGCCATTCACATATTTAAATTTATATATATATATATATATATATATATTTTTTTTTTTTTTTATTTATTTATTTATTTTATTTATTTATTTTTTTTATTTATTTATTTTTTTTTCATGCGGTTTTCTCATTTGTGAAGCGCTGTGCACTGAAGGCTGCTGGGAGAGTGGAGCACCGCGCCCGGCTCTCCTGCACAATGGCTAGCGTAGCCTGACGGAGCCGCTCTCCCCTTCGCTCTCACACAACGGCCCTGAATGCGGAGTAAATGACTTTGCGGGCTGGGCAGAAATTGCCTGGCGCCCCCCCCCCCCCCCCCGATAATGGAGAAAATGGAGCTGAAAATGGCCGTTTAAAAAAACGTGACGCCGGGGGCCGCCGCTGAACTCCGCCACGGCTCGGACGGCGGCCTTCCGTCGAAGGAACGCGCCTGTCCCGCCTCACCGACTCGTCTCAGTCGACCAATGGCTGCCCCCGCTTCCCGTTTTGACTCGTTTTGGCAACCCTGACCCCCCCCCCCCCCAGAAGATGTTCCTGATTTTCCCGCCGTCCGAGCCTACAATTACTTAATTGCGTTAATTACCAAGCTTAATGAGTGCAGGTGTGCTGGAGGTACTCAGTTGACCTTCCAGGTTCTGAATATCAGGCTCGGACTCATAATAATAATAATACACCAAAAGAATCCTAGCGAGCGGAGATGAAAGAGAAACCAGGAACGTTAGCGTCGGTCACACCATGACCGCGGTCACCCGCTCCTGATTGAGGCTTTTATTTTCAGTTAGGCGAGAGAGACGCTAGGTTCGCTTCATCGAAAAAAATAAAAAAGAAAAGCGATTGTGAAATTTGCTGTTTTGCACGCGGCAGACTGGAGATAGGCATCGGCTGCATTAGACAGAAATGTTTTTTTTTTTTTTTTCGTTGTTTAGCAACACGGACGGTCTGTTTCGGCACAGAAACGCGAACGCGGAACTGCTTTGCCCTCGTGCCCGTTTCGCGCGAGAGAACGACCCGCGCTCACCTCCTTGGGATTGAGCGCGTGTAGCGGACGGGAGGGTGTGCGCGCACTGAACACACGCCTGCGTAGGCGCGTATCGCCACCTCAAAACCGCGCCGTTAAAATGAGAACGAAACTGTCGGGCGGATACCAGCCAGGTGTTTGTTGCTCTAGGCTCAAACGCTTTTGTCTGCGTAAAAATAGCAACACGCCAACAATGCGCCCCACCGCGCCTCATCCAAAGACTCGGACGGGGGTGAGGTCACCTGTTATTTAACCAGCGTGGGCGCTGGACGGGAAAACGTCAACAGCGCCGGTCTGAAGCCGGCAAAGGTGTTTGCGTTTGGGTTACCGCCACATTGCGCCAAGCGTAAGATGGAGCCCAGAGTGTTTTGTGTAGCCTAGATGTTGCGGAGCAGTTCAACGGACCCTATTATTGGTGTCGTGTGTTACACACCGAAACTACTGCAGGGCAGAGAGATGGCTTTGTGCTGTCCGCAACCATCAGGATCTGTCAAAATTGAATAACGCTTTCTCTTTCTTTCTCTTCTTTTATCCTTCGCTCCCCACCTCCCTACTTTTCTCTTTTTGCCCCCCCCCCTTTGTATGTCTCCCTCTACGCTTACCTGTGTTTCATTCATTTAACTCTTTCACTACTTTCACCCCCTTCGCTTTCTCTTTCCCCCTTCACTTTCTCTTTCTCTTTCCCCTTTCTCTTTCTCTTTCTCTATCCCCCTTCACTTTCTCTTTCTCTTTCCCCCTTCTTCTCTTTCTCTTACTCTATCCCCCTTCACTTTCTCTTTCTCTTTCCCTTACTCTATCCCCCTCTCTTTCTCTTACTCTATCCCCCTTCTCTTTCTCTTTCTCTTTCTCTATCCCTCGTCTCTACCTCTCTCCTCCAGGTGCGGCGCGAGAGAGGGATGAGCGCGCAGGAGGTTCCCGCCACGGGGGCGGAGTCGGGGGATTCGGCGCTGAAGAGGGAGCCGAGCTCCAGCAACGGGCCGGCCCCCGAGAGCAGCTCGCCGGCCGAGATCTGCGTCATCATCGGCGAGTCGCACAACGCCCAGACGCCGGGTACGCCCCGCCCCGCCCCGAAGCCCCGCCCCGCCCTCGCGCCGCCCCGCCCCGCCCCGCAAATTCCCGTTTTGCGCTCGTCAGTGAGCTGTGAATGGACTGCATTTATATAGCGCTTTTATCCAAAGCGCTTTACAATTGATGCCTCTCATTCACCCATTCTCACACACACACACACACACTCACACGCAAATGGTGAAAGGCTGTCATGCAAGGTGCCAATCAGCTCGTTGGGAGCAATTGAGGGTTAGGTGTCTTGCTCAGGGACACTTCGACACGCCCAAGGCGGGGGATCGAACCGGCAACCCTCTGACTGCCAGACAAGCGCTCTTACCTCCTTACCTCCTTCAACACCTTGTATCACCTTGAATCACACAGATGATCCTCTTTTACGTGCAGTCCGCTTATACAGCTGGATGTGTTTTCACTGAGGCAGTTCACGGGTACAGTAAGGGTATGGGACCTGATGGACGTGAACCCACGACCTTTGAGTTACAAACCCAGCGCCCTAAACTTTATGCTACCCTGCTGCTCGTCCTCCCAGCAAGACACGCCTCCTGCTGCCAGCACCGCTGTACACTCACGAAAAAAAGTGGGCAAGCGAGGTCGTCGGAGTGAATAAGCGTGGAAGGTCTCAGTAAAAAAAGGAAAAACACTTCACATCTTTGCCCTCTGCATCTAGTCTGGTGTGAACAGCACTTCTTAAATCGCATGTGACTGCACTGCCATATTGACAATGTGTGTGTGTGCGCATTCTTGTTTTTTAAAAAACACAAACACCTAGTTTTGACATAGATGCCTCGTACTGAAAGCTGTCAGCTTTCAGTTAAGTACAGAAGGCCTTAAATGCCTTGGAAAACTTTTTTAAGGCTAATTATAAATCGCGACGTAATAACAGCAAACCACACGCGTAGTGAAAGCACTACAAACATGCAGTGGTGCGTGTAATGCAATTCCGTGCTGGAGCTGTGGGGAGATTTTCTTTGCCACTGTTGCTTTAGGCTTGCTCCTGTGGGGGTTTAGGCCAGGGTTGTCTGTGAAGCGTATTGTGACAATTGCTGTGAAATGCGCTGTATAAATAAAATCTGATTCGATTTGATTTTATTTGCTCTCTGGGAAGCGTCGAAGTTTGCTCTCGTGCGTTTTTTGCAGGCTCGTACATGTGTGGGATCTGCGGCAAAAAATACAAGTACTACAACTGTTTTCAAACCCACGTCAGAGGACACAGAGGTAAGGCCAACGGAAATTTCTGGGGTTTTTTTGCGAATTGTTTCCGTTTTAACGTTTGTTTTGACAGTTTTTGTGTGAAGGATATCTTGGATATTTCCGGAAGTTTCTGATGATGACCTGATGGCTTTACAATGACTGTAGGATCATTCAGGGGTTTGTGGTCTAAAGAAGGGGCGTTCAACCTTTTTCGATCCAGCGATTGTATTTTAAGAAAAATGGATAGGGTGATGGGTTTTTTTGAGATTGCCATTGTGGACCTGATGGGATTGGGGGTTGAGTTTGCGATTGTAGACCTGGGCGTGGGGGGGTTCTATCTGTGCACCTGACAGCAGACCAGAGAGGCCCGTGTAGTACCTTCAGGGACCCAATGGACCTGATCTAAAGCAAGAAAATCCACTCTGTGGCCTACTGGTCATTTCCTTCTGCGTTTGAGCTAAATCCTCGACCAAATTTTATTTACTTCTATTATTGGTTCTCCATCACCAACACACTAATGGGGCACCATCCTCTCATTCCCCAGCACAGGATGCAAGTGACTGTGTCACAAAAACGAAAGAAAAAAAAAAAAAACGAGCTCAAAAAATCTTCAAGGTTTTTTTTTTTTTTGGTAAATTGTGGATCATGTTAAAGAGGTAATTGCTCTTGAGGTAGAACTCTCATCCAGACTGATGGAATATTCATTACACCGGTAGTTTATTCCAGCGCCCCTAGACTGCTGTGACACATGTTAGAATGGGGGTGCAGTTACAGGGGAAATTCAAAATCAAGTTCAGAAGAGATTTTATTTTCATTTTTTCCCGTGGCACTGAGAGCAGTAGTGTCGTGCCGGGAGAGCTGAAGAGCAGCCGCATCCCAGTAAAACGTGTGAAGCGGCGTTGTGTGTCTGAGATGTCACAGTGAGCCAGAATCTAACCCTTTCTCTCCCCCGCAGAGTCTGATGGCGGTTCTGGAGAGGGAGGGTCCCAGCCAACAAACAGTGAGTGTAAGGGCTCGCCCCGCCCCCAAAAGTAGCGCCTCTTACGCTCCGCTGACCTTTGACCCTCTCTGTTGCAATAAACATAAAAAAAAAAAAAAAAAAAAAGACTGCCAGGCTCTGTAAACAGATGCTGGTTTATACGTGCATTATGGTATTCGAATGAGTCATTGGAGAGTTGAGACTTCATGGAGACTGCTTGTGATAATCGTAAAATATGTTTTGTTAAAATTGCAACAACAAAAAAAAGTCCATGGTCTGTCTTGCATTAAACCCTCTGAATGCAGGGGTGGGTAGCCTTCACTGAAAAAATAATGTTTTGGTTCTCCCAATTAAAAATAATATCTGATTACAATACCACTTTTGAGTTTGCTCGAAGGTTCAAGGTTCAAGACTCCGTGGTTATAAATTATAAGTTCCGGTGACAAGCCTTTAATAAGGTTTATTAACTCCTATCGTCCATTCGGCTAAAATGTTCAGAAAAAAAATTGTAGTTTTCTGAACTTTATTTAATGGCTTCATTCAATACAAAACTGAAATGACCAAGTTCATGTAACAAAGAATTTTAAACTGTGCCAACATGACAAATAAAGGTGTTTGTGAGGTAATATATAGGCCTGGCAAAATTCCATCCATCCGTCCATCCATCCATTCATTTTCCATACTGCTTACTTCTGATCAGGGTTGTGCGGGAACTGAAAGGCAAATATTTTACTGGACCTATTAGTCTTACTTCAAAAGTACAATATGAGTTATTATTTATGGTTGCTGTGTCAACATAAAAGGACTGTCATCGGAGCATAGAATTTATAATCCACTGAACCTTGAACCTTGAAAGTTGTGCAAACTCTGAAGTGCTATCGTAATGAGTTACTTAGAAATTTTTAATGGGGAGAGCCTTTGTAAAATTTTGGGTCAATGTAAGTTTGACCAGTATCACTGAAGGTGAAATTCATGCCATCACATTAGCTCGTTTTAGAATGTCACACATTCTAAAGCTAAGCTTTGAACTGTCCGTTGTGTTCTTCATCCCTGGTTCTTGTCTGTTGACTAAATGAAGTGAGGAGACTGCCCCCTGCTGGTCTGGCATGGCAGCAGCGCTGAACGGTGTGTGGTTTTTGTGTGTCTGTCGCAGATAACTTCCGCTATACCTGTGACATCTGTGGGAAGAAGTACAAGTACTACAGCTGCTTCCAGGAGCATCGCGATCTTCACGCCGTCGACGGTATGCTCCTCGCTTCCCGCTAACCTCTACCTCCCTCTAGCCCCCACACCCTCCAAACCCCCTCACCCCCACCAACCCAGTAGGCTGAGGTCTGTGAGGCGTTTTATCTGTTCATTTAAGTGGGGACAGTCATTAGGATGGTTATCACATACAGGTGGATCATCAGGTACATCACTGTCCTGTCTAGAATTTAAACCTTCAGTGTTCTAGCACCAAACCCTTTTTAAGCAGTGTTTCGTAGTGCCTTCTGGTATGCATGGGACATGGCTGTGTTTTATAAGTATACATTTGGAGAGATTCATGATGACTTCTGTCTTCTTCCCCCACGACTCCGTGACTCCTCCCTATTCCCCCCCCAACCCCTCCAATCTCTTCAGACCCCTACGACCAGGTGGTCATACCTGTGGATGACTCAAAAGAGGAGGAGCCTATTGAGCCCTTCCTGAAAATTGGACCAAGTAAGTACCAGTGAACCAATTAGAGGTTTTTGTCGAGAAGTGCTGGGAGCTGATTGGTTCTTACAAGGCAATCAAAGGCATATTATGCAGGATTTTTACCTTGAAAATATTATAAAATAACCATACTGAGACATCTAGGATGCACCGGCAATCAGCGTGTTTACACACTTTCACGGAATTTGTGAACCTTTACCTGTATTCGTCGTTCTAAAATGCGTTTTACAGAGAGACACACAAGGACAAAAACAGGTGATGGGAAAGATTGATGTTAACCCCCCAAAAATCGATGTTACAACATTTTTTTTTGAAAGAAATTTTTTTGTATTTCCCGGTGTGAGGAAAGAACTCTCAATCGTCGGCATTTCACTGGTTTGTTCTGTATGGCCGTCAGACAGGAGCGCACAGGCGGCTCCAGTACGTGCTTCATGCGTTGTGCACTTACTCTGTTCTGTTCTGTCCGGTATTTGCTGCCGATTTTCGCTTGAACACACTTGGGCCATAACTGGAGGTTGTCATGTTTTCGCGCTCTGCTGTGCCAGGGCTGCTCATGCACACGCACTTTAAGAGCTGCACTTGTTCATGAACTTTTTACATGTCCTATTTAAACAGGCAGTCTCATTGACACCAACTCTCTCCCGTTCAAGAGAGACCTGCTAACATTCAAACATATAAAAGCTTTGCTCAGACATGCATTAACATACAGATACAGCGGTTACATATCAGACAACAAGTACATCACAGGAGACGAGTACAAGCGTTCTTAAAATGATCAGCGTTTAAGACTTTAAAATCTTCCAGTGGATTGAGAGACTAATTTTAAGGTTTTTTTTGTAATTTATTCATGTGCAGTAATTAAAACCTCTTTTGCCAAACTGAAACCCATAGGTGGCCAGCATTGCTTGTCTCAGAGTTGTGGGCTACACAGCTGCTGCAGTAGTCCATCCATTTTAATGGCCAGCCCGTGCGTATATTTGCTTATCCGCCTTGTTTTTGTGCGGCTAAGTATCGTTTTGGTTGGGGCAGAACAATGATCTGCAGCAGCGTGTTTTAATTTACCGGTTGCAGATTTCTGGCAGGATGAAGTGATAAGCTTTACTGTCTCTTATCTGGCATGGGCGCGGTCGTATAGCTTTTAAACGACTCGTTAGCAGCCGGCTGATGTTAGCGGCTTCTCTTCCTTTCCACGAGAGAGAGAGAGAGAGAGAAGGGGAGAGAGAGAGAGAGAGAGAGAGAGAGGAGAGAGAGAGAGAGAGAGAGAGAGAGACACACACGTAACTGCCACGTTCAGTAAATGGGTTCCTGGAAAGAAAAAGCCATGTAGCTTCTGCTTCATCTGGTCCAGGGGCTGTCGCAACATCACAACATGTAACTAAATGAGGTTGAAGCTAAGAGATTTAAAATGCAATGGCTATTAAAAAAAAACATTGTACTACCGTCCTCTTAAATTGGCTTCTTTGCCAGACATTTTTTTTTGCACAAAGGCACAAAGGACACGATAAACACGCAGGCAGACCACACTCTCATGCTCGGCCCCAGGAGGACACACCGAAACTGAACTCTTATTTTAGAGCAGCGATACTCAAATTCGTGTTTGTGAAAATGGTCTAACTACTTATTTTAAGCGGCTGGAAATGTTCGGTTCTTCACTTCTGTTTGTTGTCAGCGACCACGGAGTTCTGCAAAGTTGTTTTCAAGAATGCTTTCGGAAATAAATGTTTTCTTTTTTCAATCTTTTAACTGATACATTTTCATTAATATTTTGACACCAAATTTGAGTTTGAATATTCTTTTTAAGTACAAGTGTATTGACTGAAACTTTAAACAGAGGTTTCCAAGCAATGGGGAGAGAGACAGAAAAAAAGAGAGTCGTAGAAAGAAAAAAGTACATTCTACAGTGTAACTACTCGTGACATGAAGCGTGCGTGTGTGTGTGTGGGGGGGGGGGGGGCAGTTGCATTGACAAAATTCCTGAGAAGCTACCAAATTAGCGCTAAGAGGTGGTTTTGGTGGGTGTAAAAAAAGGAAGTGGTTAGCATTAGTTGGAAATAGGTCAACACTTCCTCTTTGCCAGTCAGTTATGATGAAGGAAACCCTGGCAGTGCCGCCTCTCCCCCAAGTCACCACCGACACGTTTGTTTTAAACCGACATACTGCCAGCATAGGTGCCAGTGTGCAGTTTCCTCAGAGTGTTGGGACAAAATGACCAGTACTCAAAGATTTGAGCCAGTAACAGGCCTCATTGTGTAAGATAGAGCCCCAAGTGTGTTCGTGAAATTCAACGTTCAGTAAAACGCATAACTGTCTTTTTGTTTGTGTTTGCATTTTTAATAGTAATTTGTTTTTTTACTTTTTGCTCCACAGAGACGGGTATTTACGTCTGTGAGTTCTGCGGGAAGCAGTACAAGTACTTCAACCCCTACCAGGAACACGTGGCCCTGCATGCCCCCTTAAGTAGGTGACCAGACAGCCTTCAAGACTTCATTTCCCAGCATGCAAATTGTGCCTCCCCGTTCTCTTCAAAAATAGCCATTTGAGTTCTAGTAGGACTTGACTTGGCTCATTTGCTTAAGAGAGGACAGACTTTCCATGCACATGCACAGTTCTGACAGCGTATCCTAAATTGTATATGACACAAGAAATGTGGTCATTCTGCAGAATGGTGTTTTATGAGAATGAATATTATAAATAATAACTTTATTGAAAAGCTTACATTGGCAAGCACATATATTTTTTTTTCTCAAGTGCAAAATGGCTGTGTTCTTCTTCATCCATTGCAAATTCCAACTCTTCACCTTTGGAGATTACATTTTGCAAAGGACAAAGAGTTTTACGGTGTCTTCTGCCGACTCTCATTTCAAACTTCTGAAAGTTAAACAGTCTCACATTTAATTGCAGAACCATATAACAGCGCTGCTTTGTAGCTTCCGAATCAGAGGTTAGAGGAAGGCCCAGACAGGAACTTTCAAATTTAGCAACTCACTACGGCTGACGAACATTTGGCATATTAACTCTGTGCATGCCATGTTGTTAGCGAGGGTTTTTCTACATTGGCCAGTGTAATCCATCTCTTCTTTACTCACAGTTATACATGTTTTGCTTGATGAAAATTTGACAGCTGTCACCTTGCTGACTCAGGGCTCTTGCACTCGAGCGCTAGCGTCTTTGCTAGTTTCAGACCGGCGTTGTTGTCATTTTCCCACCAAACACGCTGTTCAAATAGCAAATGAATTTGCGCCTGTCTGGGCAGGTTGATCTTCAGATGAGGTCGGGCGCATTGTTGACATTGACATTTTTATTCAGCTGAAAGCGTTTGCACCAAGACTGACAGAAATCTGGTCTGAAGTCTCGTTGCGGTTGTTTCATTGTTATTTTAACGGCGCAGTTTTAAGATGGCGATGTGCGCACACCCTCCTGTCTGTCACACACAGGAGGGCGCGATTACAACGTCAAGATTACGACGTGAATGGCTGTGCGCCATTATGTTACCAACCCGCCATGGTGCAAATGCAAGTGGCTTTGGGCGATGGGAATTGGCGATGACAGCTGATTGGTTTATCGCATGTTACGTCCAAGACACACCCATTATAAACGAGAAACCACGTTCTGCCCATTTGAGGCTTGTGCTCAAGCTGTCCGCTGTTTAAATTGCAACACGGCCTAAACTCACCTGCGCCACGTGCTTTTGACCGTGCGCTAAGATTGTTAAAATGGAGCCCTAAGACTGAAATTTTACGAGTTGGTTGAAAAGAGATTAAGTTCACTTAAGGTGAGGCACCATAGTGCTGCAGACAAAAACAGAGCTAAGGAATGTGGTTGTTATTTTAGACTCTGCTCTAAATTTAAATTTACATATCAGCGCGGTCACAAAGTCTGCTTTTTTCCACCTCAGAAATACAGCCAAGGTGATGACACATTTTTTCAAACGCAGTAAGATAAAGATGGGCTGCTACATGGTTTACTTTTTTAGTCAGTTAGACTACTGTAATGCCCTTTTAACTGGCCTACCCATAGGTCAGATTAACAGTAATAGAAACGGAGGCCCTTGGTGTGTTGAAGCCAGAGTTTGACACAGCTTTGGCTGTTCCCAAGGCTAAAAATTGACTGAAAGAACTGTTTCTTGGAGCAAAGGATGGAATTTCAGGGCTTCATGAGTTGCACTGATACTTCAGCGCAGTGCGTCAGGGAAGTAGCCGTTAGCCATTGTAACGCGACGACACGGTTCGGGTTGGTTTGGACGGAAGGTTGTTCACGCAGTGGTGTGGTTTTCTATGGTTTTGACGGAGGGCTGTTCATGCAATGGCGTGGTTCTCTATGGTTTTGACGGAAGGCTGTTCACGCAGGTCACTCCTTTGAGACGCAGTCCCCTCGAGCTCAGCAGCGTTTGAAGGACTCCAGGAAGCATGGAAACACGAAATCTGACCAAATAGGTAAAACCGCCAAAAATACAGACACCCCGTGCCTCACTGTTGGTTCATTAATAATGGCAATGTTAGCCATAATCATTGACTGCATGTACAAAGCACCTCTAATCTTATAATTCTCAAAGCGCTTTACAGCAAAGATTGGGGAATTCACCTCAACCACTAGCAGTCTGCTCCCTGGCAATTGTGTGGCCGCCATTTTGTTTCATAACTGTCAGTGCCCTGTGTTATCATGATCTCTGAATACTGGCGGTGCCTGTCTACAGGTCAGAATACATGCAACCCAAATATGCATAAAATTATATGACCATTAAATGGATTTACTGCTCTGTTTGCCATATTCAGAAATATCTTCCTTAGTCATACAGTGTGGATAAAAGAACATTTTAACCCTTTAAGGCATTAGATCAGAGCTGTATCATTAGAATGTTCTAAACTGAACATTCTAATTCTTTAGTAACAATCACCACTGGCAACTGTAAGCAATGGAGTTCTAGAACACTGTTTTTGAGAAAACATTCTAAATAACTACTACTCTTCAAAGGGTTAAAGAGGCAGTAGGAAATGGGGGGAAGGGGGGGGGGTGCTTTTTCAGACCCAAAAGACAAGCAGAAGAAAGAAATTTCTAGAGAACAGTGACACAGGCGATGGGGAAAAAAAGGCAAGAGTAGAAATTCTATGCATCAGCGTTACATGAAAGGGGAAATAGCAGCAATAAAGAGGCTGTGCGATAATAAAGGCAGGGCTGCGAGCTTTTTACGGGTCCCATTTTTAAAATGGCCTGTGCAGGCGTGGCCGAGACTGCGGGTGAAGGGTCTGAGGAGGTCTTTATTGGCGTGACAAAAATTAGCATTTGTATTGCTGAAGCATGGCAAAGAACATGTGAAACATCAGATTGCAAACAGTAATAGCAGAATAATTTTACATATATATATATATATACATGTATACACATACAGGTACATATATATACATATACAGTATATATACATACTAAATATACAGTATGTACATACACATAAAACATTAATTATAACACATAACAGCCAAGATAACAACAGTGTGTTGATTCTGAGGTTCTGTGAGTGAGTCTGTGTGTTTGTGTATGTGCATGTCGATGTGTGTGTGTGTGTGTGAGTGTAAGTGTATAATTCGTCCAGGTGCGTAGAACTGCCGAAATCCGTCCTGCTAGAGTTGGATAAGTATCTGCGTTCATTTGCTAATTACATACCGCGTTAATCGTCCAGGTGCGTAGAACTGCCGAAATCCGTCCTGCTAGAGTTGGATAAGTATCTGCGTTCATTTGCTAATTACATACCGCGTTAGATTTTAAACATTTTTAAAACACACTTTGTTGTACGTCGCTGTGGATAAGAGCGTCTGCCAAATGCCTGTAATGTAATGTAATGTATGCGTGTGCGTTTGAACTGTAGTATGTGATGTTTTGTTACTCACTGTCTTCGAGTGCATGGCATTAAATCACATATTTTTGAAATATTTTCCCTAATATGGTCACAGTTATGGCATTTTATAAGGAAGTGCACCTCATTTTCAACCTCACCTGTGGTACAGTGACCGCACATGCTCAGCTCTGCTGGTAGCCAGGATTTTTAAATGCTCTTCTCTGATTCGCAGAGAGCCCTTTCAGCCGCAAGATGGAGAAGAAATCGCAAAGCACCCCGGGAGAGACCAACAGCTCACAGAACTCCAGCGGTAAGCACCTCCCCCATTAGCTCCGCCTCCGCTGACCTCACAGCCCCCCCCCCCCCCCCCCCCCCCCCTCCACTCAATCGGTCTTATCATCGTGTATTTTAGTCTCAGAATTAGGTTTTTTTTAGAGTGGGAACTGGCTTGGCAGCAGATTGGAAGGTTAGAAGCATGGACTTGTGGGTGAATATTTATTTAGCTGCTGCCATCCGTGTAATTAAGGGCTCAAACTTGTAATCATTACATGACATTACAGGCATTTAGCAGACACTCTTATCCAGAGCGACTTACACAACTTTTACACAGCATTTACATTGTACCCATTTATACATACTGAAGCAATTCGGGTATTGCTCAAGCTCAGCCTTGCTCAAGGGTACAACGGCAGTGCCCTACCCAGGAATTGAGCCTATGACCTTTCAGTTACAAGCCCAGTTCCTCACCCACTGTGCTACACTCCCATTGGCTAGGCTAAATAAGGAGCTTAGCTGAGTTCTGTGTGCATCCGTGTTGAGGTTAATGATAACGCGTGTTATCAAAGAAACTGGTAAACAACGAGCCCGTGTTATTGTTTTGTCTGGCAGGTGTACTGTTAGGTTTCCTAAGTAGAGTTCACGTGTGAGTCCTGCTCTCCACGTAGCTTTTCGGTTATACATTTGGAAATGGAGGAGCCACGAGAACCTCTGACTCCACCGCAACCCAGGAGTGCCATTTGGACATGTTACAAGTTCTGTGCCATTAGAGACAAAATAATAACCAAAGAGAGAGTTTGTATGTCTGTGTGGAAACTGCCATATTAACCCTCCGAAGACTGCCACTCTTCCCCCTGCAGATAATATCAGTTAGTTGTTTATTAATGATTGACTCATGCATTATAATTTTTTTTTATAACAGTTGATCTACCAAGTCATAATTTCTTTGTTATAGCCAAACACATTTAGGCTTATTTAGGTAAAGTTTTATTTCAATTTTGGTGGTAGAAAATTTGAACAAATTTAAAATAATTTCTCCTTTATAAGATTTGTTCTGACTCACTTTCTTGAAAAAAGTGACAGCCCTAATGTGTAGATTGTTTCAAGTCTATAGGAAAATGTAGTTAAAATACATAACAATAGGACATAACACAGGAGTTATAAAAATGCACAGCCAATTTAGTGTTTAGGCATGATTTTGTTCTCTGAGTAGTGGGGCCTGACTGGCTAGATCAAGTTGCATTCAGTGTCTCCATGGCAACATATGTGATGATTGACAAGGAAGCTCTAATTTCGTGTGCGCTTATTGATTTAAAAAAGGGATCAAGTCTATATGGGTTTTTATTTATTTATTTATCCTGTGTCCTCTTGCACTCGCTAGGATGAAAATAACATTTAAAATGAGTTGTCCTTCTCCGGTATACCAGCAGCTTTTGTCTTTGTTTAGAGAAACTCGCCACCGTAGGTTTGCTTTAAGGGTGCACTTGCGTGCTTCTCACGCACATTTATTAAGATAATCCGCCCGGGAAACGGTCTGGCAAGAGGAAGGTTTGGAAGGTTTGGGGACCTCTGCAGTTAAATGTGTAGAGAAAAGGAGCAGTTTAAATGCCTCCTCTCATTCTTTACTCTCTCGCCTCCTCCGCAGGTACCATGTGCCCCCTGGTGTCTAGCTCCTTCCCTCCTCCGCAGAGTAAGTCATTTTCCTCTCTAACCGGGACTACAAACTGCGTCAACCCCCTCGCCGAACCCCTCCTCCCCTCCTTCGTCCGGCGGCTGCGCTCTATCGGGATCCTGTACACGTCCACAACGATTTTTCGTCCTCCCTTAAGCCATAAAACCCGTTTTTTTGTTACCCTCGTCTAAATTGATGACTCAATCCCACTGTTTCTGTGGAAGCATTCCCATTTCAGACCGCATCAAAATACAGTTTACATTTGAATATGTGTCTTTGTGTGAGTAGGCTGTCCGCGGGTTGGAAAATGAAATTCCATTTGACGTGCGTTTTTCAACGGCCTGCTCGGCACAGCCCTGCCGTACCCAAAATGAAAAGGCGAAATCGCGAAAATATCAATGTTTGCGCTCGCAATTGAATTTACTTTTTTTTTTTGCAATCTCATGATTTGTTACCGAATAGAAAATGAAACCTCCGTGTGCGATTGCTTGACAACTACGCTGCAATTTCACCGGAGTCTCGTCCATTCCCTGACCAAACTGAACAGCAGCCCAATCTAATTTTCACCCACTGCAGGGAGCTGTCAGTCACTTACAGTGGGCGGAGTTTACAGGAACGGCGGGGGACTACCAGCATCTTTGCGCCTC
The DNA here is from genome assembly GCA_025169545.1 of Anguilla japonica. Lineage (NCBI taxonomy): Eukaryota > Metazoa > Chordata > Actinopteri > Anguilliformes > Anguillidae > Anguilla > Anguilla japonica. The sequence continues at coordinate 38,138,502 of CM045896.1, forward strand.
CGCGACGGCACAGCCGTGGCCCGAGGCATTGTTTTCGGGTTGTCCGTCCGTCCGTCCTTCCGTCCGTCCGTCCCGATTCTCATGAATGCGATATCTCAGGAACGCCTTGAGGGAATTTCTTCAAATTTGGTACAAACGTCCACTTGGACTCAAAGATGAACTGATTAGATTTTGGTGGTCAAAGGTCAAGGTCACTGTGACCTCACGTCCGTCCCATTCTCTCGTGAACGTGATATCTCAGGAACGCCTTGAGGGAATTTCTTCAAATTTGGCACAAACGTCCACTTGGACTCAAGGATGATTAGATTTTGGTGGTCAAAGGTCAAGGTCACTGTGACCTCACAAAACATATTATATCCAAACTGGCTACTGGTTAGCGGAGGCATACAACCGCAAGGCGGTATTTCTAGTTTGCACATAATTGGGTAAAGAAATTGCAGGTGTGTTACTGATTCATCATTTTTGAGTTTGCAATTTACTTTGCATCATAAATTCGCTTGAGTAAACAAATACATGAATTGAATTTCCTTTTACCATTTGACTGTTTCATCCAGTGAAATTAATCTAATTTAACATGACAATCTGGAAACCCTTTTGAACCTTCTGAAATTGTTAGGTAACCATAGATGTGCTGAAAGTAGTCACCACGTACACCAACACGGCACTTATTATAGGGATGGCATAGGAATATTCAAACTGAATTTTGAGCGAAGGTTCCATAAGTTCCTCTGACCCCATTGGCTGCCTGTGTGTGAGGGCTGGATTAAACAGCCTCGTATGCATTTCGGGTGCCAGCCTCCTCTAGGCACAGCTCGCTCTTCCCTGCGACGTTTACCACCTCTGCCTACGTTACCCACGTTCCCCTGATTTCCTTCCCTTTACGTCCGCAGCGGACAGCGAAAACCACGCCCCGGCTGGGACCGCCAAATCTCCCCCCGCCCCCGCCCCTGCCCCCGCGGCCCAGGAGCAGTCGTGGAAGTCTCCGCCCACCTCGCAGAGGAACAGCGCCTCTAACCGTGAGTGTCCACGAACCGGCCGGGAATCACAGAGGGAAACAGCGCCCCCTCTGGCCGACTGGGGTAGTAGTGAGCTACTTGCAGGCACGGCGGCAGCATGCATTTGAGGGAGGATGTTAGCGCTGGTTTATCCCTGTAGTTACTCTTGGGCATTTAAAATTGGGGTGATGAGGAAATTAAGAGTGGCTGGGGTAGGGCATGGGGGGATATATAAATCACCACTTGGAGAACCCATCACAAACAGTCAACTTTAAACATCCACGTAACCCTGTTTCTCATCCCGGTGCCCCCGTCTCTGGCTCTCTCCTCTCTGTTCTGTCCCCCCCCAGTCAGCGGCGCCCTGCCGGAGAAGGAGCGGCAGCAGCTGGCGGAGCGGCTGCTGCGGGCGATGTGCGCGGACCTGGGCGCCCTGAGCGTCCTGGGCGGGGAGGACTTCCTGCGGCTGGCGCAGACGCTGGTGGACACGGGCGCGCGGCACGGGGCCTACCCGCTGGGCGAGGCCCTCGGGGGCGGGGACGCCGGCTCGCTGGCCCTGCGCCAGCTGCCCCGCTCCTACAACCAGGCCAAGGTGAAGGTGACCTGCGCCCTGGGCGGCGGCTCCGCCCCCGGCATGGCGGTCAGCTGCCACGCCCACACGGGCGGCGCCCGGCCCTGCTACCTGCTCTGCGCCCACCAGGCGGAGGGGGCGCGGCTGCGCCGGTACGTGCTGGGGGCGCGGGAGTTGGACCCGGGGGAGGGGGAGGGGGACGGGGACGGGGACGAGCAGCTTCAGCAGTGGGCCCAGAACGTCCTGTCGGAGTTCGTGATGCCGGAGGCGCGGGCGACGTACGTGACCGAGCCCCGGGGGGCGGGGCTGGGGGCGGGGCGGGTGGGGCTGGGGGCGGGGCCCAGCCTGTGCTGCGCCGGCTGCCAGCTGGGGGCCGCCGCCCGGGCCGCGCTGGCCAGGAAGAGCCTGCAGGCGCGGGGGCTGGGAGAGATCGCCGACCTGCTGGACACCTGCCGCCACCTCGCCGCCGCCGCCGGGCTCCCCTGGGACGGGCCCGAGGACCAGGCCCCGGCCCCGCAGGCCCCGCCCCCGGCCCCGGTCCCGCCCTGCTGGGACCCCCACGGCCGAGACGCTGCTGACGGTGCACGGGCACCTGGAGCGGATCCGCCGGGCCCTGGGGAGGAGCCCCGCCGTGGCGCCCCTCCTGCAGGGCCTCAGCAAGCCCCTGCTGGGGGCGCTGGCCGCCCTGCTGGCCCCCCTCCGCCAGGCCACCGCCGAGCTCAGCTCGGACCGCCGGCCCACGCTGCAGCTGGTGCTGCCCGCCTACCTGCGCCTGGAGAAGCACTACACCGCCAAGGCGGGCGAGGCGGGCGCCGCCGGGAAGCTGTGCCACGGCCTGCTGGAGGCGCTCAGGGAGAACTTCAAGGTGGAGCACACCCACCAGGTCGCCATGGCGCTGGACCCGGGGCTGAAGCTGCGGCCCGCCCCCGCCCACCAGCACGACGACATCGTGGCCCGGGTGGCGGAGGCGGCGGCCGAGATGGGGGAGGGCGGGGACGAGCGGGCGGACGGGGAGGCGGAGCCCCCGCCGGGGAAGAGGGGCCGGCTGGAGGCGGGGCCGGGGGCGGGGCTCGGGGAGGCCAGGAAGGAGGTGCTCCGGTACCTGGCGGAGGCGGCGCCCGCAGCGGCGAGCAGCCCGCTGCAGTACTGGCGCGCGGCGGCGGAGCGCTACCCGCGGCTGGCGCGCCTGGCGCTCTGGCTGCTGGCCGTGCCCGCCGTGGCCGCCCGCCCCGAGCTGGCCGCCGCGTGCCGGCAGGCCGTGGCCATGAGGGGGCAGCAGCGCCTCACCGCCGACCAGATGAACAAGCTCCTCTTCCTCAAGTCCAACACGGCCTGAGGGTACCGCCTCGCGCACCCGCCAAAACGCCCCCGGGACCCGGCCTCGTCCCGGGACCGGCCTCGTCCCGGCTCCAAGGAGACGCCCCTGCGCCACTGCCGTTTCCTTCTAAGGAGCCCGCCCGGCGTCGGACCACGCCACGTTTTTATTATTTTTGGGAGACTGTTCAAAGATCTTCACGATAACGATATTTTTTTGTAATCCGTACTCTTAACGTCTGTAGAGGTTGTTTTGTTTTTTGTTTGTAGAGCACGATTAGACTTTGAAAGTGAAATGGCAAAAGCAGTCGAACCCCAGGAGTACCCGCCTCTGGCCTCGACTGTTTCTCTTTAGTTCTAACTTTCTGCCGTTTGACTGTATAATTTATACACGCAAAGATGACTTGAAGATTGTAGATGGCTCCCGGAGTGACGCTGTGGTCGTGGAGAACGGTCGTGTTTTTGGAGGGGTTTGTGCGCTCGTGAGCTGAGCCCGGTTGCCTCCTGGGCTCAGCGAGTTTCCCGCTCTTTCTGACGGCCATGCTCGAGCGAGCTTATCCTAGACCTCCAATGCTAGACTTCTATCTTCATCCTCAGAGTTAGTTTTTTTTTTATTTTTAGTTTTCTTTACCTCACTTTCACGCGACTTCTTAGCAATTTTTTCAATTAGTCTTCCTCTTCAGTCACCGCATCAAGTTCGACTTTAAACCTACAGCTAGGTGTATATTTAGAATAACATAACTTTTAAAAAATGTTTGTTTAGTGTACTGATACACAGTAGCAAGTATTCCAAAGAAACGTGCAGGTGTGCGGCTGGTCTCTCCCGGGCCAGGTGTTTAGTCTCGCACTGGATCCTGTCAGTAGCCGCCCTGTTTTTTTCGTCGTGTTACTCGGTTATCTTGCCTGGGGGAGGTGACGGCCGAGCGGGCGTTCCTAGTGCGGGCGAAATCGGCGACCGCCGATCCGCGGAGTCTTATCGTCCGCCGCACCAGCGAATCGGGTCACCGCGCGACCGGCTCGGTTCCGTGCGCCGGTCTGCGTTCGACGGCCAATCAGAGCTGTGGGTTTATTTCCACGAGGAGTGGCGATTCGGTCTAACCGCAGTGCGCTTTGCCCTTGGTTTATAGAGTGGGAGTGGCCGATTCTGGGTCTGGAGGGCCGGTGTGAATCGCAGGTTTTTTTTTTCACCGGTTACCCTGGCTAAACAGGTAATTGGCTATCTACTCCAACACTGGTTCACTCGTAGATTAACCGTTTCATACAGGGAGGACACGAGGTCGTCACTCATGCGCTTTTGAACAAATTATTATTATTATTATTATTATTAATTACATTTATATAGCACTTTTCCAAATGCTCAAAGTGCTTTACAGTGAAGGGGAACTCACCTCACCCACCACCAATGTGTAGCACCCACCTGGGTGATGCACGGCAGCCAATTTGCGCCAGAACGCTCACCACACAATAGCGAAGGTGGAGAGGGAGAGAACATTTATTTAGCCAATTAAGTCTGGGGATGATTTTTTAGTGGCAAGTTTTTGCGAGAGCCAGATCTGGGATTTGGCCAGGACACCGGGGAACCCCCTACTCTTAGCGATAAGTGTCATGGGATCTTTAGTGACCACAGAGAGTCAGGACCTCGGTTTAACGTCTCATCTGAAAGACGGCATCTCCTACAGCACAGTGTCCCCGTCACTGCACTGGGGCATTGGGGTTTAAAATGTAGCTAAAATGTCAGATGTAGATGTTAGGGCCAAGTTAGTAATTAAGGCCAGAAGTTGGCATGGAAACCAGAAGCTGCTCAGCCACTGGTTCAGAGTAATGAATTCACACAAACCTACTGAGCAAGCTGAGAACTGCTGTACTGACTACGAGCCCTTTTCCCCCTGACAGCACCACCTAATACAACTTGGTAATACTGGGGGGGGGGGCATTTGATGTTTTTAGTAAGTTTGGGGTGACGTGTTGCCCCCCCCCCCCCCCCCCCCCCCCCCCCCCCCATCCCCCCCCCCCCCCCCCCCCCCCCCCCCCAGCCAAGATCTACGTCTATGACCCTATCAATGAAACATTTTTAACTTTTTAACTTTTTTTTTAATTTGAGGGAATTCCTTAGTAATACCAAGGTGTGTGAGGAAAAACACAAAACAATGCAAAGGCTGCGCAAGGACAAAGCACACTGCTCTTAGATTGAATACGGGAAATGGCGCATTTCAGTTAGTTTGAATAGCGGCCAAAGCGCAATGCGTGAATCCGAGGGAAGTGCATTCTGGGTGAGGCATTTCAATATAGCAATCACCCAGAGTAACCGTGGGCTCCGAATGCGCACATTGCATGCAAATACCGTGACGGAATCTCGACAGCAGGTTTTAGAAATTGGTCGTAGCGTGTCTCGTAATTTTCTACCTGAAGCACTGGACCTGTGAACAGGTTCCCTTTACCTCTGTGTGTGTCAACCGCAGAATAAATTATCGCGAATCTAAGCATCGTTAAATCACCCTGCTAAAGGGAACGTGTTTTGCGGATGAAAGGCAGTGATGTCATAATAGGGGCGGGGCAATTTGCCTTTAATCAGCGGTTTCACCAGAAACCCTTTCACCAGTGAAAGGTATTGAGAAAAGATCACAGGATTCAGCTGTAAAAAGTACAGGTAGGCCTTCATTTGCAAACATTGGGGGCAGGATGGGGCGAGTTTTATAGCCTGCTAGATCAATGTTTATTTGGAAGGTTCGGTTATTTCAATGATATGCATGCAAATAATACAACACAAACCTGTGGACTACATACGAATTACAGTCAGACCGATATCAAACGAGACATTTTTTTGTAGTAGTTGTAATTTGAAGTGGCAGGGCATAAATAATAAAAGAACTGCTGTTTTAATCCACCAGGGGGAGCACGTGTTCCATAAACGGGCAACTAACTTTCTGTGAAGTCCGATAACATCATACCTCTTTTTATAAACTGTCCTCAGACATAGTGTTCAATTAAATACGTGTTTAATACTGTTATAGAGGAACATTGTTTAAACCAAACAGATGTATTTTTATTGCAAGGCTATAAATTATGGAAAATAACGTGGTTTCATGGAAGGAAGTGAGTATGCTTGTTTTTTTCTTGGGTTCACCTTGCATTGGAAGTTCCAGATGGCAGGGGCTATATTAATATGTACATGTACAAAAAAAAAAATAAGAGCTGTGTTGCCACATTTTTTTTTTTTCACTTAAGAAGTACATGTTTCATTTCATTATTTATGAATAAATACAATACTGTATTTTTTTTCTATTTTGTGTCATATAACAGAAAGCGGAAAAAGCCCTTCGGGTGCGGTCACAGTGTGTGTATGTGTTCATGTAAAAATATATTTTTGTTATTACTTTGCAGGACTTGGCAGGTATCATCATGACTTTTGCGTACATAGTTTGTCAAATCAAGTAGGCCCTAATTTATAGATTTTTTTAGCCACAAATATTTTTATATATTGCCGATGATAAGCGTTGAAGGTCTCTTGTTTCTGAACGCCGGACGCTGGCGGTGCTGTGACATGCTCGGAATTGTGTTAGCCACTGTAGGACGTACTGTGCTAATAAACCTGGCTCCTAACGAAACGGAACCTGTGCCTGGCAGCTCTGCTTCTTCTGGCTCTTGTAAAAAAAAAAAGAAGGGGGGGGGGGGGGGGGAGAAAAGGAATAACGGCCCTTTTGAGTTTTTTAACGCTCCTACAGTACATTGATGCAAATGGAGTTGGCTAACGTACGTTGCGTGTCACGAGTACACGTTAAAATGCCTGTTTAAATGCTATGTAGTTACTTTTTTTTTTTTAAGTTGATGAAGCATGCAAAAACTGTCCTATGTTTGGGATTTTTACAAAGGGGAGAACGAGTATATTTGTGTGGTTCACGCTCTTTCGTCACTCGTAATGTCAAGTAATTGACAAAAGGTCCTCGTTTGAGCTTTGATAAGAGAACCAACTTCAGATTAATTTATTTGCTTAGCAAAGTAAACATTTGGCCTCTGCCAGCCTGCGTTTGACCCGCGCAGTTGCACCGCTGGATTATTGCTGGGGTGATGCGCGTGAAGAAACTCTCAAATACGAGATAAATAAGATGCCTTTGAGCAGTACTACAGTTACATTTTGTATTTTTCATGTGAAGATCAAAGTATATTTTGTAGTAGCTACTATTAGCATAAGTAAGAGTTAATTTAATTTTGGACCCAACGTGTTCAGTTACTGCGTATGAAAACATGTCTTCTCATTTAATTGGCCATATTACTGTGTATTAAATCCCTGAGCCATTTTTATACTTGTATAAAAATGGCTGGTTGCTGTGGCCAACATGGAGGGGGTGCAGATTTGCAAGCGGGCAGGGGGTTGTGGGATATTTCACGAGACAGAGTGGGAACCGGGAATGTGGGGCCCAACGTTGCAACACTTTCGCCCCGAAGCCACTGAGGCGAAAACTCCTTGTTTCCCAGGTTACGTACCGACCACGTTTCACATGGTAATTCGGAAAACATTCCCACAACTCTTCTCTCACAAGCCCTGGACTTGCGCTTTTCCACCCGATTAAACCCAAGCTTTTCGCTGAGAAGTTTGTTTACGCGACGGCGCAAGAGGTGAGGCCGCCTGCACTCTGTTCTTTTGAAAAGAAAGAAGGAAATAAACAAAAATAGTAATCAAATGCACTGGGACCCACCAACGAAAGTACGGTACGGGGTGTACAGATTTAGGACTGTTGCCGAGTGTCCCAATATTTCAATAAACCGTTCACGTGGTTTTCAGCTTCTGGTAATCGGTGACGTCGTTTATCAGAATCATCCCGAGACGAATGCGGGGAGGTTCTTTCGCCTCGCTACCGCGAGAGGGCAGGTTTCCATTGAACAAAAATGTGACCCGATGGCGTTTCAACAGTCGCTCGTTCTGCGTGACATCCTTAGACAATGAAGTCAAAATAAACATCCCCATAAGGTTGCTGTTTGCTGCTGGTATCAATATTTGGATATGTATAAAGGACACCATGTGTACTTGAAAAAACATAGATTTTCGTGGTTTTAACTCATGGTTGTTCAAAATGATAGGCGACGCGTGTGTAGTCAGTAGGCAGTGACTTGGAACAAGCTAGTCAGGATAATGATTAATAGGCTAACTATGGTAGAATAATTTAGGAAATGAAATTAAGAATAATCTGGCCATGCATGTTTGATCAATAGGATCACCAGAAAATAACATTCTAATCTACTGTAAAAATGATGATGGTGGTTTTTTAAAATTGTTTTATCGCTTTTTGTGTTTGTTAAATGAAATTAGAGCGTGAATGTTGGGAATTCCACGTCAAGATATCTGTTGAAAGAATTTTCCTTTAACGTGCATTCGGGTACCACGTCGGCTAAGTGGTTCCAGTGTGACCGATTGAGTGGGCCACATTAATGGATCGTGCGCAGACTTTCTCTTTTATTTAACCAAGCTAAATCGAAATTGTAATAATGAATTATGTTAGTCGTATTAACGGCCTCGCTCATAGGCGAAATGGAGAGCGATATCCGTGCAGTGTCACTTTAAACCGGAACCGCAACACATTTTCGGGAAGACCTGCTTTTTGGAACTGCCGTCAGTTCCCGCTCGTGGCCACAGCCAAGCAGGGGCCGGAATTAAAACTATCCTCCATTCCTAATATAGGAGAAAAAACCAAATGTTTATGCCGGAGAACACTTAACCTTAATCTTACCACGACAGTTAACAAAATGCCCGCTGCTTTTGGCCTCTGGGAACAGGGATGAAGGAGATGAACTCAGATGAGGATAGCCTAGGCCTTCGCTTGGTGATGGCAAAACAAACAAGCAAAACACTGCAGCTGCAGCCTACTGCAAAATGGATCGCTGCTTGCTTCGACAACTCATAAAAGACATTTTTACTCTTCTAAAAATACGAATTAAACTAAGATGCCAACGTCGTATGATTTTTTTAAAAATCCTTGAATTTAGGTTAGGCTAACAGCGACTCCTTTAAAGTGCGGCCCAACACGGGGAGCACTGTCTTGATAGAGCGCCTAGTAGCCTACTTGGGACGACAGTGCCCCTCAAACATCCTTACGTATTATTAAACTACATCCCATGACGATGGCCTACAGTAGGCTGTTCCTCTGCCAACTCACCGATGTTGAACCGTCCAGCTGTGAGTTCTGCCAAATGGCTACGAACTCTAATTGGCCGATGACGCCATCGACTACAACCACGCGGCAGAATAAGCCTGCCTTCCTATGCGTAACTGACAGCGCATCCCGGTCTGTGCAGCCTGACACGCCAACTTGCGTAAACTTGAACGTTCGTATACGACTGTTCCGTTTATAGCCGCTAGAGGGATACCTGCGCCGTCTTCTGAACTCCGTGGAACACCGTCCCGTCTCAGAAACGCCAGAGAAATTAAATTGCCGTCAGGGGTTACCTGTGACTTCCCACTCCAGTTTTTTTTTAAGCGAAACTTCAGAGTGGCTTGCTTCAGTTTAACAAAGACATGCAAAACAACCAGCCTCCAGTGCGGACGCCAGCCCTGCTCTAAGCCTTCTGCTTCTGACAAATCAATGAAGATTCTCAATGCTGGTTACCCGCTCCCCATCTCTCTTGAAATGCTTCTGCGCGGTTCAACTTTCAAACCTGAGACTCAACTTAAGGAACCCAATTTGGACTTTTAGAGATGTGGCGGGTCACTTTTATTTATTTTCAATTTTATTGATAGTAGGCTATTTATTTTTCTGCGAGATGGACAAGGAAACGGTCTGGAGGAAGCTGTGACAAATTGTGAACGGTTGAGGTTACCGCAAGTAAATCCAGACATGTTTTGGGAACACTGATTGGAATAGCTTCTGACCAGTCGATACAAAATGATTACTTATTAGTCATCCCTTTTTAAATAAGTTTCATTCAATTGAGACGTGGGACACTTGCACGAATTAACATAGTCATCTCCCCCCTCGGTCCGTGTTTTAGAGTAATACTTTTTTTGCTTATAGTGGGGGTAAAAAGGGGGTTGTGCCTTAACATTATAAAAAGAAAAATAACGGCTTAGCCTTATTGTTTGTGTGTCTTGAATGTGTTTCTTGTAAAGCTATTATAATGACCAAATCGAAGACTCTGGGAAGAGGAAGACGTTTATAGGGGGGGAAACTAGGAGATAGGATTCTGTGACTTTATTTATTGCTATCGTTAGTTATTCTGAACATTTCTCTTCACCCCTGTTGAAAATGAAACTTTTGACATCGCTCCCCTGGCTTGCCTGCCTCGTGGCTTTCCTCCTGTCTTGTGGATCAGAGTGTGGAATCGTCCGGGGTAAGGCGAGATCTAAAAGAGACTTGGTGCGCATGAGGGAAGCCAAAGCCACCTTCCCCGGGGCGTGTGCCACGCGACTGCCCCGGGGAAAGCGTTCTCTCCCTGGAATGGAACGGCGGTCGCCTCGCCAGTCGCAGGCTGGCTCTTCGGGTCGGCACAAAGCGGTGTATTTTACCGGCAGAGGGGACCAGCTCCGACTCAAGCCAGGTGTTGAGATACCTAGAGGAAATTTTACCCTGGAAATGTGGATCAAACCTGACGGAGGTCAGCGTTCGCCGGCTATAATAGCAGGTAGGCTAATTCCGGTCAGTCAAAATAACAGCTTTGCGAGTGATTGCTCACGAATGATTGAATGAATACTTTGCACGGCAAATATTTAACGCTTTTCATCCTAGTTATTTACTCTGCTGACGTATTTGTTCTGTGGAACTCTGAAGCTGAAGTTGGTGGGTCGGACGCACCTTTTATCTTGCACCAGACCACGTTTTATGGTGAGAATGTTGATTTTGTAAACTAATCGACTGGTTCATAATAGCCTATTAGTAGACAAAGTTTCAAACGTAGAGAGACTAGTTATATTGTGGATTCATTGGGACCATGGAATTTTAGTTCAATATAACAACGTCGTTAGGCTAATTTAAAAAAGAAAAAGAAATGTTAGGTAGCCAAGTTTCATATTTTACATTAGGCTATGTTAATTATATCTATGGACATATAACCTAGCCTATAGCGAGGGGATGCCGTGGGCTGTCAGGTGGTAATGTTAACCGTCAGTGAGCGCTACGGGCTTTAACCTATAACATCCCTGGAAATCTGTATTTGCGCGAGTGATATCAAGTAAAATAATCAAACAACAGAAAGTAAATAGCTGATTACGTTGTCTGGAGATCTGAACGGATCAAATGCTGACTCCTCCTGGGTCGACTGAGGTTACGATGCGGCGGCAGCCTATAGTGTTCGGGGCTACTAGCTCCACTCTGTATCCAAAGCCAATGTTATGCTCTTAGACACGACCATCGCCGAATACCGCTGTCCGACAGCCCCAAATTAAGGCCAGCGTCACATTACCCGCAGACCGCTT